>WPDH01000026.1:225741-304988 GCA_019137255.1 Corinectria fuckeliana | reverse complement strand
AGGTTACTAAAGACTATAGTAATAGTAGAGCTAACGTCCCTCTAATGTATAAAGTTATTGTAAAGGTAATATAACGTATATCTATCCTAAATAATACTAATAAGCTTTATAAAGAAATTAATAGATCTAATTAACTAAAGATCCTCTAAGTTAAAAAGTAAAAGTCTAGCTAACCTAACCTTAAAGTAAAAATAAATCTTATCTTATATATTAGCTCTATTAAAAAGGCTAACTACTTATATAATAATAGCCTACTACTTAATATATAACTATATAACTATAAGCTTTTTAATAAGAGGCTTTAACCTACCTAATATTATAACTGCTTTAAGTTTAGATACTTAGCTTAGAATTATAAATTAGCTCTAACTTACAAATATTATAAAGGTATTATATATATTAATAGAGAAGAATACCTAACTAAGTGTAAAAAAATCCTTTTAAACTATATTCTCTATAAGAGTAAATACTTAGCTTAAAGTTATAACTATCTTATTATAGTCTTATATTAGGCTTATACTAAGAAAGAATACTTAGATAGACCTTTTTACTTTTAAGAATATATAATAACTAAACCTTTAACTTAAGAGCTCTTACTTCTACTACTCTTACTATTAGCCTAGCTTATATAGTTCTTATTAAGAAAACCTAAAAGGCTTTTTAGCTTAATAAATAAATTATATATAGTATTTACTAGCCTAGCCTTAATATAAGCTTAACCTGCTTATATACTATTCTCTTTTTTAATAATTATCTTAGTCTTATTACTATTACTATCCTCCTCTTAGACTACTAATTAATACTAGTATTATATTAGAATACTAATTATTAAGCTATTTTAACTTATATTATACTATAAGCTTATAGTAAATATAATATAATTATACTTTTTAAGTTAAATAAGAACCTTATAATAAAAGTTTTAGCTTGCTTAAGATATTATAACTACTATATAGTTAAAAATATAAAGAGACTCTTTTATATATATTAGTTTAGATATGCCTCTAAAATTAAAAAGAAGACTAGTATTAAATTTAGGAATATTAATTCTATCTAGGTATTACTATAGACCTAAGCTGAGCTTAAAGCGTGGACATAATAGTAAAAAGAAGCCTAAATTTAAGCCTTATATTATCTATCTATATAAATAACATAGTAGAACAGGTAAACCTCTAAGCCTAGCTGTAACCTTACTAATACTAAGATAAACCTAATATAAACTAGCTGCTATTAAAAGCTAACTAACTTACCCTCTCTCTCCCTGCTAGAGAAATAAAAAGCCTTTTTGTCTAACTAATCACTTTATGTTACACCCTCTTATAAAGCTGAGATGCGGATACTATAATCTCTTAGGACTTAAACTAAAGCTGACTTAATACTAAGTTTACCCTCTGCTAAATTAAAGGAAAAATTAATACCCTCTCTCTCTCTTACTCTTATATAGTAGTTACATCCTAATTAGGGTGTGTTTACACTCTAGCCCTAACTTAGGCTTAGAAAGTTACTATCTAAGTTAATAAAGAAGCTGCCCCCTCTAAACCTAATATATATATAAATACTAAAGTAGTTATAGCTATAAACCTCACCACTTAGACTAAAAATGCTAAGGCTGTAAGGTGACTCTCTAGTGGTAACTAGTAAGTCTTTTTTAATAATAAAACAATAGTGAAGAACTATAAGAGGGATCTAAGATAGGTTTAGAAAATCTTCTTAGGCAGTATAGTATTATACTAATAGTAGCAGGTAGTTACTATAAGAGTATAAGTTAATTTAGTTAAGAACTTAACACTTAAGTAGCTTATAAAGAAACTTAGAGAGGAAAACCTAGAATCTATTTTCTCTTATACTATACTCCCCTAAAGAGCTAATAAACAAAAGGTAATCTTGCTTTATCTTAGCTTTAAAAATAAGATGATAGTAAACTAACTTTATAAGAGAGGCCTTCTCTAGGAAAAGAGCCTTTATAATATTTCCCCCTTTTATAAACAGGCTAATCTTAAGTAGTATTACTAATATTATAGCTTTAGCTATCTAGCTAGATACTACCCTTTAAAGTAACCTACTTATAGCTAGTATAAATCCTAAGCTTATACTAAAGATAACTATATCTTAAAATAAGATAAGATTAGAGCCTACTATATAAACTATAAAAGAGGCCACCTAGTATAGTAGAGAAGCTACCTAATCTAAAGTGCTAAACTATTAGCTATAAAGTTAGTATATATTAACTAACCTTACTACTTTAATACTATATATAACCTCTAATCCTGTTATAACCTTAACACCTAAACTAACCTAGATAAAGATAACAAATAGAATATAGTTAAGAGAAAATAAGCTTTACTCCCTTAAAAACCTACCCTTCTAGCTAATACTCTAAGACTAGGCCTAGGTCGCCTTAGAGGCAGTATAAATACAGCAAAGTAAAACTAATAACTTAATACTTTTTTTAGCTTAACCTCTTCTCTTTTACTTCCTCTAGGAAATACCACCCTAGTAATCATCTTAGATAATACCTCTCTAACCTTACCTATAGTATAACTTATTATAGTAAAAATAAATACTAACTAAATTATAATACTCCTACTCTTACTTTCTTCTTATAAGCTAACCCTAATAATACCTAGGACTAAGACTAATAAGATAAACCTAAGAAATAACTAATATTATTATAACTTATCTAATAGAATATTAAGAAAATATAAATAACCCTCTAATCCCTTCTTAGAGGGGAAACCTAAGCTAATATTTTTATAATATAAGAGCTATACTTTTATACTATTAGCACTCTCACTCTAAAGCTTAGTAGTTATATTATTATTTAAGCTCTAAATAGCTCCTAAAAAGTAGTCCTTTATATTTATAATAACTTAAAGATACTAGACTATATAGTAAAACCAGACTAGTACTAAGCTAATATTAACTTAAGAGATAACTAAGTAATCTCTATTTTCTTAGTTTACTCTTCTTCCCTCCTAAATAAATAAACTACCCACTAAGAAACCTCTCTTCTTAACCTTAAAATAATCTCCTCTTAATACCTAGTAGTACTCACTAGGGACTTTAATCTATATTACTAAGTATAGAGATCCCTTTAGAACTCTTATATAAGAGCTACCTAACTTATAGAACTTGCTAAATTCTAAGACCTCTCCCTTTTAAACCTCTCTAGTATAATCTTATAGTAAGAGGGAAATAATACTAAATTAGCTATTAATCTAACCTAGTCCTTAAGAGGAGCCTATATCTAATATACTAGTATCCCCCCTTTTAGGGGCTTTAACTACCTACTCTTTAGCTATTAAATTCTCACTCTTAGAGCCTGCCTTTATATCACTTTAAGACTAAACTAAAAGCTTTTAGATATCTTTTAAGCTTTAGCTAATCTTATACGCCTCTTATAGCTAATAAACTTAATAATAATAAAAGAGCTAGACTCTTATACTAATATATTAGTCTAAGGCCTAATAAAGGTCAGTTTAAATAGTACCCCTCTTATAAAAGGTAAAACCCTAAAGAATACCTAGTAGAATAAACCTACCTAAAAAGTAGTTCTTTAGGAAAGATAAGCCTACTAGACCTAATATTACTACTAGAATAAGATTATCTTAACTATACTCTAAGAAGCCTTAAGAATAAAACAGAGAGCTATCTACTATATATACATATTTGCCTAGTAATATACTCTTTATAAAATAATACCTAAGAAAGGCAGAGCTTAGTATATAGCTAAATAGGCTTAAGCTAAGAGCTAGAAGACTTTAGGCCTAAGTGTAATACTACCTCTTAAGCTTCTAAACAGCTTCTCTGCTTTAACTACTAAAGAAAAAGTAGTAGCCCTCTTAAGAAAATTCTTTCTATTATCTCTCCCTCTTACTAAAAATAATAATACTACCCTAAACTAACCTTCTTTTAAGATAAGACAGAAGGTATACTACCTTTTAGTTTAGGAAATTATTAAAGATACCTAAAATTAGAAAGCTATAAGGCTAGATAGGATTCTAAATAGCCTTCTTAGCTTAAGAGAGAAAAGCCTTATAAAAAAGATAGCCCTCTTAGCTAAGACTAGCTTTTATCTTAAACACTTTCTAAAGGTATTCTAAACCTCTAATATAGTAGTTATCCCTAAGGTAAAGAAACCCCCTACTAAGATAGTATTATAGTAACTTATAGCCTTACTCTTAATATTAGGAAAGATACTAAAGAAACTTATTATAAATTACCTTTAATATATAGCTGTGTAAAAATTCTTACTCTTAGATGCCTAATATGGTAATAAGCTTAACTGCTTAGTTAACTTAGCTATCTTCACTCTTACTAACTAAATCCTAATAATATAAGGCCTAAGCGGGGTCTACTTAATACTCTGCCTAGATATTACTAGCACTTTTAATATAGTCTCTTATAAGAAGCTTATTTAGATACTTTAGAATAAAGGTTTTCCCTCTTAGATTTTAAACTAGCTTATAACCTTCCTAAGCAATTAGGAAACTTAACTATCTATTAATAGTATTAAGTTAGCTCTAATCTAACCTTAGATAGAAGTCCCCTAAGGTTCCCCTCTCTTACCTATCCTTTTTATCCTCTATATAGCTAACCTTTATAAGGCCTTAGAAAAGGTTAAAAATACTAATATTATTATATTTATAGATAATATATACCTACTTGTGTTTAGTAACTTTATTATAGTAACTTATACCTGACTTTAAGCTGCTTATAATATCTATCTTAAATAGTTAAAATCTTATAGTCTTACTTTTAACCTAGTAAAATATAAGCTAGTCTGTTTTAATACTAGATATAGCCTTATTAGAGGCAGCCTTAATATTAGTATAAGAACTATCTGCTCTTAAAGTAAGGTCTGAGTTCTTAGTGTGATTTTCTACTAAAAGCTTATATAAAAGAAATATAAAGAGGCTATTAAAAAGAAGATAAAAACCTAATACTTCTCTCTAGATAAGCTTATCTTATCTATAGCTAGACCTTAGCTTGCTTACGCTTAAGTTATTTATCTTATAGTTATTTATATAGCTGTAAGTTATAAATTAGTTATCTAGTATACTCTAACTAAAGAGGATAATAAACCTAAGGGCTTAGCCTAATCTTTAGTCACTCTTAAAAGAGCCTACCTCTAAAGAGTTATAAGAGTATATAAATTAACCCTGTCCTAATACTTATATAGTAAAGTCTATATTACCCTTCTTAACTTATAGCTAAATATAAAAACCGCTTAGTTTTATAAGAACTTAGAGCTCTCTAGTCTAGGCTAAAAGCTTAAAGATGTTTTAGTAAGCGTTTAATACTACTTATAAATAAGATTAACCTGCTCTTTTTATAGCCTAAAAACCCTAAATACCTTAGAAAAGCACTAAGTGGCTCTAAAAGACTATAAGAAGGACCTAGATACTATATTAATCTTAAAATAGATAGATAGGTAGTACTATAAAGCTAATATAGTTAATACCTTAAGAGTGAGATAATACCTACCTGTAGAATACAAACCTAGATAAAAAATTCTAAAAATATATAAAACTCTTAAGAAAGCTAAATTCTTAATCTTAATTTAAGCCTAAACAGGCTATATTAGCTTTTAAGCCTATCTTTTATAATACTATATCCCTAAGTTAATCTTAGCTTAGTGTCTTTATAGCTATAGAAATAAAACTCTTTGCCACCTAGTAGCTTTTTGCTAGGATCTTACTACTAAATGCTAAGAACTTTACTAGTCTACTAGTATTATCTTAAACTTTAAATAAACTACTACTAAACTAGGACTAGCTTAAACTCTAGCAAAGTAGCTTTTTCGCCTAAGTAGACTTAAATAATTTAACTATATTACCTGCCTCTACTAGGAGTAGAAGAATAATAAGTTTAATCTAATCCCCCTCTAAGCTCTACTTAAAGGAGAATAGTTAACCTTACTAAGTTAACTACTAAACTAATTAATATATCTTTATACTTATATATATTTATATTTATATAGTAAAAGAGTAAGTTCTAAGCTTAAACTAAAGTTAGAAGGCTAATATTTCTTTACTTAAGTGAGCTTATACTATACTATAAATTATTAACTAATAACTAGTGTAATAATAAAGATAAAAGCAGGAGAGAACTCCCCCTTAAAACTATACTATCTAATATAATACTAGCCTAAGACTAATCCTCTCTTAATATAACTAAGCAGGGGGGGGAAAGAAAGTAGGCTTACTATAAAGTAGCTTAACCTCTAGGGTAATCCTAGCCTTATCGCCTAAATTCCCTAAAACCTTATAATGCTAAAAGTTATTAGTACTAACTAATACTAGAATAAGACTAATTAGATATATAATATAGTAATATTTATAAAGAAATTAGTATATAACTTTTTAACCCTTCTGAATTTTACTAAACAACTTATTAATACTATCTCACAGATAATTAAGCTTATTAGCTAGATACTAGACTGTAGTTAAGTCAGTAGGGTTATAATACCTCTTAGCACCCCTATTACTAGTAGGAGTACTAGGGGAGGATATAACTATCTTACTCTTAAGTTAGGGATAAAAATCCCCTCTAGTATATAAGAGTCTAAAAGGCCTTATAATAATAGTCTTAACTAAGCTTATAGTAATACTATATTAAGCTTAAGTCTTAGCCTTAGTACTAAACCTGTAAGCTTACTAGGTGTGTTAAATTAAACTAACAAACTTATCCTGCTTATTATAGTAAGCCTAAAGAAAAAGGTTAGCTTAACCTTAGTTAGAGGTTGTCTTAAACTTACCTGCTTCTCCTTCTTAGTATTTTTAGGTATAATACTAAGGGTGATAACTAAGGTATAATATACAGGGATAATACTAGTAGAAGCAGCTAGCTAATTAGGATCTGTAAGCTATATAAGTTAGTACTAATACTAATCTGAGGACTTATAGATAAATACTTACCTACTTATATACCCTCTTAGAGTGATAGTACTAAAGACACTTTATAGAGATTAAACCTAAAAGAATAAGCCTATTATAATACTAACCTAATACTATTCTAATAACTTACTAGCTACTAGACTATAAATATAGTTAAAATACCCTAATACTAAATAAGATAAATATTTCTTATAAGGTATAGCACTAGAAAATATTAGTATAATACTAATCTGAGACTAATTAGACCCTAAGAAGACCTAGAGAATACTTACACTTTAATATATACTTCTGCCTAGTATAAGAGGCAGTCTTACTTAGTAGGTAATAAGCTTACCTTAGGGATAAAGGGTATTTCTAATATTATAAAGATAAAAATTTTTAAAAATAAATAATAGGGCTTAAAGTGATATTAGTCTAATATTAAAAAGATAAAAAAATAATATAATACTTACTAGGATAGGTATAAAAGCCTAGGTTATAATTAATAATAAGAAAAAAAAGAAGAATAAGAAATAATTATAGGGTGAGAAACCTTAAGTGAGGTGTGTATATATATATATAATACCTTAGGGTTTTTTACCTTATAAAACTTTCACTTAAAACCTTTACTATATAAATTTCTTTCTCTTACCTAAGACTAAGTCTCCCTCTTTTTAAGATTGCTTTAGGCTTAAAACTCTAGTAAGAGAGTACTAAGTAAGTTAGTTAAGAGACTAATCTTAGTTTTTAGAGATATAATAATAAGAGAAGAAGAAGGGTTTTATCTGGCTAAAGTAGCTCTAGCCTTATCTTAGTAACACTTAGGCTACTTATATAGTTTTACTTATTAACAGAAGAGAGTCTAAGTAACCTAAATTAGTTAGAATAGTGTAATAATAATAATAATAACTACTATATAGTTTACTATAGTAAGTATATAATAGTTTATATAAATAAATAGTATAAGCCTAAGTTATAAATATTATAAGTAGAAGAAGACTAAGTTAGTATTACCTTTATAAAAACTTAATACTAAATTATTACCTTATATAATCCTCTAAATAGTAAAAGTAACTTACTTATACTATAAGCTCTTATTAGTACTACTCTAAATAATTATATGCTTCTTATAAGTAACTTTAACTTTTACTACTTACTTTAAGACTATTATAACTACTTAGACTAAGATAGTAATAGCCTTATAAAGAAGGTATTATAACTTTATATTAGCCTTTTTACCTCTTATAAAATAGTTACTAGGTTAGCTTAAAGCTACTAAAATAACACCTTAGATTTTACTTAGACTACTAAAACTATTAATACCTTTTATATAAAAACTAATTATAACCTAAAAGAGTTTAACTATATCTTTTAATATATTTATATTATAAACACTTATAAAAAGATAGCTTTTAAGCTAAACCTTAGATTTAACTAGAAGAAAACTTACTAGTAAAAAGCAGCTAATAAAATAGCAGTTTATTTTTATTATATATTTAGTAGTATAATAACTACCTTAAAAGCTTTAAATATAAAAGTTAAATAGTTTTTTAAGTAACTTACTATAATTATAAAATATATAACCTTAAAGTAGAAAAAACCTAAACCTTATTATAACTCTTAGTAAAATAGTAAAATAGCTAAAGTAACTTTTAAACTTAAGTAAGTATACTATATAGCTTAATAAACTAGCTACTTAGCTAACTAGTATATATACTTTAAGGTATATATAATATAAGATTAGTATATATAAAATATATAGTATACCCTTTAGAGAAACCTTCTAATTAAGCTCTTATAGTATAATATAATATAATTCTAAAATATAAAAAGATAAGTTAAACTATATAATAAAACTATTATAACTCTTTTATAACTTTTACCTCTTATCTACTAAGACTAACCTAAGCTAGTAATACTTTATATAAATAAAGCTAAAATTTTAGTAAGAAAATTCTTTTTTAAACCTTAAGTAGATAACTTTAACCTTTCTTCTCTTCTGCTTTTTAAGACACTTAAACTTAAGTTAGACTATATATACCTAATAATAAACTCTAAAGAGATTTAAAAAGCTTTATACTAAATTAAGTTATAAAGGCTTTAAAAGAGAATAAAATCCTTATAAGATTTCTTAAAGTATATAATAACTTACTTATTCTTATAATTACTAAAATAGTAAATATAAGCTTTACTATTAGCTACTTCTTAATATACTTTTATACTATAATTATTATAATTATCTTAAAAGCTAATAAGACTAAAAAATAATAGTAAATAGTATTAGGCTAGTATTTAATATTACTACTTAATATAATTAGTAAGATTATTAAAATAGTTATTAGTAAGCATATTATAACTATAGTAAAAGAGAAGAGATTACTACTCTTAAGGTAAATAGGTAATAAGCTTAAAAAGTTAATAAAGCTAGCTTTAACTATAGTTATTAAAATAGTATATATAGTATAAGCTTAATATAGTCTTATCTCTCTCTTTTAGCTTAACTTTATAAGAGCTTTTAATAGTATTAACTATAAATAACTTATTACTATTTTATAACTAAAAGGATTTTTTAGATAGCTCTTAATATAGCTTACTAGCTATCTTATATTATAAATAGTATAGCTTTAATTTAATAGCTAAACTTTTAACCTAATTAAAGTTAAAATAAGAGTCTCTTAAAAATCTCTTTTATTACTTATTCTATTTATTCTTTTTATTTCTAGCCTTTATAAAGCTCTTAATAATACTTTTAGGATATTTATTATTAGATTTATAAATAATATAAACCTACTAGTATTTAGCTATAATATAAAAGAGACCTAAATCTAGCTTAAGACTATATAGAAAATATATAATAATTAGGCTTAAATAAATAGTATAACTTAAAAACTAAATAAAGTATAACTCTTTTACTTTACTTATAAATATATAGTAGACTAGATATAAATCTAACTTAAAGACTTAATAGTATAGCCTTTTTAAACCTATAGGTTTTTTAAACTCTTCTTTTATTATAAACTATTATAAGGCTTATATATAAACTATCTTAAAAGAAAACTTAAGTGTTAATACTAGGCTCTTACTATAATTACTATAAGCACTTAAAAGGTTAGTCTTAAAAGAGTAAGATTAATCTATATATAAGTTATTTATTTTATTATAGTTTATAATATAAGAGCTTATTACACCCTAATAGCTCTTAGTAGTAAGCCTTAAGATATTATATAAGTACTTATATTAAAATAAACTTAAAACTTATATATAGTAGTAAAAGCTTATAAAGCTATACTTACTTACCTATTAGAGATAAAACTAGCTATTCTCTCTCTTAATATCTATTTTAACAAACTAGCTGCCTAATTTTATAATTATACTAAGAGATAAAATACTACTTAGCTTATTAGGGCTACTATTATTATAGCTTTAAGATAGATTTACTATAAGTAGTAGTAAAAACTATAATAATAACTATAATAAGAAGTTAAAAATTAGCTTAAAAGCTAACTCTCTTATAAAAAGTATAAACTAATATTAGTAATAATAAAAGCTTATACTCTTTCTAAATAAACTATATAGTAAACCTAACTTTAAGATAAAGTAAGAGAGTACTAAAAAACTAATTAACTTAAACTAGCTAAAGCTTACCCTTCTGCTAATAATAAAAGAGTATTATACTTATACTAAGATCTTAATAAATATTAAAGCTTAATACTTATATAGTTATAAACAGGAAAAATCAGTCTTAAAAGCTTTCTCTTTTAAAAGTATATACTTAATATACTTTTACTATAGTGCTTATATAAGACTAGTAAAAAAACACTTAAATATATTATTATCTTTTATCTTAAGTATACTAAATAATAAAGATACCTAATAAACCTATTATAAAACTAATATAAGTTTAAGCTTTAACTATTAAAGTATAAAACTACTTAACTACTTACCTAGTAGTTTCTAAGCTAATATATTATCTTATATTATAAACTAGCCTTATAAATTTATAGTAACTATAATTAAGTTTATAGCCTTATAATAAGAATAGTATACTATTATACTAAGTGCTTTTTACCCCTCTTATAAGAAGTATAAAATATACTTAGAAAAAGCTATAAAAGGTAAAAAATTAGCTTAATTATAATAGCTACTACTCTTAATTAAATCTTTTAACTTCTTATTAAAATCTTTTAAGCTTATAATACTAACTTATAAACTTAACTTAAACTTATACTTTTACTACTTACTACTTAACCTTATATATTTATATTACTCTTCTTTATATTTTTATTAGTAGTAATATTATTACTAGTCTTATTAGCCTTATTATTATTATTACTATTCTTCTTATTAGTTCTCTTAGAGGCTAATAACCTAACTACTATAAAGATAAGAATACTTTTTAGACTAGTAAGAGCTAAAACTATAATATATTTAAAATGCTTAAGCATCTTAGTAATATAATTAATCCTACTAACTAGTATATTAAACTAGTTAAATATTAAGCTTATAATTACTACTATAAGTATAATATATATATACTTAAGAGCTTAACTTTTTACCTAAAAGGTTATATTTTTAAGCCTTTTAAGCTTCTTCTCTTATATACTATTAGCTTATATATATACTATAAAACTAACTTATACTTATATTATTAACACCCCTCTCTTACTAAAAAGCCTTTACTAAGACTTAAGTAGTAATAATAGTAGTAAATAGTAAGACTTTATATATTTTATATATATAAGTATAAGCTATATAGCTACTTACTATTATATTTACCTAGTCTTAGTAAAAACCTATTATACTATTTTTACCTATTTATATAATATATATAAAATAAAAGATAGCTTATACTACTCTTAGTAGAGTAGTAGACTTCTCTCTTAAAGTAGTAGCACTTTTTATTTTAGCTTATTTTTTTCTCTTAGCTTATATAAGATTAGCCTAAATATATAGTAGATTTATAGTAAAAAAACTTACTCTTATAGCTAGTATTATTATTATTATTATTATTAGAATTTATATATAAACAGATTAGTATATATAATTATATCTCTCTTACTAAGAGACTATACTAAGTTTATTATTATTATTATTATTATTATTATTATTATAGTTATTATTCTTAACTATATAAAATTAGCTACTATAGTAATAAGACTATAATAAAGCTATAATACTAACAGCTAGAAAATAAACATATTATATTTAAAACTTAAAGCTAATATAAGCCTAATAAAAAGCCTAAAAGAAAGCTACTTATAAAAGTATTAAAAAGAGAAGAAAGAAAGAAAGATATTATAGTCTAAAAGACTAAATAATAAATAATAATAAAGATTTATATAGCTACTAACAGCTGTTAACAGCTGTTAAGTGTTAGGTTTATACTAGCTTTTAGCTACTAATAACTATACTACTAGCTAACTTACTAATAGCTAGCTAACTTACTAGCAGCTAGTTTTACCTACTTAAAATTCTAAGCTTTTAGTTATAACTATAAAGTAACTTAAATATACTTAGCTAGTATAATCTTAATACTTAACTGCTTTACTCTTATAGTAAACTAGGTGCTTAATATTTAGTTAACTATTTCTCTCTTTTTTACCTTTTTTTTCTTTTTTCTTTTTTTTTCTTATCTTTTTTTCTCTTTCTTTCTTTTTAATTTTTTTCTAGCCTTCTAAGAAATAAGATAATTTTAGTTTTTATAAAAGGACTATTTACTTATATATAGTAATAGTATAAAAAGCTTAATCTAGGTTTATTATATAAAGAATATAAGTTTTTATCTAATTTTATAGTTTTTCTTATATTTATATAAAATAAAAGTACTATTTACCTTTTAGGTTTATAAAGTATAAATAAATAAATAAATAAATAACCTACTAATAGCTAGTTTTATTTACTTAAAACTTTAAGCTCTTAAACAACCTAAACTTACTTAGCTAGTATAATTTTAACACTTAACTGCTCTACTCTTATAGTAAATTAAGCGCTTAATATTTAGTTAACTATTTCTCTCTTTTTTACCTCTTTTTTCCCTTTTTATTTCTCTTTTTTTTTCTTTTTTTTTCTTTCCCTCTTTTTAACTTTTTTCTTAGCCCTCTAAAAAATAAGATAACTTTAATCCTAGTAAAAGAACTATTTACTTACATATAATAACAGTATAAGAGGCCTAACCTAAGTCTGCTATATAAAAAATACGGGTTTTTATCTAATTTTATAGTTTTTTCTATATCTATATAAAATAAAAGCACTATTTACCTTCTAGGTTTATAAAGTATAAATAAATAAATAAATAAATAACTTTAAGCTTTTAGCTATAATTATAAAATAACTTAAATATATTTAGCTAGTATAATTTTAATACTTAACTACTTTACTCTTATAGTAAATTAAGTGCTTAATATTTAGTTAACTATTTCTCTCTTTTTTATCTTTTTTATTTTTTTTCTTTTCTTTTTTCTTTTTTCTTTTTCTTTCTCTTATTTTCTTATTTTCTCTTTTTTTTATTTTTTTTAGCTCTTTAAAAAATAAGATAACTTTAGTCTTAGTAAAAAGACTATTTACTTATATATAGTAATAGTAGAAGAGGCTTAACTTAAGCCTATTATATAAAAAATATAAGTTTTTATCTAATTTTATAGTTTTTTTATATTTATATAGAATAAAAGCACTATTTACCTTCTGGGTTTATAAAGTATAAATAAATATTAAGAAAATATTAATAAATCTAGTATAAGTGTGATCTTAATAGTGTTCTGAAAATTAGTCTGTTTCTAGCCACAGTCCGTAAGTGGGGTGGCTGACTTACTGCGATAGATAGGAGACGGGTGTAAGATGTATACGCTTTCCTCGCATCCTATTATCACCTCAGAACGCTGTTGCCATCTTGATAATTAATACTAATGCCATTTCCTGATAGTACTACCGCAGTGCATTAGGCATCATGTGCTTCATAATTCACGCACATCGCCATTGCCACTGCTTCAGTCTCGTTCAAGCTATCGCATTCACGATAAAGGAGAATTGTACCACCCTCTACCCTAACGATGTCGTTGCACACGCAGTCAGCGAATATGCCGACCGTCACTCTCTCGACCTTCCCGCCGCGCTGACCGAGTATCATTCCTGGGTACTTCAGACCCAAGAGCAGTCATACTATAACATCTCCATGCTCGAAGCCCAGTTCCTCACCTGGATTGCCCGCGTTGCTGGTGCCTCTAAAGGTAGGTTGCTATATTGATAAAAAACCGCGAGAAAAAAACAAAAGTCTCGATGCTGATATCCAGACGTATATAGTACTCGAGGTTGGGACATTTGTTGGCTTCTCCGTTGCTGTCTGGGCTGATGCTGTCGGCCCCAATGGCCTCGTCACGGGTTTGGAGCGGTCTCCCGAGTATGCCAAGCTTGCAAGAGAGCAAATTATCGCTCGGGGCTGGTACAATACTCATATTATTGAGGAAGATGCCTGCGAACTGTATAAATCACTTCCCCCGGCTGTCGTGATGGGAGCTTATTCTTTATAGACTGAACAGCCACCTGCCGCCTCAACCCTACGACATTATTTTTATCGACGCTCGAAAGTCCGAGTACCCAGAGTATCTCCAGTCCATTCTTGAAAACTCAAAGCCAGGAAACGACAAGGCCCGGCTACTGCGTCCTGGCGGCCTCATCATCGGAGACAACGCGTTGCGCTCCGCCCTTGTCGTTGATCAGAGCGATGTTAACCCAGCGACCGAGACGGTTCCGCGACAAACGGAAAATTGGGAATGGAGTGATATACACAGGCTGCATGAGTTCAATCGTGCTCTTAACTCCAATCCTCGTTTGGACAGCTTTCTCTTGCCCGTGTTTGACGGTCTAGGCATGGCTCGGCTCATCGATTGATGGAGGGGCGCCAGATTGAAGGCTTAGGGGTGCTGTTATTGCACCCCCTATAGATATTAGTCGAGGGTTTTCTTAGGCCATGGGGAAGGCGTCGTTAAGTAATAACCAGGTCATTAAAACCAAGGATATCCTTTTCCTTAGTAGTTCCGAATAGAAGATCCCGTCCCATCTCGAAGTGCTAATGTACCGTGTGAAAAGCACAGTATAGACTGTGCTCCCTGGTTTCGGTCAGCAGGGTTCTCGCGCCATCCACGCCTCGATCTCGACGATGCCGACACAAGACGTATTCTTATCTAATTCAACGAAAGGCGTAACGAACCCATCCCTTCGACATGTGTCAGCTCCCAACTCGACGAAACATCGAGTTTGAGCGACCTGTTCCTAGGGAACCTAAACCCCCAGGTCAAGCTGCTCAAATCCAAGCCCAGAACCGTCGCCGCGAGTACCTCGCACGGAACGCATCTTACTTTGAAGACCTGGAGCATGAGCTTGCCGGTGGGTTCTATGGATCCGTTCGTCGCTTGGCTCTGTGCTCATTGCTTGATAGACCTTGTCCTCTATGAGCGCCTTGTGAAGAGGTTTCAAACCCCAGCAGAACGGGAGGCAGAGGGGAAGGCCAAGGGCTACGGGCGGACGCTGGAGGCGGCCTTGCAACGGGGAGAAGACAAGCTAGCGGAGCTGCCGCGACCCAATGGCACCGACGAGACAGTTCCCAACGGGACGGACATCAATATCGACGACTCTTCGGATCACCCGGCAACGGACAAAGAGCACGGCCGCCAGCTCTGGCACGGTTTCCTCGAGAGCCGTTTCGTCCGCGGTCAGGACGAAGAGTTCGACTACAGTGCTGTCGATGACAATGACGATTTTGACGTCATGCTGAGGAAAGACGCCGAAGATGCTTGGTTTGAGGACGAGGAGCCTAGCTGGACCGAAGACGCTGTGATATCCGATGCGGGAAAATTAGCAGCAAAGAGGGAGGGAGAGACTGGCTTGCAGGATTTCTAACACTACTCATGTAGATATAGCTGTCTCCCTCTGCATTACCGGATCTGTCTCTAGGATAACCTCCCCGTGAGTCGTGTGCCACTTGACGGCCTGTCGTTGCCACGCATCGCTCAACCGGAGCACCCAGCCGCAATCCCGCGGTATCAATCAACCCACACTGATGGGGCCCCAAGAAACGCCCTCGGCCACGAGTCCGACACGCCCGGCTCTCGTGGGGTAGCCGGGTAAATTGATCGGGGCATTTCTGGGTAAATTGGGCAATGCGTTATGCATCTCACGAACCGTATCGAATCGGCAACAAAGACGCCAGGTAGCAATATAATACAGCTTGGCAGAACGTGGGGCCATGGTCGCGTTGTCGCGCATATATAAGCTGAAGCTTGCATCCGCGATTCTCGGCTTTTGAGGTTCAGTACGCTTGTTCGAGGTATAACACTCATCATGGCCCCTTTCGTCACTCACGTCTATACCGCCGACCCATCGGCGCACGTCTTTAACGGCCGTATCTACGTCTATCCGTCGCACGACCGCGAGACCGACATCCGGTTCAACGACAATGGTGACCAATACGACATGGCTGACTACCACGTCTTCAGCACCGGCAGCCTGAATCTGCCCGCCGCCGTCGTCGACCACGGCGTCGTCCTTAAAGCCGAGGACATACCATGGGTCTCTAAGCAGCTCTGGGCCCCCGACGCCGCCGAGAAGGACGGCAAGTACTACCTCTACTTCCCGGCCCGCGACAAGCAGGGCGTCTTCCGCATCGGCGTTGCCGTGGGAGACAAGCCTGAGGGCCCCTTCGCTCCGGACCCGGAGCCTATCCGCGGCAGCTTCAGTATCGACCCAGCCTGCTTCATCGACGACGACGGCCAAGCCTACCTGTACTTTGGTGGGCTCTGGGGCGGCCAGCTGCAGTGCTACCAGAAGGGCAACGATGTACTCGACGCGTCTTGGCAGGGGCCGCAGGAAGTCGGCGGCGAAGGCGTCGCAGCTCAGGGCCCACGCGTCGGCAAGCTGGCCGCCGACATGCGCCAGTTCGCAGACGAGGTGCAAGAGATCACCATCCTGGCGCCCGAGACGGGCAAGCCGATCCTGGGCGATGATCACGACCGCCGCTTCTTCGAGGCGGCATGGCTACACAAGCGTGGTGACGTCTACTACTTCTCGTACTCGACGGGCGACACGCACTTCTTGTGTTACGCGACCGGTAGCAGTCCTCTCGGTCCCTTTATCTATGGCGGCCGTATTCTAGAACCTGTTTTAGGTTGGACGACCCATCACTCCATTGTCGAGTTCAAGGGCAAGACATACCTCTTCTTCCACGACTGTGAGCTGAGCAAGGGCGTGGACCACTTGAGATCGGTCAAGGCAAAGGAAATCTTCTACGATGATGATGGTGAGATTATCACGACGACGGCGGACTGAGACCCGTTTGCATGTAAAAAGACGATAAGAATACGTGAAATGAGATGAGGGCAAACAACAAGATAGTCTATTCCAGTGTGCCACGTTGTAATATCCAGGTTTCTAGTTCCCCAACGCTTTTGTGATCCATCTATCCATATATCAGACACTCCTTGTAATCGCTATCAATCTATCATAAGGTAAAAAATAAATCGTTGGTGTCAGAGGTCAAACAACCCCGAGGTGAAGCTTGCCCAAAGCCTCCTCATACCTAGCCGGGCTATGATCCATCAACATACTCGTCCCAAATCTCATCTCTTTAAATCGCGCCTCCACATCCTTGATATACTTTAGCACAATTCTCTGTGCCGGCTTGCCAAGATGGTCTTCTTCGACAAAGAGGAACGCATCTCGCCTCAGTACTCTCTGGCTCTCAACAACAAAGACCTCGCCGGGTGGCATGAGCTTCTGGTTGATCATCCCAGCCCTCAAAACCTGGAGCAGTGGAAGCCCCCATTCTGATTTCTCTTCGCTAGGCGTGACAAAGGATCGACCGTACCACTTATTGCTCATACCATTCTGCAAGGCCTGCCAGATTCTCCGACGAATCTCCAATTTGGCCTGGTTTTCGTCGTTCTTAAAGGCCAATGCAACGGCTTGAGAGTCATGTAGGGAACCTAACGATAGAGATGGAACTATGTCGTTGCCGTGTACGATACTTGTGATCAGACCCCGAGTGCGTTTGCGGAGTGATGTTGACATTGTACCCGGCGGCCCGTAAGCGTAAACGTGGATCGGACGCCTAGGCGGAAGGCATGGATGATCTGGCTGGATGTCCGCATGGTCTGGGGGATCGTATGAGCGTCCGTGAGGTTCAGCGGCAGTGACGAACCCTGCACCGGCTGGGTTTGGCTCCGAGAGCATCACGCCGAGGAGCGCGGTCACCGCGCCACCAAGCGAGTGTCCGCATAGGACAAGCCCATAGTCAGGAAACTCAAGCAATGCCTCCCTAATTGTAACCAAGACGCGCCCATCCCCACCGTAAAGAAGTCTTCTAGCAGAGGCATGAACGCCCTTGTGAACCTTATATCCACGACCATGCCAAGTGAGAACATCGTAATCACATAACAAGTCGGCCAAGACGTCTTCGAAGCCCAGTGTTCCCCGGCAAGCGAGCACTACTGCTCTTGCTTCATGGTCCAATGAGATGTAATGTACTAAGGGAACGCCTGTTTCTGTCAAGCCAGTTGAGTTCGTTCCCCCTTCAGGGTCAACGAAGGAGGTAAGAAGCACGCTGTGCATGTCTGACTCTGTGTGGTGGAGAAAGTGCCTCACGTCGCTATGTATCCCATCCCGGACTTGCAAGACTGGCATCTCCTTAGATATGCCCATGGCCTTGAGGAAGCTGGATCCATAAGATGCTGACGAGAACCGCATGTACCGGGTTATATTGCGGAGCACATGCGCCTTGGGAAATATGCCATCAATTACGCCGTCGCGTCGAAGGACACTCAACGCATCAGCCGCAGTGTAGGCACTTTTCTGCTTGTAAGATGCCAATACTAGAGATGATTGAGAATCATTGGATCCCAGGCTGTACAGGCTGGGACCATGCGAGGCGAGGCGACGATGGCCCAGGCCAGACAGCGGTCGGCCGGGACTAACAGAGTTGCTGTCGTGCCAAGATGTGGACCAAGAAGAATCTGCAGCGGGCTCAGTCCTGGAGAGGCTGGGAGAGTTCGGCCGCGGACCCAGAGAAGAATGAATGGAGTATGTGTCGGTCTGGGCAACGAAAGAGTTGCGCTGATACTCGTGAACAGAAACGTAACTTGCCCGAGAAGTGCTCCGCTGGATTGACTCTGGGCTTTCAGATTTATGGTCGACCGATGAGATAGAACATAGAGTTTCCGGCTCCTGCGTGGGAAATGGCAGCTCAGGACTGCTTGAGATGGATGTCGTCTTACTGCCAAGCTCTTTCCGCTTTAGCTGCTGTTTACTTTCGGCAGCTGTCGAGTCTTTGTGCCACATATTAGAGAAAGATTGACTGCCTTCGCGGAGGACTTGTTTTAGTGTCCCTCTTTTCTCCATGTTTTTACCGTTCACAGACAGATCAGTCTTCCTCTTGGGCAGCACCTTCCGAGCTACAGCTGAACTCTCGCGAGGGGGGTCCGTTTTTGTTCGAGAGCTTAGAGGAACCCGAGGCCTCTTTTGATTCGCTTCGCGTTCTGGCTTTTGCTGGGCTGTTGATGAAGTCGGTTGCGAGAAAGGGTACGATATCTTCGGTCTCCTACCGGTCGCGTCTTGCCCCAAGTTTCCCATCGGTCTGGTAGCACCTCGTGATGGGACTCGAAGCTGCTGGCTGCCGTTCTCCCTCGAAACAACTGTGCGATTGCTAGGCGGCGACCTGGGACCTGTTGCCAAAGTTCTCTTGGGCAACCTAGATGGCTCCTGAGGTTGAACTCTTCTCGTCGGCCTTTCTGTGTTCGCTAGCTCAATAACTGGAGTCTTTGGTCGTTCATCATAATTCTGAAATGTCGTAGTTCCAACCTTTGACCTTTGAAGCTTATACACTACTCGATAGGACGTCTCTCCAGAGCTGTTGGGCTGCCTTCCCGAACGAACACCTTGTGGAGAGCGTGTGACCTTTGTTTCAACAACTTCTGCCCCTGGCAGGGTAGGGAGAGAAAGTGGTCTCGGCCCGTCGATGTCGATCGTAATTGTCTGTGTCGTAGACATTAAATTTGATATCGAGACCGTGGTTTCTGGAGGGAGAGAATCAACAATCTGGTCTCTGAGCCGGGGTATAACCAATTCTTCATCATCGGGCGTATTCTGGTGAAGTTCTGGTGATAGTTTTGAGCGATCGCCGTCAGCGCTGCTAATCTGACCCTGCGACATGTTTGACTGAGAGCTTGTGGGCGCGTCAGAATTTTCTTCTTGAACATCTACCCTCTCGCCATCGTTGAGGACCACAACGTCCCATATAATCTCCTCGGATTCTCGGCGACATGTCTCTTCCTCCAAAGTTTTCCAACACCACTGCTGTAGATAAGCAAAGGCACATATACCAAGAGTAAGATCGACGACGCCGACGGGTTTGCCTTGAGCACCCGTAGCAGGGTCTCGGAACTCCCGGCGGATTAATGTGATGATGCTGGCAATGGCTCGAGATGAATCAGTTGAGCCGAGCAGCTGATCTAAAGAAGACAGCAACATCTGAGAGACTTCCGATGCCATAGAGATGGTTGTATTGGTGAATTGGAAACCAGCAGTTGTCCAAAAGACGGCCTGAGTCATGGCATGGTGGAGGTTCTCAAGACTTCGTTCAATGACCGACTCAGCTTCGATAGTGGCAAGGTTGCTTTGGGACCGAGAAAGTGTTTCTCTTCCAGCGCGGCTCAGGACAGATTCAACCATTGTCCTAGCCAGCTCGAGGCTAGACAGGGTGGTGAATCTTGCGGCATCAAGGCCATAAGAGCCAGCAACGGAGCTAAGGCGGATAGCTAAGCTAGTAGAACGGGTCGCGAAACTGACGGCCTGTGCAACAGGCTCTGGGAGGAGCGTAGGAGTTGGTTGAGGAGGCGTGACATCGGGAGTCGCATCGTCACTGGGCGGAATATCGCAGTTATCCATAGTGAAGGTCATGGTGTGAGCGCTATCGTGAACTGTGGCATCTCGGTTCATTTTGTATGAGCATCTTGCGAGAAGATGGAAAGGAGGTGTGGATGGCGGCGGGTGGTCGTGGGGAGAGGGCCACACCGTGATCGTGGAAGTGAGCGTGGACGTGGACGTGGACGTGGACAGGAACACGCCAATGATGTGACAGCATCTGTGGCGATGATAACGGCGTGGCAAAGAGCGGATGGCATGCCGTTGAGACTCGCGAGGATTGGTTGGGACGTTGTAGGTAGATTAGTGAGTTGAAACATTTACATGTGATTGTGAGCTAGAAGGCCACGAACACATTCATGCATAGCGCTGTTCCTTCCCAACTGCCTTCGACCGCCAGGAATCCCCCAGTCGCCCACCTGCTTCTAAGGCAGGTACCTTTTATTATTATCCGAAGCCACCTGGAGCCTTGTTTATCTTGACTTCTATTCCTTGACGTTCCTATCTGAGCTGGCTCTGCGACGTTCATCTACCATGACTAGGTAACAAGATCCACGATCGGTTAGACAGGCAAACGCAAGGCCCAGCCGATGTCTCAAACACAGCGACACCATCATTCCAGACGTTATGGCCCCTTTAGTCCTTCTTGATCTGCTGGCTTGCCAGAAGAACACAGGAAATCGTATTTTGACGCAACTTGTCGATCAGTGGACACCATTTGACCTCGGCAGGGGAGGGGAGCTGGCCTGAAGAGCACCATAGCTGCTAAGCGCTGACGTCCTTACAGTCAATGAACCGTCTACCAGGTTTAGAAGTGAGCTTTCTATATGCCTGACCGACTCAAACCGTACCTATTAGATAACCACTGTGCAGTATGTATTGTACTGCAAACAGTCGGAGTCGCCTTGAGGCGCAGTACCATCAGGGTGATCGGGCATCTCCTTGCGTGGGGTTAATTAGAGGCCCCGTCCACTAAGACTACAGCACGGTTTGTTGCTCTGCAGCGAGCTTCCCGTCCTAATAATAGCTCAATCAAGCAGATCCATTCTAAGGGTTGAGGGAGGGCTAATCTGACTTGAAGCTTTTCTCTCCATCTCCGTGTCATCATCCTCCTTTAACTTGTCTCCCTCGAATTTACATGCTTCTCGTCCTCGACAATTGAATCTCGGATCCAGCCCTCATCTCTGCGCTCTCGAATTCTCCTCTCTGCGACCTTCAGACAAAGGAACCCGCTTCGCGACCCCGCGAACCCCCGCCAAATTCGACACCGCCATGCCTCAAGATGGCATCTTCGCGTCCAGCCTCCTCTCCCCCGAGGTTTCGGCTGCCCTGCCCGAGGGCTACACCCTACGCGCTCTGCGCAAGTCCGACTACGACACCGGCTTCCTTGATTGCCTACGCGTCTTAACCACCGTCGGCGATATCAGCGAGGCCGACTTCGTCAAGCAGTACGACAACATGGCCGCGGCCGCCACCTACTACATTATCATCATTGAAGATACCACCAAGGCCGAGCGCCCTGTTGTTGGCACTGGCGCTTTGATCGTTGAGCGCAAGTTGTAAGTCGACCCTGAATTGTTCGGCAAGAAGAGTTCAAGCTGACGAACGCTTGCTTCACAGCATTCACAACCTCGGCGCCGTCGGTCACATCGAGGATATTGCAGTCGCCAAGGACCAGCAGGGAAAAAAGCTCGGTCTCCGAATAATTCAGGCTCTCGATTACGTTGCCGAACAGATTGGCTGTTACAAGAGCATCCTCGATTGCAGCGAGGCCAACGAGGGTTTCTACGTCAAGTGCGGCTTTCGACGAGCGGGACTCCAGATGGCCCATTACTACGAGGAAACCAAGGGTAAATCCCAGTAAATCTCTTTCTACAAGCTGCCTTCATCTATGCCGTTGGTGGCGTCGGGCGCCCGGTGACATGCTCCCATCTCATTTTCTCATTTTGCCGACGCCATCCTATCACGCCACGTGCAGTGCAATGCACAGAGGCTGATGATGCACGTTCGCATGGTGCAGGAAGTAAAATCTAGGCCTAGAGGGTTACGAACCTGGTGTCGGGAAAATATAGATCTGTTTGCGACGCGCTGTTTGGTTCTCTATCCTGCTTTCTCCTAGCCCCTCTTTAAGCCGGTGGCTTTCGTCGAGTCTGACTTCAGCGACGATGGCGTGGGGATCCCAAAAACTCGGAAGATGGAAGATGGGTGTAGGTACAAGCATGGCCTTTGCAGCATGCCTTGGGTAGATGGCTAGCTTGCTTACGGCATACCGGTATCCCACTAAGCTGCAAATCCTTGGACTATGTATGCAGTTGGAGTACAGCCCTCGGGGATTAAAAAGGTTTATTTGTGACTTGCCACCCAGGTCCAGGTACAGATAAAGGCAGAGTGCTAGCATGAGGAACTAGGTACTCTACCTCTATAGCGATGTTTATTACTACTATAACTTAATAGATCAGGTAAGTTAGGTATCTTTTCATATAATTTATATGTTATAAGACTTTAACGAAAAGGGAAGTCAGTGGTAAAATACACTATTAAAATGCACCTTTTTAATCCCCGAGGGCTGTATGTACTGTCGAAAGGCCCCGGTCGATCAGGTGAGGGCCGGATCTCACCCACTCTCCGTCGGAGATGCTCCTACGGCTACAGCGAATAAGAGCTCTTGCTCGGGGCATTTTCGTGTGACAGCGTGTATCTATAAGGTGCCCGACATGTGGTCCTCGGCTTCCGGGTCAATTTGGTTGGAGATACAGTAGCATATAAGGATATCTGGCAGTCCCTGTGTTCGTAAGGTGTCACTGTCCCAATCTAAACACTTCAAATCCTTAGATCACCAAGGCCATCACCCAAGCTGTAGTCGTCGAGCCCAACGCCTTTGAGTCAGCCAAGGGAATAGCCAACCACAACCAAGATGTTTGACGACCTAGCCACTTCATTTGCCCGAGTGCGTATTGCCGCTTTGCAGTCCGCGTAAGCAAGAGCTCCCCGCCTCTTGGTCCCCGTTTCAGTTATCCAGGAAAGCTTACTCTCGTTCATGATGGACCTCTAGCATCATCGCCCGAGCTTCCACTGCTGATCACCATGTGGTTCGGCATCAGCGCAAGAAGGTCATGATCGTCTCTGGTCCATCGGGGTTTCGCCGCTTAGAAAAGAGGCGATTGATTCGGGCATGGCGAGAGTGACAGGTCGTTTCTAGTTCGAGAGGTCAAGGTGGTCAGTCTAGAAACTGCCGGTGGTTCAAGGAAGGAGAAGAAGCGAAGCATATAGCAGGTTTTGAGCCAGGGCAAGTGATTTTAAGGATATTATAAATTTTTTAGCCTTTGTTATATCCCATGATTGTCTCTTCTATTCATTATCTATGATACACCATCAAGCACCCAATCATCGTCCCATCCAGCCACCATCAACAACCAAAATGTGGCCACTCACGTAGCCACTAGCCTTGCTAGCAAGATACACGCTCGTGCCCTTGAAATCGTCGGGTGAGCCCCAGACGCCGGCAGGGATACGTGCAGTAATGCTAGCGAGGCGCTCTGGGTTGGCAAGTAGAGCCTCGTTCATGTCGGTGGCGATGTAGCCGGGGGCGATGGCGTTAACGGTTATGCCCTTGGAGGTCCACTCGTTAGCGAAGCTCTTGGTGAGCTGGCCGACGGCGCCCTTGGAGGCAGCGTAGGCGGGCACGGTGAAGCCGCCCTGGAAGGTCAGCAGCGACGCGAAGTTGATGATGCTGCCGCGGCGACCGGTGACTGGCGAGGGCTCGAGGCCGAGCATGTGGGCACCGAAGTCGCGGCAGAGGGTAAAGACGGCGTTGAGGTTCACTTGGATCACCTATAGAAAATGGAGGTGTAAGTTGGAGATTTCATGTAAGAGAACAGACCAGGAAACGACTAACATCGTTGAAGTCCTTGTCGGGAAACTCTTCACAGGGGTGTCGCTTCTGGATGCCGGCACAGTTGACGAGGATGCGGATCTTGTGCTCGTCGGCGAGGATCTTGGGGACGAGGGTGCCCACGGAGGCGGCCGAGGAGAGGTCGGCAGTGTAGATGTAGGCCTTGCGACCGAGCTTCTCGATGGCTTCCTTTGTAGCGGTGGCAGAGGTGTCTCGCTGAATTGGGAGTCAGAATCGCAGTCACATCCCCAGAGAGCAGAGAAATGCCATGACATGACGTACCTGGACCAGGATAACGTCGGCGCCCGCCTCAGCAAAGCCAATAGCAACGGCCTGGCCAATGCCACGGGTGCCGCCAGTGATGACGGCCGTCTGGCCCTCGAGGGAGAAGAAGGAAGCAGCCATGATTCGGAAAAGGATTGGTGAGGGAGAAGAGAATACGGAAGTGCAGTCCCGAAGTGTTTGGGAGAAGTGTGAGTGCTTATACTTCGTTTCCGTTACGATTTCCAGACCAAACAAAAAAGACAAGACGACGAGACGAGACGAGATGAGACGAAACGAGGGGCAGCAGACGCAGGGGTGGGATAGTGGGATGGCGGGATGAGGGGAATGGTGAAGTGGGCGGCGGGGTGTAAGTTTAGATGTATTCGCATAATACTGCTACTTAATTATTATTATTGTATCAAGACACCCACAAGAACAGGGGCAGATTTACAAAACCTACTTAGGTCTTCTCCCCATGCAATCTCGGCCATGGTCCTCTCACCGTTCAAACACCCAACGTGAGACCGCGGGACAAACTCGGCGTCTTGGTCAACCTCGGATGTACTTTACAGAATTTAGACGCATGCACCACCTGACCTGAAGAATGCTCAACCAACGTCCACGCCGGGGATTGGCCTTCATGCTCGTTGCAAGAGGCTATGAATAGGCCGGCGGTGCCTTCGGAGAGAATACCGGGTAGTCAGCGGGCATGATGCCGTTTTTTAGGCGGCAGCTGGGTCCCCGCTAGAGCACTGGCAGGTTAGAGGACGGGAGGGATCCAAATGGATGGATGTACAGGTACATTGATCGTCATTAGCAGCTGGCACCTGAAACCTATGATTTAGTTCTTTTCCTTTCTCAATGGCTGGTCATGATGGAGGGAATCCGTCTCAGTCGACGCCATGTTCAATATTTTGCCCGGTTACGGAGACTGGATAGACACCTTGTAAACTGGCGGCTCTCAGTTAGACCCAGAGAGGAAATGACCAAGAACTGTGCTTTTAGATCCAGACCAGTCTCCTCCGGACGACGCCCTACAAAGCAGCTATAGCAGCATCGTCCACCTCGTAGCGTACTTGTACTTGGATAGTCCCGCAGTGGGGGAGGGGCATGCCTCTTTCACACCCCCACCATGTACTTACAACAGGTACTGTCCGTCCATGTCTAGATCCGCCTCGACTCGACAGCAACGCGGATGATGGATGCATTTTCCCCTTTCCTTCTGGTCGACACTTGTTGCCATGGGGCAAAGGGGCGTCATGGGGCTTCTCTCGTGGGGCCGCAACTCGGCTCTCTCCCCGCGCAATGGCTGCGTCGACGACTCGTTAGGTTGCTCAATGGGAATGTACTTGTCGATATCGGAGCCGGGATTGCTGAGCTGCTTCATCCCACCTCCGGTCCACTCTCCGCCGCCCACGTTCTCAATTCCGTTCCGTCCCCTTCTTCGTCCAACAATTCTTGCTTGATTTGTTTTTCTTTTTGATATTCCCGCCCTCGTTTCTAATACTCATCCAAGGACTGGTAACTTGAGATCACTCACTCATCAAGGTTCTTCAATTGATCTGTCTCTTGTCTTGTCTCCGCCGTCTACTTCACCTCGCCCCTCTCTCATCATGTCGACTCAGAGTGTCACAGCTTCCGTCCTACACGGCGAGAGGGATCTTCGCCTAGTGAGTCCCTCTCTCCCCATCTTCTCCTTTCATCTCCCCGTCTCTCAGCATCCCACCTAACAATTCACAGGAACAGCGAGATCTTCCCTCTCCCGCCAGCGATGAAGTCCAAGTCACCGTCCAGGCCACCGGTCTCTGTGGCTCTGACCTGCACTACTTCAACCATTTCCGCAATGGCGACATCATCGTCCGCGAGCCCCTGACCCTCGGCCACGAGTCCGCCGGCACCGTCGTCGCCGTCGGTGACGCCGTCAAAGACTTGATTCCCGGCGACCGCGTCGCCCTCGAGGTCGGCCTACCCTGCGAAGATTGCGAGTACTGCGCCGAGGGCCGCTACAACATCTGTCGCGGCATGAAGTTCCGCAGCTCCGCCAAGGCGAACCCTCATGCCCAGGGCACGCTGCAGGAGAAGATCAACCACCCTGCCCGCTGGTGCCATAAGTGAGTACTACTCAGTATCGCCCCTCAAGGCATCACACCCACTTACACTCAACCCAAGACTCCCTGACAACGTCTCCCTTGACTTGGGCGCCCTCGCCGAGCCTCTCTCTGTCGCCTGGCATGCCCGGGACCGCGCCGCCCTTCCCAAGGGCTCCACCGTGCTCGTCCTCGGAGCCGGTGCCGTGGGCCTTCTCGCCGCCGCTGTTAGCAAGGCTGACGGTGCCAAGACGGTCATAATCGCCGACATCCTCAAAGACCGCATTGACTTTGCTGTCACCAACGGCTTTGCCGACGCAAGCGTTCTAGTCCCAATGGAGCGCCCCCAGACCATCGAGGACAAGCTCGCCTACGCCCAAAAGGTCGCTACAACGGTGAAGGAGACCAAGGTCAACGGAGAGGCTGTCGGCGAGGTCACTGCCGTCTACGAGTGCACCGGTGTAGAGACGTGTGTGCAAACCGCCATCTACGTAAGTTTGAAGTCTTCCATTGCCATTGTTCCCTCCCGAGACAACCTTCATCTTCTTTCCAAATTGGCTAACGCAGCGTAAATAGGCCACCAAGCCCGGAGGCAAAGTCATGATAATAGGCATGGGCACGCCCGTCCTCACCCTCCCCATCTCCGCCGCGGCCCTGCGCGAGGTCGACCTCATCGGCGTGTTCCGCTACGCCAAGACTTACCGCTACGTGCTGGACCTACTGGCCGACCAACCGGCGGCCATGCCCGACTTGACCAAGCTAGTGACGCAGCGGTACAAGGGCATGGAGCGTATCGAGGAGGCCTTCAAGATGGCTGGCAAGATCAAGGACGAGAGCGGCAACCTAGTCATCAAGGTCGTCGTCGATATGGCGGGCAAGTCCCGGACCAGCGTATTGTAGGTGTGCTTCTGATGACCTTTTCCTTTTTGGTTC
Source organism: Corinectria fuckeliana (assembly GCA_019137255.1). Taxonomy (NCBI): domain Eukaryota; kingdom Fungi; phylum Ascomycota; class Sordariomycetes; order Hypocreales; family Nectriaceae; genus Corinectria; species Corinectria fuckeliana. The sequence goes on along the minus strand of WPDH01000026.1, from coordinate 277,029 downwards.
ATGGGGTTTTCATAGAAAATTAGGTGGAGTGGTTTTGTGAAACGAATGATAAGTCTAGGTAGTTTGGGTAGCAATATGATGATTTTGGTTGATGCTTGATAGCACCCTTGTTCACTTGCCGTTCACCACTTCATTACATGAAATTTCACATCCAGGTAAGCATTGTGGTAAACAGTTAAACAGTGTGATAAACCACGCCAAGAATATTGCCCCCACGGCAGAAAAAAAGGTCACGGAAATGGACCCCGAATCCATCCCACGGAAAAGTAGTCCGAATACGGCAACTACCCAAACGGGAAGTCTCCAATCATGAAATCACCAAGTGCACGGAAAAGGTTCCAACAACATTCAGAGGTTGGTTCAGTGCTGATTCATGTCTTGGCTCTTTTCAGGCTCTAGTCTATTATAACATCTTATTTGCTTCATTTGTTTTCATCCTTTCACCCCGTCGTTTACTCTGAGAAGCCCTTTATTGCTTATCGGGGAACCCAAAGTTGATACCGAAGGGAGGGTACACATATCGCTTGAGCTCACCCTTGGCGGCGAGGTCATCGGAGTAGTCATTGAGAATCTTCAAGTCGTCGGCATCCAGCTCGACAATCTTCTTGTTGGCCGAAATACGCTCGGGGGTAACGGACTTAGCCAGGACGGTGCTGCCTCGTGCGACTAGATGGAAAGTGTTAGTGACGTGGCGCGTATTGGGTTATTTTTGTAGGCAGGTCTCACCATGGTAGCTGAGGAGAACGGTGGAGGGAGAGACACCCTTCTTCTCGGCAACCTTGACAACAGGCTCGGAAGACATCATGGGTCCACCAGTGCTGCCTAGGGGGCTGTAGGCGACAATGTGGATGCCCTTCTCTTTGCAGTAGTCGACAATTTCCTGCTGGGGGAGGCTGGGGTGATTCTCGATCTGGTTGATAGCGGGGACGATGGTGGCGTTGGGCAGAAGCTCCTTGAGGTACTTGAGGCTGTACTGCAGAGTATGTGTTAACTGATTGCTTCGACCATCTAATGGAAAGTAGCAAACTTACGTTGCAGACACCGATGGCCTTGGTCTTGCCGGTGGCGACAAGCTTCTCCATCTGCTTCCAGGTGTCGATGTGGTTGTGGCTGTGGATGATATCTCGCTTGCCGTCGGGAAGCGTGGGGAACTTGTCGTGGTTGCCCTTGGGGTTGAGAAGGAGAGGCCAGTGCTATAAGCACAGATTCAGTCAGCACACCGCGGTTCCAAGAGCTGTGGTAGCACTTACAACCAGGAAGAGATCGACATAGTCTAGGCCTAGGCTCTTCAAGCTCTTGTCAAGCGCAAGCTCGCAGCGGGTGTTGTACGAAGCCCACACCTTAGTCATGACGAAGACGTCCTCGCGCTTGATGCCAGAGGCAAAGGCAGCCTTGAGGCCCTCGCCGACCTCGTCCTCGTTGCCGTAGCAGTAGGCGCCGTCGACAAGGGTGTACCCGTCCTTGAGGGCGTACTCGACGGCGGTTTGGACTTTGCCAGGCTCGGCCTGCCAGGTGCCGAAGCCGACGGCCGGAATGTCCTGGCCGGTGTTGAGCTTGAAGGAAGTAGCAGCCATTGTGATAGACAGGATGTGAATTTAGATGTGTATGGAGGTGGGAAGAAGTCGACCGATGGAGGAGAGGAGGAGACAAGAAGAGAGTGTCTGTCGTGCGAGAGCAGGAGGCGAGTCTGTTATAACCCGCTGGTAACAACTCTCCCCGACCAACAACGGGCAACCAGCCTCCACAACGACCAATTACGCCAAACAAGCGCGTCTCTCTACCTACACAGTAACTTCTCTACTCGGCACTCTACTATCCCGCCATGACGGAGGCCCCCCCTCCCCCAATCTTTTTTCCCTACGCCCTCACGAGTTTCTCGGCGGGGTCAAGGCCGAAAGCCGCCCGGGGCAGAATGATACCCCACCACATCACCACTCCTTGTGCCTGATTTAGTCGCGGGGTGTTTGGGGGGCGTGTGTAAAGGCTGTACCAGTACTTTGACCGCACAACAGCGAGTTGCCGAAGTAATAGCTCTGAGAAAGGTAGGATAATATAATTCCCCCCCGCCTGTTTCTCGGGGTGGGGTTGGTCCGAGATGCTCCACGGGAGCTCCTCGCTTGCTGCGGTCAGATGTATTGATACCTGCTGTAGGCTTCGGGATGAGTGCAGTACTTACGTAGTAGCGACAGGCGGTAGTGCGCTGCCGCGGGGCCATGTCGGCGAGAACCCCGGTCAATTCTCCGTCTGCCCCCAATGTCAGGTATTTCGTACAGCACAGCGGCACAGGCGGAGTCCATGACTGCCGGACTATGTAGTGCTCCTCTAAATTCATCAGTAGGTCGATGCTTTAGTTTTCTTGGCTCGGCATTGGATGCTGTCGCCTCCCGTACTGGTCTTCGCAGACAACAGCCACCTCTTCTTCACACATCTGATCCAACTTCGCTAATCAGTCCACGACACTCGAATTGGGGGGTTAGATAACGGTATATAACAGTAACCACCCCTCCACGAGTCTCATCTTCCCATCTGCAAAGCACCCGGTCTGCCGTATGCTATGCCCTGCCTGTTGCAGTCGCTCGAGCCAACGTCAATATCAGGCCAGGCCAGACCTGACTGACCAACCGAACCATACCAGTCCCTGCCGCCCCCCGCATTATCCTTTGTTATAGGCCTTTCTATGTCTCATGGGCTCTTAGGGAGGGAAACAAATGAAACTATACATACATGCAAAGAAGAGAAAGGGAAAAAACCATCCGACGGTGATATCCATTACAACCAAAATGTGCCACAAACTCCCCTCCTCCATCTTTCCCACTCATACTCGCTTCGTCACTGTTTACCCTCTTCCGCAACTTCACCGAATCTAGCCCGAGACTAGGACCCAGAGCCTACATAAACACGTCAGTATCAGTCGGACTTTCGTGAACAGAGCAGCCAATACTGTGCGAAGGGGCCGTAAAATAACGGAGACCTAAGCGAGGACTAGCCTGGAAGGTGACCACTTACAGGAAGAAGATCATCAGGACGCCAAACATCTTAGCTATCAACCACCGATTGCTCGATACCCGTGACCAGTACTTTAGCAGCTCTCGTTGCGCACCCTCGACGTTGTCGACCACATCCTCCGTGTTGGCATCGATTCGCTGGATCATCTCGCTCTGCTCCGAAACCATCGTCGCCAGCTGTCCAAAGATGCTGCCCAGCTCGCCGATCGTCTTCTCAATGGCCTCGATGGCCTCACCTCGTTGCTGGATGTACGTGTTGGCCGGCTGAGCCTCTTCCATCATCATCAGCTGCTGGTCGCCCACCGGGTTGAGGGACAGGGTGTCGGCGCCCGGTGCTGGCGAGTTGCGGGCGGGCGTTCCGTATAATGGAGATGCCGATTGTTGTAGTGACGGCTGCGCGTGCTGGGATACGCTCGATATGAAGTTCTCTGTCCTCGACCTCGATGCTTGGATGTTCTTTGTTCTCGCCTCCAACACATCCTTGAAGTTGACTGAGACATCTGTCAACTTGCCTTGTAGCAGGTACACGACGTTCTTGTTGTGCTCGCCCTCCTGGTCAGCCTTAGGGTGCTGCTGCTTCGATAGGTTTGATAGAGAGCCAATCTGCTGGTTTAAAGAGGATAAATCTTGCTTGATAACAAAGGTAAGCTCGTTGATTTCGATCGGTCGGTCGTCGAAGAGGGTGCGTCGCTTTGCCACTATCCACGGGGTCAGTGTCTGTCTTCAAGGCTATTATAAGTTCTGACGTAGAAGTCTCCGTCGTAGGCCGCCGAGAAACGCTAATACTCACGCTGTGCTAGCTTCTCCAGCTTTGCCATGGTCGCCGAGATACCTCGTCCAATGTCGGCTGCCTGCCTAGCAAAGTCCGATCTTCTAGGTCGGCCATCGCCAATGGCGGCGGACTTCTGGGCATCCGACAGGAGGGATCTTCGCTGTGAGCCAACCTTACTCGAGGCCTGGCGGCGCTGGACCTGTGCGAGTACCGACTTGAACTCGGAGGTTCGATCTTGGATGGATGCGACAGCCATGGTGGCGGTTGACTAGGGACTGCGTCGAGGACGGACTACGGCCAGCGCGGCTTCGATTCTCGGTGGTGCAGCGGCGGAGACAGGAATATGGTAGAAGATAGATGAAGGGCCCGTTGAAGGCGCCGGTCGGTCTTGGTCGTAGTCGTGTGGTCGCGGGCGATTGATAACGTCGATGCCTCGGTGCGGAAGGGCTCGGGCCAAGTACAATTACGACACGCGCCGCGATGGGGATGCAATCTCGAGAGCGCAAGCGGCGGACGTGAGGATAAGAAAGCGATTAAGAGAGATTACTCAAAAGTCGACAATGAGAATAGCAGGACGCAGGTTGCAGAAGAAAGGGAAAGAGAAGTCGGCGAGTCAAGGGTCGGAGGGGGTAGCGGGAAAAAGCTTCGCAACGTGAGAATGTTAGAGACAAATGAGGCTTGGTCTCTGCGCCTGAAAGGGGATCTGGATGGTGGTTTGTGTCGGTCCAGCGCAGGTCCAGGACCTTCAACGTACCTATCAATTAATCTAAGCTAATTACAGGCCACCAGTCCCGCCACGGTGGCTCGTTCGCGCTTCCGAGGTAATCCCGCGTCGTGGCTTTTGAAGGCTGGTTGGTCGGGGTTTTATTTGTGGCCGTGCAAGAGCAATCGCCACATTTAGATTTCCAAGGTGACAATTGTTAATCACGACGTTGGAGATGAAAATGAAAGAATATGACACTCAACCGGTAAGGATGGAATACAAATCGGTCCCGATTAGAACGATTTCAGTGCCAATGGAGTACGTATCGTAGGTTCGTGCAACTCGTGATTGTTGAGAGCGGTTCATCCCTTTGCGACAGCTAAGGCAAGATAAGTTTATTCATCCATATATAGTCGCTCAGTCAGCCTCCAGATACAGACATGAAGCCTTAACAGTATAATTTAAGTTCATAATACTGTCTTCGTCTAAATTCATCCGTTGTCTTAACTCCCAGCGAACACAACTTAACACCGAATACTGTACTAGGGAACCAAGAATATTCCATCTTACCTAGTACGTACCTACGTAGCGCATGGCACCGCGGACGCTGCAGTTTGGTAGAGCCGAGACTTTAGGGCGCCGAGCGAGTGACTGCATGGCGTCATTCTTTTCCACTTCCTTGTTCCGTGGCAGTGGCTTAAGTAGATGGTTATAATCCTCAGAGCAGCCCTGATCCTGGGAGAAAGGGGTCTGGAGGACCAGGATGGCGTCGTAGCAGTGTACTATATAGCACGGTCATCCGATTTGTATAGCATCACTCGACTCGACTCGACTCGACTCGACGTCACCGCCTCCAAGGGTCTACTTGTGTGAGAAGAGGCCAGGTATTCGCAGCAATACCGTGTGCTGTCTTGGTGGGCGCCGCTTCTATGCTTATTTACACGCGTACGCAACAACGCGGGCTGTGCCGCGCACATATCCAGGCCTATCCCGTCCATTCTTGTAGATTCCCCACAGAACTCGAAGGTGGAGTAATAGTAACATGTCTCATCGTTCGAACAGCATTTGCGAGGGCAGTACGAATATGAATGTTTTTCCCATGAACACCTGCAGGAGAACAAGGGCTTGCTGGGCCACCCCGTTGATCCTCGCCCCGTGCTCAACGTTTATGTCCGTGTACAAAAAAGCACCAAGAACTCCGTGTCTGCAGCCCACCACCTTGGTGCGACATCGTATTCGAGCAAAGGGAGGGGTTCTGGCTCCTGCGATATCGCCCATGAATATCCCTGTGGTTCACCGTCGTAATGGAAGATAGTATCGTTGTATACCCGACTTGAACGATGTAGCAGTCCTCATCAGCATTCACGGCAGAGTGTGCTGTCCATGGATTGTGCTGTGGCTGCTGTGACGTCGTCGAGTCGTGTGTGCTGCCCTCTGGTGTCGCGCTGTGGTGGGTACACACTATCTAACACACCTACTAATTAGCGAGCCAACTGATCTCGGTCGCGTCTAGTCCCGTCTAGGAGCATCGTGATAGGCGCTGTGTTCGCTCTGTACAGCTGGCAGGGCCCGCTGATAATTTCCATTCCACCTCCCGCTAGCAGTCGCTGCAAGTTGCCGTTCCTCTCGCTAGCCTACTCCCAAATTGTTCCATCTTCTCCAGCAAAAGCCTAGACTACTAGTGTACCTGGGCCTGACCGCGCCATCATCAACATCATCACCGCCCTGGCCTTTCTGCCTCTTCCTCCTCCCTCCCTCCTCCCTCCATCGTCCAAAACCTCCTCTTGCCGGCCGTATCTTCTCCTCGCGCGTCGCCACTCGTCTCCTTCGTGCAATCACTTCTGTCTTTCGTGGCCTTGTTTGTCTTCATCATTCTTGTTCGACCTCTTGTATCCTTAGCTCCCTTGTTACCTCTTCCCCCCTCCGACTGAGCACCGCCCTCCAGCCTGATGAGTCCATCGTAAACCGACCGATCACCGCCGTCGACGAAACATTGCAATCGCCCTCGATCCTTCCATTACAGTTCTCCCAAGCCTCGCCCTTGGAGAGCGATGTTCCTGTAATTGACCGAATAGTTCCGGACACCATGGACGGGACATACAACAATCCTTTTGCGCAAGGCCAGACTCCGTTGTAAGAACCCCCTCCTCGGCATCTTTGGCTTATCGTTCCCTCCTGACATGACACTGCCTCGCCAGAACTCCAGACACTCCCACGGCCGGAGGAAGCTATCAGGTCAACATCAACCGCAAAAAGACCAGAAAATGGGTTGAGGCCAAGGTCCAAAACTACGATGGCGATGACTGGGGTGCCGACGAATCCGAGGACGACGAGCCTGAGCCCGCTCCTCCTGTCTCGCGCGTCACCACTGGCCTTCGCTCTATCGGCCAACGCCTCCCATCCGAACAACACAGGGCTTCCCCGAGGTTGGCTGCCGCCGCCGCCGCCTCCAGCTCTCGAAGCTCCAGTGGCCCCCCTTCCCTTCAGCTTCAAACCGGACAGTCCTCCACCACCGAGGCCAAACATACGGCGCCCCCGATTCCTACGTTCCCAGCTCACGTTCAAGAAGCGACTCGAAATCTGTCTTCACCCGTTCTGTCTCAAGGGCTTCCATCGGCGGCAGGGTTTCAATCCGAAGCTCGCTCTTCCACTCCCCTTAGTACCGCGAGCTCAACCCCCGCACGATCATCCCCTCTGGTGCGGCCCTCCGAGCTTTCCCGACATGTGGGAGATCACCAAAAGCCTACAGGCTCGCCACAACCCACCACGGATACCGCGGTCTCCAAACCCGGTGAACGATTCACGCCGCCTTCCGAGGAGGCCAGTCGCCAGGTAACAAATGTCCCAACGACATTCGCAGCGATCGAAAAGAGGGAGCCGGTTGTGGAAGCTTATCCGCAGGTTGACCGCAATCGATCAGTTAGTCCAAAACTGCCTGATGTTAGCCGTATGTCCGTGTTTGGATCCGACTTCTTCTCCACGCCGAACGAGCCACAAGACCCTATCAAGCACGACCAACCAAAGACACTAGAGCCCCTGGTGACGGAAGCACCGTCTAGCAGAAGCGTGGCCGCGTCGTCAGTGGAATCCCAGTCGCAGCAAGGTGAACTTTCTGTCAACTCTACGAGCCAGCCACCTATTCTATCTCCGATGCCAGATCCCCGATCTATCCCACCTCTGCGCACCCCAAGCCCCAACACCAAGGGAATTGCTCTGCCAGCAAAAGTCTCCAATGCGGCAACGAGCCAAGTTTCCGGTACCCCTACCCGGGCGCCGGGCCCCGAGATCACGCCCACAGAACCCTTGCAGCCTCGTCGTTTGGATAGCTCTGCTTCGGACTTCCAGCCTCAGCCACTTCTACGGGAATCTACCTTGAACACCGCCACGTCGTCACCTGTTAAGGACAGTGACTTACTCAGTGACGAGATCATGAGGACACTTAGTCCTGTCGGAACTGTCCCTACCCCAAGTCCTCTTGGAAACTCCACTTCACTTGCACCTGTGGACCGACGGGACACTCGCAACAGCAGCTATACCCTTCGCGACTATGATAATTACTGGGAAGATGCGATAGAGAAGCAAGGGCCCGAGGAGAAGAGCGGCGAAACAGTCACCGCGCCGACTCCTGCGCCAGGCGGTGTCCAAGGGTCACAAGCAGCTGTCCGGCCGACTGACACACCCTCATCGACTGTGCCAACTTTGGCTCCTTCAAGCGACGACAACGAGGCGTCCAGTGAGGAGCATCGGGACCTCCGACGGCGATTCTCTTGGGAAGCTGGGTTTGAGCCGCCAAATGACAAGGTTCTCAAGGGTGAACCACCTGCAGATGGGTCGTCAAAGGGCGTTCCCAGAATCAACACCCCTTCATCGCTTGGGCAATTCGACATACAGTCGCCAAAGGAAATCGTGTCCGATATGACTAGCCCGGTGGTCGACACTCCTAAGATTGCGACAACGCCTTCTGGGGATATCTCCCAGCAGCCTTCCATGCTTAGCATTGCACCACAACCGCAGCTTCTACCATCTATGCTTGAGCCCCCCTCTCCTGTTTCAACTAAGACCGATGAAAGTACTGCGCAGGCTCCGGAGCACCGGCGCGAATCCGCTGTAGATGAGAAGATGCTAGTTGAGACTACGTCACGCCCCGTGTCGATGACACCACCTCCAGACGAACGTCCAACGTCAACTACCTTAGCTCCCCCACCTGGTCAATTACCAGAGGTAATGGGCGTCAAGGAGATTATGGGACTCCCCACGCCAGAGCAAAGGATTGCCAAGTATGAGGAGACGCAGAGAGCCTTCGCTGTGGCCGAGTCAGGCTTGGATAACTGGATTATTTTCTTGAAGAACCAACATCCTGAGTATGCTGACGCAACAGCCTCCTTCAGCGGAGTGATCCCCCAAATCGCCGTCCAAGGAGGCAATGTTGCAAGTTCTGTCGGATCCAATCCCTCAACGCAACAACCGTATTACCAACAATATCTCAATGCCAGCTCGCCTTCCGTCAATGCGCCCGCTCCCAGCCGGTCGAGAATAGGCAGGTTGCCGATTTCGTCACAAGCCACCAGCAGCGCTTTTGGAAACTCTGGCAACCAGATTGGCACGAAGGGCAAGGAGTTCATGCACTCAGCCGGAAAGATGGGCAAGGGATTGTTTAGCAAGGGGAAGAGCAAATTGCGCGGAACCGGGGATAAGGTATTTCACTGACACTTCTTTTTCTAGGGCCTGATGTTTGGGCTCCTTCCTTTTCACCCTGGGCAGGGCAATTGTTGGATTTAAATCTCTCTTCATCATACGCTTCGGGGCTTGTGTTTCACTCTGGGCCTTACGAGCCTTATGACGAGATGGATGTACGAGATAGGAATGCTACGACGCTTTTTTTCCCATTTTCCCTACATATCACTATGCCGCTGCCCAGACGTCCAGTTCAACGTGATGAGAATAGGTTATTAATGTTTCTGGTTGACAGGGCGAATCCATCCCTCCCCCCGTGGTGCTCCCCAAGGTCAAGCATGAGAGGCGATCATCATGGGCTCTGAGCCTTGGCGCAAGATCCCGCACGGAACCCGCGGCGCGCGCGGACAACCGGGCTCCTTCATCATCCCACTCGAGTCGTATAAATCCCTTTCGCCCCGCATCTTGGGCCAGCGAAGCAGGTAGGCGGTATTTTTCGGCCGAGACCCCAAACTCCCCGTGGTTGAATGATGAACAAGACCCGCCGGCTGCCAAAAGTAAAGAGCGCGACGAAGTGACCAGATGGGAGATCCCAACGCCCATCAACCACGACAGCAGTCCATGGGACCCGTTCAAAGATACAGATCTGGCCAGGGATGATAGCTCTGAGTACTCGGGTGTCCAATTGGGCGTGCAAAGCAAGCCCCCGGCAGATAAAGCAATGGTCGCCGCGGTGTCCGACAATGACCGAGCCTCCGATGAGTGGGTGTTGGTATCTCCACACCATGGCTCAGTCCCGGGCGAGCCGGCGGTAGGGGCGCTTGCACAGGCGCCGTCCCCGACGCTTCATGAAACGACGCCTGCCGCCGGAGATGCCGCCGTCCCCGTTGCCCGGGATCCCGGTCCTAGTACCCAACCTCAGCCTGTGCCCGTCTCTGATGCAGCAGAACCCCCTAAGCGTAACTCGTCCTTCATCGGGCTGCCGCCAATCAGGCGAGGCTCGACATTTGGCCTGAATCCAGAAACAGCGCGTCCAGTCGCGGCGCGCTTTTCTCTCGACGATTACGACGAGGACGAGGACGAGGACGAGGTCGACGTGACACCGACGCGTTTCTCGGGGAATAGTACGGCTGAAAACGAAGCGACCCTCCCAAATGTCGTGAGTACCTCTACCAATTCTGCAGCATCATCACGTCAACAGTTGGCCGTACACAGCCAGAAGGCGCCCGCAAAGATGGCGTCTAACTCGGGTGAGCAGCCGCCCGTAGCTCCAGCGGCACAGGATCAGCCTGACGTGCCAATGCCAATGCATCCACACGCTCCCAGATCGCCGGTCCAGCAGAAGCAAGGCTTACCACCGTTTGGCGCGCCACCAGTAGTAGCGCCAATGATACCACCCAACATGGCGGGTAACCCAATCCATAAGCTCCCCCCTTCAGGGCCCTGGAAACTCGAGGAGAGTCACCTGTCGGAGCCTCTTCACGTTGTCGCCAGAAATCGCGCAGGGACGGGCGACTCGCAACAACAACCTTGTTTTGGATACGACAAAGAGACGGGGGTCACAGTTCCCACGTCTCCACTGTCTCCTGTGTCCCCGACGTCGACGTCGTCGCAGTCGCAGGCGCAGTCACAGTTGCAGTCCCACCAGAGGCCAAGGCAGAAACCCTCGGATGTGCCTCCGTCCTCTGCGCGCCGCTACCCGGAGCTCTTCTCCCGTGCCGGCCAGCGATCGCGAAGCAACTCCCAGACCAACCCGTCTCCGCCTGACCCGCAATTCTCGGCCCCGCGTCTCTCCCAGGACGCCGCTTCTGTTCCCCGTGCCGCGACCGGTGGCCCGGAGTTTGACGACGACCGCAGTCGCAGGAAGAGCTCCGGTCTCTTCAAAGATTTCGGTAGCCGCTTCACGAGACCCTCGTCGGTCGACCCCAGGGCGGAACCCCGGCCAGTAGACCACGTTGGCGACGGCGTCTCGGAATCCAACATCGCCGTGGACGAGCAGCAGGAGCGCAAAAAGGCCGCCAGAGGCAGCTTCCTCTTCAACCTCCGCGGCCGGCCCTCGATGGATCGCCCGTCGCAGAGCAGAGATGGTGCGCCGACTCCGCCCCCGGGTCAGGCTCCACTTCCGGCGCCCATTGGTCCCGATCAGATGAGGTCGGAGTCGCCTCAATCCGAGCGCAGGCCGTCGCGCTTCGGCACGGGACTAGGCGCCGTTGTCGGCAAAAGCCAGTCCAACGCTCCCCTGCGTTCGTCCACATCCAGCTTGGTGAACGAGCCCGGCAGTGCCGCGAACGGCACGTCACCCTCGAAGAAGCGCTTCTCTGGCGCCCGCGCCATCTTCCACCGTCCCAGCCTGGACATTGCGCAGAAGCCGGTGTTGTCTCACCCTTCACAGCCCACCACGGGCACACCCGAACCCCCGGGCGCCATGGGTCCGCCTCCGCCGCCTGGTGGGTTCGTGCGGAGCAACACCGCCGGCCCACCGGTCATGTCTGGAGGGTATGGGACTTCTAGACCGCCGGCGCCGGACAGTCCGGAGCGGCGCAAGAGGCGGGGTTCTGCGGCGGGTTTGATCTCCGGGTTCTTGGGGCAAGGGAAGCATCGCCCGCGGTCTAAGGATGGCGCTGTTACTCCACCTCCGGGGCAGTATCTCCCTGGTCAAGGGCTTCATCCAGAACAGACACAGACGCCTCAAGTGCAGCTGCGTCCGTCGCAGAATCCTCTAGGGCAGCACCCGCCCGGGAAGCTTCCTTTGGGACGGTCGCCTCTTGGACAGCCTCCGCTTAGACAACCTTCCCTCGCACAGTCGCAGCAAGGTCAACTGCCCCCGGGGCACCCCCAGAACCAATTGCTTCAGGGCAATCAAAGACAGCTTCCTAACCAGGTGCGTCCCCAGGGCAGTCAGGGGCAGCTAGAGGGCCAGTATTCTCAAGGCAACCGAGGCCAGCCTCCAGGACAATTTGCTCCTAATCAACAACCCCAAAGCAATCAAGGGCAGTTAAAAGGGTGTTTTCCCCAGGGTAACCAGGGACGGGCTCCGGAGAGACAGGCTCCTCAAGGACAGATACCGCAAGGACAAATGCTTCAAGGACAGCTTCCTCCAGGGCAGTTCCAAGGAACGTTTCCCCCAGGGAATCAAGGACAACCTCCCATGAGACAGCAGATTCCCCAAGAAGATACTTCTCCCGGGCAGTTCCCCAGGAGACTGCAACCTCCAATGCAACTTCCTGCGGATCAAAATCCACGAGGTCAACTTTCGCCTGGTCAACTTTCTCGGGATAGTCAAGGGCAATTTTCTCCAGTACAGCCTCTTCGTCAACTTCTTCCTGGTCAAGTCTCTCGCGGGCATATCCAGGGGCAAATTTATCAGGATAATCAGGAACAGGGTCCTCCAGCCCAGTCTCCTCTAGGGCAACCTCCACTCAGGCAGATCCATACAGAGCAGTCTCCTTTCGGGCAGCATTCTCAGGGACACTCCCCACCAGTGCAACCTCCTCCGAGACAGTCGTCTCCAGCATCTCAGTTCCCAATGCACCCGCCCATGTTACGACGAATGACTGGAAGTTCCTCGCTAGACTCACCTGCTCAAGCATCCCCCGAACAGCCTTCGACGAACGATCATACCTTTATGGAACCTGGCCGAGGAGTTGGAAGTACTGAACAGCATCAGCCCCAAATCCCTATACTTCAACCTCGGCCCGAGCATCTGCGACAACAGTCTCCCATGCTGTCGCAGCAGTTCCCTGCGGCTCCCAGTCTTCATGGATCGCCACTTCCATCCCGAAATTCCAGGCCGTCTCCCTTAGATGATGATTCCGCGACTATGCGCTCTGCCTCCTACGTCACTGCGCGGCAAGTTCCAATTTCGCAGGCCTCATACCAGGCTTCAAACCAATCCATGGACGAGGCGTTCCAGGGCGGTGTCGATGTCGCAGAGACACAACGACCTGTGATGGAGTCGCCCAGCTTGTCGCAGAGGTCGGATGGCTGGGTTAGCCATACACGTCAGGAGAGTAACAACCGAGACAACCTGCCCCAATCCCCAGTCTCCCAGGTGTCGAAGACCGGACCGCCATCCATGGCCTCTTCCAGCATGGGCCAGAGCCCTCGCCTTGCATCGACGACTTCTTCGAGCGTGCGGGAGTCTCAGCCCGGCACACCATCGCTGTCTGCGGATTCCAACACGCCGCCAACGCAGCACCAGGGGCTCGGGACACGTATGGTAGCGCCGCAGCAGCAGATGCCTTCATCCACTTCATTCCTGCAGCATCAGCCTCAGTTGCAGCAATCTCAGCAACAGCAACAATCTCAGCAACAACAACAATCTCAGCAACAGCAACAATCTCAGCAACAGCAACAATATCAGCAGCAGCAGTATCAGTATCGGCAGTATCAGCAGCAACAGCGAGCGAACCCGCAGCAAGGCGGTCATCAACTTCACCCTGGCCGACAAAGCCCCAGTCTACATAGTCCTCCCAGCATCCAGATGATGCCAAGCCCATCATCCCAGGTTTCTGTGCCTTTTCCACGAACTTCGACGCCGACTCCTCTGGGGCCTCAAGTGCCGCCAAAGGACGGCATGGCTCCCCCTAGGTCCCAACCACCGACTATGAATGTGCCGGTTCGAGCAGACAGTCCCGCATCTAAGTGGAAGGGCCTGAGAAATCGAATGTCTGGCCAAATGGGACCCAAGTCAGTTCAGCTTCAGGAGAAGCCCGAAGGCGGAGAGAAGAAGGCGAGTAAACTACTCGGTGCGTTCAAACGAAGCTCCAGGGTTCCTCAACAGGGCAAGGCTCCTCCCCAGGGAATTCATCAACAGAGGTTCCCTCAGGGCGTCACTCACATGCAACATCAAATGCATCCTAGACAGCAACAACAGCAAATGATTCCTAGACAACAAATGCAAATGCAACCCGGGCAGCTGGTGCAGGTGCATCCTGGACAACAGGGACAGATGCCTCCTGGACAGCAACAACAGCAAATGGTTCCTAAACAAGCTCAGCAGAATATGGGACACCCACAGAGCTATTCTCGGCGGCAGTCATCGCATTTCGGCAGTCCTCCTTTGGGACAGCAACAATTTCCGCCGACAACCGCCAGCCCTCCCATGGGACAGCAACCCTTTCTGCCCATGGCATCTGCTATAAGGCAGCAGCCACAGCCATCGGGGCCACCCGCAGGCTATTCCACCGGCCCTCCCGAGCCAGCACAGAGACAGCCTGAACCTCCCGGCCAACCAGGCAGGAATCTTCGTCAGGCCGCTTCTCAAGGCTTTCAAGGCCCAGCCAAGCTTCAGCCTCAAGACCCGTTGCAGAGATTCAACGAGCCTCAGTACGCCCAGGTGCCCATCCCATCAGGATATTCCGCTGTCCATGGTGAAGGATTAGTTGACCCATCGCCGTACAACGTGGGCCGACATGTAAACCCAGCTCAGTACGCCCAACAACAGACGCATATCACACAGCAATACTATCCCCAGCAGCAGCTACCTACACCAGTAACTGGTCCTCCGCTATTGCAGGGCCAGCTTCCGCTCCAGCTACAGGTACCCTCGCCTCAGACGACACCCCAGCTGCAGGTGTCGACTTCTCAACCATCACCTCAACCGGCCTCTAAACCAACATTCCCTCCGGGTGATCGCCGTTTCAGTGTCCAACCTAGATACCAGACACATCAAGAACAACAAGAACGGCACACTCCAACCGCTCCTCAAGGCAATACTTTCGATACCACTCAGCAATTACGCCCAAACTTGACGCGGTTAACGAGCGAGAACAGTCAGCAAAGTGGGAGCGGGAGCGCAAGCGCAAGCGGGAGGAGCACCGCAAGCTCAAGAGTGTTATCCACCCCGGCCCCCAAATTGGCTACCACGGACGTTAGAGACAATATAAGCCCAAGGATAACATCCAACCCAACCTCCAATGAAGCCACTTTGAGCATTAGAAGCAACGGAACACCGCCAACTTACCAGAGCCTGTCTCAGTCTCAACCTCAGCCTCAATCGCACGAAAATGGATCGGCTAAATCTCGGAGTTCTCCCAATGTCGCTGCCCCTGGCGTTGGTGTCATCATATCATCGATAGAACGAGGACCACTCGAGGATGACGACAATCATAAAATGAGAGGAGATGAGTCGCAGCGTATCTCATTAAGCCCTCCAGGGGGGGGTGACGGCAAGGTCAGCCCGTCTCACTCGCATAGATACTCAAACTCTGCAGTGAGTGATGAGCCGAGTGTGGATATGAATGCGATCCAGGACAGGACCAGAGCCAGCACTGCAGATATCGTCGCTCCCTCAATCATGGAGCCAGTGCGCGAGGTGAAGAATAACAAGACTGGTGACAGCCAGTATGAGATATCTCGAGAGCCAAACAATGGAGTACCCGTGAGGAGCAATACACGAAGACTCAACGGGCCTGCCGAGCTTGAAGATACGACAGAGGCTTTCGCGCGAAAAGTGAGGCTGGAGACTCAGGAGGAGAAGATACACTACAACCCCGACGAAGACTCGGACGGTGAGGTACCAGCTCCGATGACGGCGACGAGCTATCCAGGACAGGAGTGGAATCCATATGGGATGCCCGAGCACGGGGAATGGAACGACTGAGTAGGGGTGCAGTTGGCAAGGCTACTCAACTAGACTGTATATGTATATGGACAGCCACACATCAACGTGGTGGTGTACTCTCTCGACATTTCCTTCTTTGTTTTATATATGCCACTGGGTTCGCGTTTTATTACGGGTGGAGATAGCGACGATGAAACAGGTCTTCGACTTCGACATTTCACCTTTGTCTTTAATCATATACTCATCATGGCGTCGAGACCATGGTTCATACCCTTAAGAGAAGATGATGGAGGACGTAATACAGGGAGGCTGAAAAGGCAAATGTGTTTTTTTATCTTGGAAGTATAAACATACAAGCAAGTTGCATCGATACCTGTACGTCCCGTCCCGCCTTGAGTCGCGAGAAACTAAGTGGTATTCATATTTAAAATGAGATGTCTTTGGCTGATCTGTGATCTGGGTAAGACATCGCTCATTGTTGACAATCTTGTCTAACTACAACTACCTACCTACTCACCTTGGTAGGCAGCTAATGGTATGATACATACGCAGATTAGGAGTTTACGCGGAGAGGATTGCTAGTGTCAGGCACCAAAACCTGCTGCCACGTTTTGAGGAAAGGCGCGTTGAAACGATGCTGACTCGGTGATTGAGGGTGCAGTAGACAAGGTTCCGCCACAAAGCTGCTGTGATGTGGTAGTGGTGTGTAAGTTAATCTAGAAGCAGCCACATAACGATGGAGAATGGTTTTGAACAAGGTTGAGCCGGCTGAAGATAGTGGAAGCCGTCAGGTGATATGGCAAACCCCCCTGCATGACATTTGCCAACTTCTAGCCGGTAAGGGCGACTCGGATTGAGCAGAGATGTGTGCGAGCGTGGATGAAGTCTTTCCTTCCAACATCTTGCACCTAATTTGCCTACCCTAAATTTCCCAATTAGGAAACATACTACGTTGATCTAGATTACTTAACGATGCTTTGGCCGGCGTATTCGTGATGGCATAAGCTCATCTCACTGTGCCAGTCACGAAGAGTCCTCTCCCGTCGTCTGACTCTCGGCGACAATCTGCTTGCAAGAGGCTGAAAAAGCTGAAAAGGGCTTGGAACGTGCTTTTCAGGGGAGGTGACACTGGATACGTGGAGACATGGACCCTGTGTCCACGTTAGTACTGTACTAACCTGTCATCGTTGCCGTCATCGCTTCCTCACCATGCCTAAACCGTGCATATCGATCGTTGACTGTGCACCTAGGCCTACCAAAGCACATGCATACATAGTGCAACGCACGTGTGCAAGCCGAGCAAGCGCCCGGGGATACGATGCGATACGACACGACAGCGACAGCGACACGAACACGGTGGGATGTGCATCACGTCCCTGGCGGTGTCATGTCATGTCATCTCTCGGGGCAATATATCTGGGACGTGCACAACAGAAAACTTAAACAAGAGGTTGCGAAATACGGAGTACGTAGATAGTAGATACATAAATCTATGTCGAGGTGCCGAGGCGTCTTCGTAGTGCCAATGCCCGGGGCTCTAGACCGGGGCTTTCCAAGTATTTACTAACTACTTCGTACGTCGCGCTTCAACCATGGAAAATAGTGATACGGCTCGTTAGTGGTGGGACTCGAGCTATCCTCTCCCTCGTCCGCATGCAAACCTGAGCCGCCATTCGTGTCGCTGC
The DNA here is from genome assembly GCA_019137255.1 of Corinectria fuckeliana. Classification (NCBI taxonomy): domain Eukaryota; kingdom Fungi; phylum Ascomycota; class Sordariomycetes; order Hypocreales; family Nectriaceae; genus Corinectria; species Corinectria fuckeliana. Next base: position 259,625 of record WPDH01000026.1, on the reverse strand, counting down.
CTGAGATGAGGGAGAGACCCGAGGGGAGACGGGAGACGGAAGGTACATGGAGCTAATGTACCCGGCCGCAAATCCCAATGGAGCCAAAGGCGAGCGGTGCCCCGTCCGCTGAGAAGCCACGAAGGCTAAGTACGCCGAACCGAGAGTACCTAGCGTATGTATCAGGTAAGCGCCGGGGGCCATGATAGGGTGGCGTCAGGCAAGCGACTCGTAGCTACAAGAAGTTGGGCCTCGACCTTGGCGGCGGCTTGTCGTCCGGTTGCCCGTCTGCTGGCGGGTTTTGTTGGTGGCCGTTCCATACTTACCTTACAGTAGGAGGTGAAAGGAGACCGACAGGGCAACGTGGCTGGCTGTACAGCACTTTGGTGGTATCCCCCCCTCTATCTTGGCGCCTGCAACAGTGCAACCTGGCTCTGCAGCACGCACTGCATTGCGGGCACATTGCACATTCGCTGAGGCAGGACTGATAGCAGCGGGTTGGTGGGAGACGAACGCTGGTACAACGAGCGCAGGGGGACTTGATGCGGCCCCTCCTGCAAGCTGCAGGTGAGGTACTCCCAGTACCACGCACCTAGGTACTGTAGCACAAATACCAACCGGTGCACAGCGCAGCACAAAGCACAAGAGGCACAAACATCCATCGCTACTTCGTATCGTACAAGGGTGGAGTGTTCTGTACAAGTCCTCTCAGGCTGGGCTGCTTCCTTCCCCTCCCAGTCTTCCTTCCCTCGGCCACTTCTACCGGTACATTTCTTCCAATCTACCTCTCTTCCCATTTTATCATCACTGGTCCTTATCATCCCTCTCCTGCTCTTTCCGTCTTCCTTCCCCTCCTACACCCACTGCCCTGCAATTCCGTTCCCATCGGCTCAGTAGAGCGACACGAACGAACGAACGAGAGAGGCCTCGTACTACCTACCTACTAGCACCGACCTATTCATCCTTGGCAAACCCAGCCACAGTCCTTCTTTCTCCGCTCGCTCTTTAACCCCCGGCGGCTCCTAGTCCCATTGTCCCACATATTACGTTCGGTCCGTGGGTTGTCCGTCCCTTGCGCAGTAGCTGCACTCGCACTCTCTCTTTTGTCTCTTCACTCCGTCTCTGTGTGGTCTAGTCTGTCTGTCTAGTCTGATCTGGTCCGGTCCGTTTTGTCTCTGGTCTCTCCAGCTGTCTCTGGTGTCTCTTAGCTCCATCGACATCGATTCGTCACTGACCCGTCGCTCGCCAACTCGTCAACTCACCACTCACTCGCCCACCATCTACGCCGTCCCGCCCCCCGGAGGATCCGCACTTCCTACCATCAATCCCATCCATCTCCATCTCCATCTCCATCTCCATCTCCATCTCCATCTCCATCTCCATCTTCTCATCCCTCCATCCCCCTCTCTTCGGCTTCACGTTGATTACTCTTATCCTCTTATCCTCCCGATTGCGACCCTCGATTTGGTGTGTCTGCCGCCAATTCAATTCGTCCAGTCACGTCACGTCACCTCTCTCGTGGCCGGGAGCACAAGACGTTTACGGTTGACACGCATACCACGCGCCCGCCTCGATGGACTCGTATGTTTCTCCAAATCTCACCTTGTTCCTCGAATCCTCTGACTCCTGTCTCGGAACACTTGTCTCAGGATGCCACCTCCTCTTACTACATTCTCAAATTATCCTCGCTGACAATCACCTTCTTGCTTGCAATAGATTCATGACCATGTCCGCCGCCGGCTGGTCACAACCTCTCGCCGGTGCATCCCCCAAATCCTCCCGACGTTCTCTCGGCCACTTTCGCTCCCTCTCTTCCATTGCCGCCACCTCCACCAGGCCTCGAACGCCCTCCGTTGCCTCTGTTCACCCACTCACCAAGTCGTTATCTTCCGCTCATCTGCACGCCACTTCCTCTTCTCAATCTGACTTTGGCGATGAGATGAGCACTTTGCCCGACCCTCGAAGTCGCGCCATGAGCCCGGCTGACGACACCGGTGCACCAAGTCCTAGCCGCCACCCCGATCTCAACGACGAAGTAGCTACTCTCAGCACTAAGCTCATAAACGCCATTAATCACCAGACCTTCCTCGACGATTCTCTTTCTACCGCCCGACACGAGCTCGAAACCGCCCGCGAGAAAATCCGCTCTCTCGAGGCCCAGAACGCCTCACAGCGCGAGATGCTCACCGGCGATGTCTGGATTCGCAAACACACTGTCGAGGCTGAGAAGAAGGTTTTGCTCGCCAAGATCTCCGAGGAGCGACAGAAGCGCCTGGACACGGAAAGGAGCAAGAAGAAGATAGAGCAGGAACTGGAGAACTTGACCGCTGCCCTCTTTGAGGAGGCTAACAACATGGTGATTGGTGCGAAAGAGGAGGCCAAGGCAGACCACGAAGTCTTGCAGCGAAAAAACGACCAGCTCAAGTCTCAGCTTGCCGACTCAGAAAGCCTGCTCAAGTCTCAACAGGAGCAGCTTTTCGAGCTCAAGCACGTCATGGAACACATGGCCGCCGAACAGGAGGAGCAGACCAACGCCACCGCTCCCTCCTCACCTGGCCTCTCCAAGCCAGACCCCCAAGAAGAGAATCGACCTTCTACCGATGGCCCACTTCCGTCACCCTGGGGTCCTGCCGCCGAGCCATTGCCCCCTACCGCCCTCCCTCACCTCGTCCAACCTGTTCTGCGCACCGATCTTTCGTCCTACGATGACTTTACGAACCTCGCCCGCCTGTCCCGTAAACGTACCGAAAGCCGCGTTTCCTCGGGCTCTATCAGCGCTCTCAATGCTCTGACGTCGTTTGGCCTGGGAGGATCAACCTCAAGCGCTCATCCCTCTAACGCCTCCACTACTTCTCTCAATACCTCCGCCCAGGCCAGTGGTAGCGCTCCTCAGTCACCCAACACTCCGGCCTCCACCATGAGCGCCGCCTCCAACGCCTCGGTGGCTCCTCTCCCCAACCTCAAGGATACCAAGTTCTACAAGCGGGTCTTGGTTGAGGACATCGATCCTACCCTCCGACTCGACATGGCCCCTGGGCTGTCGTGGTTGGCTCGTCGAACCGTCATCAACTCCATGTCTGAAGGATCTCTGGTTGTTGAGCCCGTCCCCGCAGGTTCTACCTCATCTTTCCTTGCCTTGACGAAACCTCAGTTTTACCCGTGTTCTCTCTGCGGCGAATCTCGTTCCGATCCCAAGTACCTACGAGACCATCGATTTCGGACCAGTGAGGCTGACTCAGCCCAACGGCATCCCCTCTGCAAGTACTGCCTTACTCGCGTTCGCTCCACTTGCGACTTTCTTGGCTTTCTGCGTATGGTGAAGGATGGCCATTGGCGGGCTGACGACGATGATCACGAAAAGGCTGCCTGGGAGGAGAGTGTCAGGTTAAGGGACCAGATGTTCTGGGCTCGTATTGGTGGCGGCGTTGTCCCAGCGAATCCGTCGGCATTGTCCGTGGACCTCGAAAAGAGCCCACGCAACAGTCACGAGGAACGGGACGTCTCCAAGTCTGCCTCAATAGAAGAGACTTTTCGTGCCCCTAGGGAAGCATCCCCAGTGGACCTCGACAGAATCGGGGATAGGTCCCGGAAAGGTCCAATCGAGGCGCCTCGTACTCCCCCGAATCAAACTGACGGGGCCAGAAGCATTCGCAGCTCCGTTCGGTCTTTAGAGGTCAAGAGCATCGCCGGTTCCGAAGAAACGAAGCGCTTGTCGCTTACGATTCCTACCAAAGACTCTTGATCAAGCACGTGCCCTTCCGAGGTCAGCATCAGTAATGGCTTTGCATTTGCGGTGCTTTGTAATTTTATTTTGTACATTATTTCTTGGCTTCTACCTGATTTCAGGATGGATCGGTCTGTGGCTTTGCTTTGGCTGCCTGCTGGGTTCAGATTTCCCTTGCTTGAAAGGGAGAAAAGCAGGGAGATAAGCTGGGATTGGTGGGATTTCAACATACATCGGATGACAGCTATGGGTTTTGGTTGGGAATGGGATGGATGGTGCTTTGAGGCTGTTGGCCGTTACCAGGGCGTTTCTGGGTCGCGCGTCTTCATCGCTGGCGTATCACGGCTGCATTGGGTCTTGCTGCGGGACGATATGTCCCCTTTTGTCATCATTGCTGAGCGTCATGATTGGATTACACATACAGTCACTAGATCCGCAGCCGTCACGACGAATGGACGCTGCTAATAGTCGTAGTAGTAATATAAACGATACCACAATTGTTTCTGCCTTTTGCTTGGTAGCCATAATTCTCTGCATGCTGATTCTCCTCTGAACTCGACGAGTTTCTTGTTGGTCGAGGTTAATGAATCTTCAGTTTCGTCTCGACATGGCACTATAATCAAAGGGCATTCGCTATTATGAACATGTAACATTTTTAACTAAATGGGAATTCTGCATCATACCTTGGAGCCCAGTAAAATGTCACAACATGTCCCAGCTAGGTAAACTACAAATGAGACGACACCATGTCCCGGCGTCTCAGGTTCCGTATCACCTCGATACCCCGGGTTTTCTTTTTCTGTTGGTCTTGTGGTCTTTGTTTCGTTCAGTGTGAGTGAGTGGTTGGTGTATTTTGTTGCCATTTTCCTTCCCACATAAGAAAAAACCGTTCTTAAAAGAATCTTGTTCCCGTCTCCCGTTTTGCTCCATTCGTCATCAGATGGTATGAGTACATGATGTTACACGGGACGTGGCGGCGGGCCTGGGGAAAGGAGCCATTATTTTATTAGCCACACTGGCATGGCGACTTCGTAGAGTGGAAAACGCCTTGCGGGGTTGGCCCTTACAGCTCCTCGTGAGCGGGGAGCTTATCCTCGCTGGCAGGCTCCAACCTGGACTCCTCCTCCGCCCGGACTGCTTCGGCCTGCTTCTCACCCTCTTGGCTGGCCGTGGCATCCTTGTTTTCGCTGGCAGGCTTGGGCTTTGACTCCTCGGCCTCCTTTGCGCCATCTTGGCTGGCTTCGTAGTCCTGAGGAGCAGTCTCTTCGGCCTTGCCCTTGACAGTCTCGCTGTTGACACCCTCGACGTCTGGGTGTGGAGGGGCGACGCCACCCATATCCTTGGGCCAACCGCCCTCGGGAGCATTGAGCTCGTTTCCATCTTCATCAACGACACGAGTCTGAGTCTCGTACTTGGTCTGGAACTCAACCTTGCCCTCGAGGGCCTTGACCTGTTCGGGATCTAGGAGGTTACCGTTCTGGTCTCGGTACTCGACCTTCTCCTCCTTGCCAATAACTCGGTGTTGCTCGGCAGGGGGTGCTGGGGGCGCTCCCGAGATGCCGGCCTCTTCCTTGGCCTTGCCCTCAGGGGCGTTGTCGGCGGGAGGGGCGGGCTGCTTAGGCTCGACCTTCTTAGCCGACGTGGTGGGCACCGCCGACTCGCTGACAGTGGGGATCTCAGTGAGAGTGTACTTGTCATACTATATATCAGGTCAAGTTAGCTTAAGCCGCCCGAGCCGTTGTTTCTGAGTGCATGCGTCAAAACGACAGGTTCAAGCACGACACGGAGGTAGAACCATGTTGAACATGTCGTTTGTTCACCCGCGTTGCGGCAAGTTTCTCTGCGGGATTGCCTCGGAAGCACTTACGCTGTCGAAGAAGGTATTGCAGTCAAAGTCCCAAGTGCTAAAGAGCTTCACTCGCTTGCACTCAGCCTTAGTCCAGGGGCTGCCGTAGGCCAAGGGCGCGAACAGCGTGAAAACGGCCGCGCTGAGGACGAGGAAGGAGACGGTGATGATCCTATTGATGGTGGGGTTCTGACGAACACCGATGCCGGGGACACGAGCAGTGAGGTAATCAAAGACCTGGCAGAGGGCGATGATGCCAAAGTACAAGGCCGGGAAGTAGTGATGGAGGAAGAGCTGACGCTGCATGAGATAGAAGGGGAAGTAGTGCAGAGCCCAGCCAAGAACGTAGGTGCCGATCTCATAGTCGAACCGCTTGAAAGTGGCGTTGGCGTAGTCGTTGCAGCTGCGTTGCCATCGGAGAACGGCGACGCCCTTGAACAGGAACCAGAGGGCAATGGCCACGGTAGTGGACCACCAGATAATGGGGTTGCCGATGAGGTAGACCTGGGTGTGGTGCTTGCCCCAGAAGTTGATGCCGCGGCGGAGAATAGGCCAAGACTCAGGACGCGAATCCCAGGCGTGTGAGTCGGTGAGGCCGGCGTTGGTAGCCCACATGACCTTCTGAAGCTCCCAGAACTTGCCAAAGAAGCCGGGCTTGCGGTAGTTGACCTTCTCGACGCCCTCCCCAAGCAAGGGGTGCTCGTTGTACTCGACATACCATAGACTGTTGGGAAGAGTGCCTCCGCGGGCACAGGTAACCTCCTGCTGCTCGGAAGCCCAGTCAGGGAGCTTGACCTTGTGGGAGAAGAGCACACAGCCAGTCATGATATGGACGAGGCGGAACTTGGTCTCAATGGTTCGAACACGCTCCTTGGCGATGGCACCGTAAGATCGCTTCTTAACAATCTCAACGCGGAAGAAATCATTGGCATCGCCATCAAAGCCCTCATATCCATAGGCGGAGACCTCGTTCTGCCACTCAGCCTCAGTGATCGGGGGTCGAACATCGTGAGAGTGAAGGCGGCGGTTGGTAGGTCGGTGGAAGAGACGGAGGACGGTGCCATCCTTGATGTACTGGGGCTCGGGAAGCGCGTCCCAAGCGTAAGTGCCGTTGATGGGCTCGCCGTCGGCGCCGAGGGGCTGCGTCTGGTTCTCAAGGAGCCAGATGTTGTTGTCATCCTTGTGAGGGTAAAGAGTGATCTGCTGCTGCTTGCTGCCGGTAGGGTACATGAGAGGGTGAGAGTGGAGGTAGCCACCGCGGGTGTTAACATGGCGAATGCTGACGCGGCTTCCCATGATGACATCGGCGGGAACGTCCTTCATGCCTTTGCTATTGAGAGTGGCCTGGAACTCGGAGCTCATGAATCCATCGCCATCGCCGGGGTTCTGGAGAATGGCAAAGTGAATGGCGAACATGGCCATGTAGAAAGTGACGGGGACGACAATGAGAGAGAAGACGCGCGCCATGAAGTGCTTGGCCCAAAGACGCATGGTGACGTTCTTGTTGTCGCCGAGGAGAACCCAGAGCTGGACCAGAGTCAAAGCACCGACCCAAGCAATAGTGAACAAGCCAACCCACTTGATGCTGGCGGTGATGCCGAGACCAAGACCGGTAAGGACGAGCCAGAACCACCAGCTCAGCGAGAAGGCCTTCTCAGGGCCGAGCTCGTGCTGGTTGGTAAAGCAGGAGAAGGCGAGGGCGGTGAAAGCAGTGGCGGCGACGAGAGGCGAATCGAGAAGGATTAGGCGAGCCTGAGTTAGAAGGCCGTTCTCTATAGGTGGAGTTAGCAAGGGACCTCGGGGGAAAGCAATTGGAACCTCGGCGAAGGCCAACAGGAGAAAGCACACCGAAGATGATGAGGCCTGCACCCATGGTAGCAGTCATGGTACGGCAACCGACAGCCTTGAGGGTTAGGAACATGCAAGGGGCGAGAAGGACACCGCAGAACGCGGGGAACAGGCGCATAGCGACGTAAGGGACGCCGGGCTCGAGGTAATCTTTGCCAATCTCCTTGAAGTCGAACTTGCCGTCGAAGCCGGCGATCCATCCGGTGAGGGCGATGAGCATCTTGGCTAGGGGCGGGTGCACGTCCATGAAGAATTTGCCCTTGATGTACTTAGAGGCGAAGCCACCGAAGCTATTAGAGGAGTCATGCGTCAGCGGGAAGGGTTCTTCTAGTGGATAAGTAGACGTTTGGATAGGAAGGGCAACTCACTGGACCTCGTCGAAGACTACGCTGGTGGGCTGGAAGATCTTGAAGACGCGGACAATGGTGGCGAGAATGGTGAGACCAAGGACGACCCAGTAGTCGGAGACCGGGAGAAGGAAGACATCGTTGTCCTCGACACCTTCAGACTTGTACGAGGTAACCTTCTTCTTGCTCGACTTGGTCTTGGGTTTGGAAACAGGCTGCTGCTGCTGCTGCACTGGTTGGAACGCTTGCGGCAGCGGTTGCGGCAGCGTTTGTTTCTCGACAGGTTGCTGCTGCTGTTGCCGCGCCTTGACTGGCGGCTGGGGACTTTTGCCCCGCGCAGAACGAGCCATGGTGGACGAGGACAGCTGGGTGGCTCGACTCGACTCGGGATCGGTTCGTTTAAGGGGGAGGAGGTCGTGTCTCTTGAGCCGCAGACGCGTGGGGTGCGGTGCGAAAAGGAAGCGATCGGGATTCGGGGATCGGCGATCGGAGGATGTCAAAAAGGAGAGTCACGAATGGAAAGTGACCAGGAGATTAAGGAATCCTCATGGGTGGCTGAGGAAGGGGAAAAGGAAAGAAAAAAAAGAAGAGTTGGGAAGAGTAAGGTAGAAGAAGAAGACAGCGAACACCCGAGAAAGGGTCAATCGTAGCAAGGGCCTCCGGAATAGGCGGGAGAGGCGATGGCGAGAGAGGAAGATTAGCTCGGATGGAGGATGAGAAGGGAGGAAAAGGAAATAAAAGTCGAAAGTCGAAAGTCGAAAGTCAGCACTCAGGGGATTATGCAACGCGCGTGCGACGGGCGAACTGGCGATGGGATCCTCTCGTAACTTGGTCTCGACCAACCCGCGCCTCCACTCCCTGTTCCCAGCCAGAAATTGTAGCTACAGTGGCCTTTTCGGCTGATTGCCCTTCAGCCGCTAAACCGACCTTGGGCTCGTTTCAGCACGTCCCAGCCCGCCCCAGCACCCCAAAAACTCACCCCAGGCCCCCTCCAGCCTGCCCTATAAAAAGCCTCCGAGGCCCGCTAAACCTCCGCTGGAAGAGCACTGCGGCGGCCTGACCCCTGCAAAGGATCTGACGGCAACTTATCAAGGAGTGGTGTCTCGTCGAAACAATCAGCTCATTGACGCGTTTGATGGCTTTTTTTCTTGCCAAATCCCCCAATTACTTCAAAGACCTGCTCTCCTGCCGAAACGGCGCTTTCAACACTCTAAGATTTAAAGGCACCGCGTTTGTCGTACAGGCGATGTTGCAAACCAAGGGGCCCAGTCGCTGCAGGTACGTAGGTACATTCGCCGGTGTTACTTCAGCCGCAATAGGGGTCATCTTTGCTGCGAGGTGGCTTTTTCGTAAACCAGCTGCACTACGAAGTACGTAGCAGACGTCTAGCATGTGAATGGCCAGACTACGAGGCCGACCAACAGAAAGATCCCCCTATTTCCAGAGGAAATGTTCCTGCAGACCAATGGCGCCAGGTAGAGATACACTTTCCATTCGTGCAAGTGCGGACTATCCATCGATCGCATCCCCTGGAGCTATCGCGTTAGGTACGCAGCGACTGGTATAACTAGCATTTGGGCTTACTCGCATGCTCGTAGGGTTGCATTGTGTCAAAGATAGAATAAGCCAAACACTTACAGGGATTTCGAGTATCATGATCGACATGTTTCTCTGGTCGAGCCACGTCTCACTTGATCGTCGTCGCGGGGCTAGGTGGCTGATGCTGCTTGAAGCTTTCACACTCGACCCGGATCAACGTTTTCTCCGTCAGAGCTTCGCGCCAGCCACACGCATCTCGAAATTTCCTTAGCCGCACACTGCGCACCCTTCGCCAAACCCTTCGCGACGAGAACGAGAAGCCAGACCGACCGTGTCAACCATGGCAGCTGTTGCAACAAACGGCGATGCCGCCGCCATTCTAGACGAGATGAAGCCTCCCGCTGGCGTCGTCCTCCCCCCGCGCGAGATCCGCAACGTCCTCGAGAAAACGGCCGGCTACGTCGCGCGCAACGGCAACGTCTTCGAGGACCGCATCCGCGACAAGGAGAGTCAGAACCAAAAATTCAGCTTTCTCAACCCCACCGACGCCTATCACCCCTTCTATCAATGGCGTCTTAACGAGGTCAAGGCCGGCCGTGGCACCGCCATCGCCACCGGACGCGCCGACGAGGTCGCCGCGCCGGAAAAGCCCCAAGGCCCCCCCAAGCCCCCGGACTTCGAGTTCTCTGCGCGCATGCCCCGAATAAACCAGAAGGACCTGGACGTCATCCGCCTAGCCGCCCTCTTCGTTGCCAAGAATGGCCGCCAGTTCATGACCCAACTGGCCCAACGCGAGGCTGGAAACCCGCAGTTCCAGTTCCTCATCCCCAACCATACCTTCCACAACTTCTTTCAGCACATCGTCGACCAGTATACAACACTCTTGAGGGCGAGCGGCCTCGGAGGCGAGGGTGGAAAAATTCAGGAGGAGCGTATGAAGGGCTTGGAGACAAACATCAATGACAAGTTCCTCGTCCTAAATCGTGCTAAGCAGCGAGCCGAGTACGCCAAATTCCAGGAGTCCGAGCGACAGAAGAAGGAAGAGGAGGAGGAGAAAGAAAAGGCAGATTTCGCTCAGATCGACTGGGGCGACTTTGTCGTTGTCGAGACCATCACTTTCAACGATGCTGACGAGCAGACCAACTTGCCACCCCCGACCAACCTGTCCGAGCTGCAGTACGCCTCCCTTGAGGACCGGAACAACGCGTCTATAAGCTCTAACCTGCGGATCGAAGAGGCCATGCCTGGCGAGGAGACCATTTACAATGCCTCCCCTGCCGTTGCGCAACCCTCATATCCCCTCCCCGTTCACCCGGGATTCGCCCCCCAACAGCCAGCCTACCAGCCCCAGATGCCTCCGCCTTCAGGACCCTATGCATCCGGCCCTCAGCAACCACACCGGTCCGCCCAGGAGGAAGAAGAGGACCGTCGTATCCAAGAGCGTGCAGAGGCCCAGGCCCGAAAGCAGCAGGCCCACACCGAAGCTCGTGGCGGTGCCGCTCCGATGAAGATCAAGGAAAACTACGTGCCCCGTGCGGCACAGAAGGCCGCTAACAGGCAGGGCGCCCAGATGGCATTGTGTCCCAACTGCAAGCAGCAGATCCCCATGAACGAGCTCGAAGCCCACATGCGAAGTAAGTCTAGACAATCCCTCGATCAACTACGCAAACAGAAAGGCTAACAACCCTCAACTAGTCGAACTCCTGGACCCGAGCTGGAAGGAACAAAAAGCCAAGGCGGACTCGCGCTACTCCGCCTCAACCCTGTCTCACGTCGATGTGGCCAATAACCTCAAGCGCCTCGCCAGCCAGCGAAGCGACGTCTTCGACCCAGTCACCGGCCAGGCCCTATCCGAGGATGAGTTAGCCCGTAGGAAGAAGGCCGCCATCCATAGTTTCGATGGCAACCCGGACGGCAAGGCGCAGGCTCAGCTCAACCATATGCAGAACGTCAACGTCGAAGAGCAGATCCGCGCTATTCACCAGAAGTTTGCCGACAAGAAGTGAGAGCTCATCGCCTGACCTGGCGATGGTGTTGAATCTACGAAATGACGACTCGTTGATGGATATCCAGTGCAAGAAGACATAGATCTCATTGCGCTGGAAGCAGCCACTGCGGTGGCTTTCAAGGGATGAGCATCTTAAAAATCCCTCCGAGGAGCGGCAAGTCCTGAGTACATGAGAAATTTGTTTGGCGTTGATAGGCAAGGCCCAAGGTGAGGCACATCTGGCGTTTGGTTTCCGTGATTTCGGGGGCTCATGTGTCCTGTTTCAGCTCGAATCCTCCTCAAAGAGGCCGGCATGGAAGCGATGAGAAGAAGGAAACTGTTTGCCCTGACCGAAGAGGAGGCAGAGAAGGCGGAAACACCCTCACAGCGTTGTCACGCGAGGGGAGGTACATCTATTTTGGCTAGCTGAGAGATGTCTGCTGATATTGATATCGAGGTATTAGACACCACCTCCTTTAGGGAGCGGGACGAGTAAGAGTGAGCAACGTGTTAATATAATATGTACACTACGACGCATCACTACTTACTTATCTACTCATTCACTCACTCACTGTGCGGCATGTCGTTTGTCTCGTGGGGGGAGGGGCGTGGAGAATGCAACCGCGGGACAACAGTGGAAATCCGAGGTACGTTGTGACAAAATGTGCATCCTTGTCTGCTCCTTCACCTGTGGAAGCATTCGTAAGTTACTGAAGTAATGTATGGTTCATGCCGATATGGCCTTTATCTGAATGGACTTGAAGGCTTTGTACGTTAGCAATTGCAAGCAATGAAGTCAAATTGACCGTGTAAGTAGAGTCTACTTAGTAGTGAGTGAATGTAAAGACATTCCAAGCGATGACGGCAGGTGTCACCCAGCCTAGCTTATCCCGTCCGTCCCCGCCTTCCTCGCAAGAAAAGAGTCCCTCCCCGCCAGGTCTCCGCCGGGCGCTCTGTCATCGGGCGAACCTCTCCAAGTCCACATCTTCCCATTCCCTCTCGGCGCACGACAAAACCCACCAGCCACACACATCACCAACACCGTCAGTAGCTTCCCCTCTTACCGGCGCAGGCGCATACATAGACCCCCTGGCGCGAACCTCCGGCCTCTATCAAATCAAAGCGTCCCCCTGCAGCACCGCCATCATGGCTTCCGAACAGGACCCCGGCCACAGCGCCGGCAATGAGTCCCCCGAGTCTCCCAAGGGCCTGTTCCACCGGCCCATCCTCCAGTCCATGCCCGACACCCGCCAGCAGAGCTTCGACGAGATCTACGGGCCTCCCGAGAACTTTCTCGAGATTGAGGTAAGCTTCCTCCTCGCCATCCGTGCTGCTCTACGCCGCCGTGTCCCTCGCGAGCTACGCAAAATAGTGTCGCAACGATGGACCGCACACATCGCGACCAACCTCATCATGGTCAGCTAACCCGCCGCTCTCTCCAGGTCCGCAACCCGCGAACCCACGGCATGGGCCGCCACATGTACACCGACTACGAGATCATGTGCCGCACCAACATTCCCGCCTTCAAGCTGCGCCAGAGCAGCGTTCGCCGCCGCTACTCCGACTTTGAGTACTTCCGCGACATCCTCGAGCGCGAGAGCGCCCGCGTCACCATCCCCCCGCTCCCTGGCAAGGTCTTTACCAACCGCTTCAGCGACGATGTCATCGAAGGTCGGCGCGCGGGGCTAGAGAAGTTCCTCAAGATTGTCGTCGGCCATCCGTTGTTGCAGACGGGGAGCAAAGTCCTGGCCGCCTTTGTCCAGGGTAAGTAATGCACCATTTCCCTCCTCTCGTGTTTGATATCGCGCAATTTGCCGAGACGTCGCCATTGTGCATTGTGACGTATTGGGAATATCCAACTGACTGACTGACACCTCCAGATCCCAACTGGGACCGCAACGCATGGTGACCCCATCGCCTAATATGGTCCTTCACCACCACGTCCTCATATCATCCGTCACCTTCTACTTCTTCGGCCTCCCGAACCCCTCGGAAGCTTCGCAAGCGACAGCAACCACACAGTCAACGAGACACTCCCCTTGAGTATCTCCGCACCACCGCATGATCAAACCCCCAGAGGATGGGGAATCCAAACAGCTAGGGCGACGAAGGACGAAGAGACGATACGCCGGAGGGACACTCCTTTCTCGATCTTCACTTTCACCTCGGGCCGCTCGTGGGCGAACCTCGTCGGTCCTTTGCTTAAGCTAGCCCTCATTGGCTTCTGTCTCATTGATTTCTGTTTGTTGGTTATAGTACATTTTTGCTAGTAGCATGACCGCTGCTTTCAATCCTGGAGGGAGGGGGGGCGTTTGTTGGACTGCCTTATTTTCTTGTATCTTGCTGCACTTCTCGACATTCCTGGTCCAGGAACGTTGCCATTCACTCAGAGAACAAACCAGAACGGAAAGGCACTCTAAACGTAAGCGCATGGCTCGTGTATGTTCATTTCAGCGTCAAGTTGACACCACCCATAATTAGCAAACCTTCGGCGGGGTTTGCAAGCTCTATGTTCCTATACACTCGGACATGGTGGTGGTACATTAAAAACATGTAAGCGATGAGTGTCCATACGGAAGAATGCAGATGCAAAAATGCGCCCCCTTCCAGGAATTGTACATAAAGGTGATGTGATGAGAGCGTTGCGTCTTTGGTGTCCTTCCGTCTCTAAATCCTCAGCTAAACGCCGCGATATCGAGACGCCTGAACTTTTGTCCCCCTCCCCTCTTTGAAGTTTTTTGTGTGTGTGATCCCCTGTGCGCCCAGGACCCAGGGGAGGTATGATGGTAGTGTACATAGGGATCACCGGTGTTCTATCCAGAGATCCCGGCGACCCAAGAGCGGAATAACTCTTTCTTCCCCTTTCCAGCCCTGGTCGACTTTCGGGGTTGAAGTGGTGTTGGTGGTGTTACAAGTTGATGAGTCAAGAGCAAAGGCCCCCTTCTATTCCTTTTTTCGCATCTAGGCGGGCGTGTTGAAGAGGCGGAGGATGCCCTCGTACATGCCGAACATAATGGCGGCGCTGGGCACGGTGCGCATGAGATGGGGCGTCAAGCCGCCGTAGAGACCCATTATACCCTCCTCGACCCAGACGAGCTTGAAGCATTGTACCAGGCCGGTGTATTTGGGGAAGCCGCCGTCAACGGGAGCCTGCCGTAGTCGCGTTCGGGCGACCTGTTATTCTAGAGTCAGCATGCTGCCAGGGAGATAGTGAGGGCTTGGAAATATAGTACTTCGTGGGGATAGGCGATAACCGCAGCGACCAGCTTGGCACTTCCGGCAGCGCCGACCTTGCCCGTCCAGTCAACCGTCTTATCCCACCACGTCTTGTCCCGCCCGCTGCGCACAATCTCGGCCTCCCGACGGGCGAGAGACGCCTTGAGCTGCTCGTACAGCATCCAGTGCATAGTGGACTCGACGACGCCGAGGTAGCTGGCGCTCATGCCGCGGTAGAGGCTGCGGGGTCCCTCGTCGCGCAGGATCTGGCGTGCGCAGTCGTAGCTGTTGCGGTACTGGCGCAGCTTGGCGCCGCCGCTGCGCTCCGAGACATTCTTGTCGAGCTGGAGACGGGTCTTGATCATCCAGATGGGGTTGGTGACGGTGGAGGTGACGACGCCCGCGGCGACGCCCGCGGTGAGGTGGACCCAGGGGGCTTCGCGGCCCTGGTTTGCGTACTGCGAGATGATGCGCTTGCCGTTGCCGTAGACGTAGAAATTGATGCTGCGGGCGGGGATGACGCCGACGAGGTTGGGGCCGAGGCCCTTGAAAAGGGCGCGCCAGCCCTCGGTCTTGTAGACGGAGCCGAGGATCTGGAGCGTGTCGTTGAGGTGGTAGAGGGCGGCGCGAGCGGGATTGAGGCGGCCGAGGGCTTGCATCTGGGCCTCGCGCGTGGCCCGGACCTGGGCCTGGTAGAAGTCGGACTGGAGTCGTGTCTTGAGGACGTCGAGGGGTGCGGTCAGGGTTGCGGCCGTCATGCCACCGACTCTAGAGTGGCGATATGTGTCAGTAGAGTCGTTGCTTGCAGCAAAGCAATTGTACAGCGCAATGGGGGAGGACGTACGCGCCGGCGACAAGGTGCACCCATGACTTAGCAAATGGCAAGGCCTTGACACTGCCATCGTCCATAGTATCGTCGGGGATGACATCGCCCGTCTCCCGCGATTGCATCAAGGCAGCGTGGTCTCTGGGCGTCGTTGAGTGGTGGAATGGTCGTTCGTCGCGGCCAGAGACCAAGGCCGTAGATTGGGAGATCGTCATCTGGGAGCCAGCTGTCATGGCTCAGTTCGGGTCGATTTCGTCTCGATTGGTATTGATTCTTCGTTGTGGTCTTGGGGGTCATCGACTTGCGCACCGCGGGATGGCCGGCTGACGGAGAGAGGGTCAGGTGGAGACGAGACGGAAATTCTCTACTTCTGCTAACACATAGCAGTGCTGAAGGGTTGAATGGGGAGCCGTAAGAAGGAGAGAACACGAGCTGGAGGAAAGAAGAAGATGATTATTAAGGCCGTGATTAGTTTGGCGCCGATGCGGGAAGTAGGAGCTGTTGCCATTGCTCTCCTTGGCTTTAGGCGGCTTGGAAAAATAAGGCCGACTTTTTTTTCTTCCGTCCCCGCGAGCTAAAGGGATTGCGACTGGACGAGAGCCACTCCAGTGGTCATCCGTCCCGAGTGGGTCCCGGCCCGTCCAGCGTCCCGCCCGGGTCTCGGAGATTCAGACATTCATCAATTACGGATCAAATCCGACTTCACTTCCCACCATGCTCGGTCGACTTGAGCTGACTAGATATAACATACTTCATTCACGTACCTATAATCGTCATTTATTTCATAGTTGCTCCGCTCAACAATCACTTGTCCTCATCTCCCGTCCATACCTTTGAATCTACCGGCTCATACCATGTCAGTGGATCCGCCCAGTCCTAGCTAGGCGACGCATTCACTGAGCCATCGCTGCTCCGAGGCGCAATCACCGCCGCCACCAAATCCGTGCTGTGCCCTGGTTGGGGGACTTCAGATGCCCTATCCACGGCTTCTGCTTCAACAGCGGGGCCCAGACCTAGACCTGGTTGGTGACTCTCGGCACTCAGGTAGGATCTGTTCATCCATATAGAAGTATGTGGCTCGAATGTTGCTAAACGGGTCTCGTCTCGACTGGGCGGCCGAGAACCATCATATTTTACCGTCGATCCTGTTGCTGTGCCTTCTGTCCTATCGCCCGAGCTGGCCTGGGCTTCCCTTGTCTCAGAGGCGTCCGATCCGCAGTCTCCTTCCCCTTCTCCAGAATCACCACCCTTCACGCTCGTCTCCTGCTTGAGCCGTCCCATCTCGTCCTCCGTGACCGTCTTCCAGCTGCACTTGGCATGCTTCCTGGTACATCCAACACATGCTGTTAAATATTTCACACATTGGACTTTAAGTCGCCGACACCGGTCACATGGTGGGATGATCACTCCCCCCTTTCCTAGCTGGTCTGTCCTTTGCGTGATGATTGACCGAAAGGCCTCCGCTCGACTCTCCGCAATCGGTTGACTTATCGCCTCCGTAGAATTTCCAGTCCCAAATCGACTACTGGAGCTCGGAGGACCATAAGCATGGGAAGCGCTGTGAGATGGCGACCGTGGGCCCACGCCGACCAACGATATTCCAGCCGCAGAATTGGCCCGGGACGGTGGCGGGGATGCTGAAGTTGCGACGAACTGCTGGAGGAGGTCCGCGTGGAGGTCGTATGATGGGTAAAAATTGGCGTTTCGGGAAGTATGGTTCATGGGTTGAAATCTAGACCCATCTTGCGCGTTGCGACGACGCCGGATGTCCTGTTTGCGCTGACCGAGTCTGTGGTTGAGTATGCGTGCCCTTGCCGCTACTTCATCGGCCTTCTTGTAGAGAATCGAGGTCCTCTGCTCGAGGATATCTAACGTCGCCAGCTCCGCCGCCTCGTCTTCCTCAAGAGGTTGGTCCAGCTGGAAGCGGTCTAGGGCGCCAGACCAGACTAGGCGCCAGTCATCTTCGGTGATCTCGACCTGTACCCCATTGAGTATGAATTGACACCAGCGCGAGCCGTCGGGCATGGGGGTCACGGAAAACTCCTTGGGGTTGGAACGGGCGTAGCTGACAACGTCGAGCCAGCTGATGGGGTTAGAGAAGGGCTGGAGAGACGTAGTCTTGAGAGGCCCGTCAAAGAACTTCTCGATACCCCTGAGAATTCGTGGGCCCGTTAGCCTGGCTCCCAGGCTTGCAGCGAGACTCTCATGTTTGTCTACAACGTCTAGGATCGTTGATTAGCCTGTCGGCGAGACGAAATTAGGGGTCATTGGGGGCGTACTTTCGTACTCGCCAATGAGGCCGATGATATCAGCAAAAGTGTCGCTGTCACCCTGAATGAGACTTAGATGCGAGGGGTTCGACCTCGGTAGATAGTGGACGAAGCCAGGTGCGCCTTGATTTCGAGTTAGCATATCTTCGAGGATCACCAAAAAAAAAACCCCGTTAAGCTATAAGTTTGAAAACGAAGTACCAAGAACGAGCGCGTGGGGTTGCGCAGAATGACGACGCATGTACTAATATTTGCAAGCGCCATACGTGGTAGGCCTGGAGGGAAATGCAGAGATAATAGACAGAGGCGCAAATAGACGACCGAACAGATGATCATGAGTTCGATCCTGCCACATGCTACAGACGGAACACGGCTAAAGCAAAGGCGACATGACGTGAAATGATGGCGATGCTTTTATGGTACGGGACCTACCTGGCTGGTGTTGGGTGCGCGCATGCTGGGGACGTCCTGGCTGACCACCAGGGTCATCAGCGTCACGCTTTCGTTTTTGAGAGTCCGTATCCACGACATGATCCATGCTGACCTTGCCAGCGGCTATCGTGCAAGCGTGCGAACGTGCGAACGTGCGTTGTAGTGGTAGCGGTGGTGGTGTTTCACGGTGGTCTGGAAAGCGGGCGGGGCCCTTTGAGCTGGGCAAATGCCCTAAGAAAAATTCCAAAGAAACTTCCTTGGCAGAGTATAAGGTTACGCAGGTATTGAGTGAGCGTAAGTGCTGTCAATTGAGAAAAGTTGCCGAGGACGAGAGCGGGTGAGAGATTTGCGAAGCTGAGAGTATAATCAAGAAATAAAACGAGGTGAGTGGCGAGAACCTAGTGAGTTTGGGGAAGTGGAGAGACAAGTGGTGAAGTAGGCGATCTGAAGGAGGAGAAGGAAGGATGCGAAGATGCGAAGATGTGAGGTAGCTAGTAGAAGAAGCAAAAGAGTCGCAAGGGGAGAATATGAAGCAATGGGGAGGGAGGGAGAGGGGAATAGGGTAAAGGGCCACAGTGATGCTATTCAAGATGCATGGCCAACTTGTAGAGAAGAGTCTGTCGAACCTGAGTCTGAGTCTGGCGATGGATATGCTGCGTGCCAATGGTGAGGGTGATGACTGATGGACGTCCTTCCAAAAACGCAGCGGTCGCGGCTCAATCGGGTTATGAAAATAAATCGGACATAGACTCGCACACCTAATGTCGCTGTTAGACGAAAACGGTGTTGTGAGGGAGCAAAGTTCCAAGGGTAAGGTGAATAAACTGGACGATGGCTTACTGTAAGTAAGTAGAGACTAAGGTAGGCACCTACCTACTTAGGCAAGTAGATACCTAAACATACCTACTTAAGCTAGATACAGGGTAGAAATGGAAGGCAGTGCCGGGCCGCTGTGTAGCAGAATTGAGTACCAACGAAGCGAGGGACGGCAGGCGGGACGAGCCAAAAAGCAGATAACTTGCAAAGACGGAACGGTGGATGACCTGCTTCTTAGGTAGTCTAGATGTACCACGAATGGAAGAGAGCCGGAAAGACGGATTGACCGGCTTAAAAGAACCTTGCCCGCTGGTTTGCTTATCTAGGTAGGTACCTAAATAGGTAGTACGAATATGCAAGCCAGAAGATCTAGACGCAGCCCATCATCTGCCTCTGTTTTCCTCAACGGCGTCGCTGCGCCTGTCTCGGCCTTGGACGTGACATGCATCCTATCTATGTATTACCCCAATCGTCCAACCGAGGAGGCTGTGCTGCATCGTGGCCGGCACCGGTCCGGATCGAGGGATGGCCTGGCTGCTGCAGCTCACATGGGATCGCCTTTCGCATCGTATGAAGTCATATGGGAACCCGGCACTGCATCGGTAATGCGCAAGGCCCGGCCCCGTCTTTGGTTCTCAGGTCAGCCGGTGCCTCCCCGGACTTGGATGCCGCGCGCTTGGCCGTTGTTAGGTGTTGTTGCCAGATATCTAGGTAGTTAGATACTTTGCATATGTTGGATGTCCTCATCTTCTCTCCACTGTCTAGATTAATCAGTAATTACTCGACATGTTTTTGTTTCTAAGCATCCCTCCCCCGAGTAAATACACACCACATCCTCCCAAAATAACCATACACCTAGGTACCTACCTACCACCCAATCCCCGCCAAAACCAACACCCCCACTAACCCCAAACCACATCCAGCACTCGCCAACCCCACCAAACCCGCCATCACCAACCTCAAACCTAAGACCCAAGCAAGCTCCCGCAAACAAAACTACTACCACCATCACCACCAACCAACCCTCCCTCTCCCCCTAAACATATGCGCCATGTCCGATAGACCTGCACACCGAGGCGCCCGCGGAGGCGGAGGCGGAGGCGGCGGCGGAGGAGGAGGAAACTTTCGCGGCGGTAGGGGCGGCGGTCGCGGCGGAGGAAACCAGTCCGGCGAGCGCGAGCGCCCCAAGAAGGAGAATATTCTCGACCTGGCCAAGTACATGGACAAGCAGATCACCGTCAAGTTCAACGGTGGCCGCGAAGGTAATGCCATGCGCCCACCCCCGCGTGACTGACGTACACAAAGCTGATAGAATCTTGCAGTCAAGGGCACGCTGAAGGGCTACGACGCCCTGATGAACCTCGTCCTCGATGATGTCCACGAAGTAGTCCGAGGCGAGTCGCACACCACGGCTACCGAGCAGCGTATCCCGCTAACAGTGCTATAGACGACGAAGGAACAGAATCTACCCGCTCGCTCGGCCTCGTCGTCGTCCGAGGCACCCTCCTCGTCCTAGTCAGCCCCGTCGACGGCAGCGAGGAGATCGCCAACCCCTTCATCCAGGCCGACGATGATTGAACAAGGAGAAGGCCGTTTTGATTTTGTGGAAGTCCGGGGAAGTAGGAGTAGCGAATCCACCGACGTGTCAGCCGTTGCTGCGTGCGCGATTGGTCGACACCGGGCCATCGGCTATGCCCAGGGCTCCTTCATTAAGGCCGTATCTATCTATTGTCGCGACACGTTCAGCTACGCATGGGAACAAAAGACCCCGTGTCTCCCTCCACCTCATAGCTGGATCTATTCCTGCGGCGTCACCGACGCAGGGCACATTCCAAGACCAAGTAGCCTGCCATATAACGTCACATAGAGTACTGTCCTGTCGTCTGTTGAATCAAGGCAAAATATCATAAAGCCAAAGTACTATCATCTCGCTGCTTCACGTCTCATCTCGTCTCGCTCAGCCTTCGCCTGAACACGACTCTCGGGCACATTATGAGATCCCGTAGGACCAACATCAACGCTGGTCCAACGCCCGACCTGCCGTCCACCAAACTGTGCCGACAAGTAGGCAAAGGCATCCCTCAAAGGACCTGTTGCGCCGTCATCAGCCAGACAGAAAGACCCCTCAGATCCTAGATAATCAAAACCCCTGTCCTCTAGCCAAGTTGTCGACAATGCTGTCTTGAAAGGGAAATCTACAGTGTCCTCATCAAGTACCTCCTCATGTTTTCTTCCCTCAAGACCTCTTTTGGTACGCCTGAGTAGCTTATGAGGAGCCATTGCCCTCTTTCCTAAAAGCTCCGTCCCTGCTTGTTGCCCTTGACGAGCTCGCCGAAGGCGTTGCCCAGCTGCTTCTTGAGCTCCTTATAGCTCACGAGGAAGCTGGTTTGTTCATCTCGGCTCGTCAGGCAGATCCTCTCATCTGTCCCGGCATCCAGCTTGTTCAGGCACCGTATCATGTGGCCCATGTCTAAGCCGGGGTTGCCATTGTTGTCCACTTGGTGGAACACGTAATCACGGAATAGCTTGAGCATGTATCGCTCGCCATTTTCTGACCATGCCCGATCACCGTCAAACTCATGTCGTTCGTTGACGGCGCCTAGCTTCATCATCAGCCTGGCAATTCTACCATTTTCCAGCTCTCGATATAGGTCCGAGTTGAGTTTGTCAGTAGCGTGTAGGCTTTGATCCATCGTGGTGATGATGCGCCCAGCTATTCCTCGGATGAACTCATCAATCCCCTTCTGAGCCGGCGGCGCTTGAGGCGTGAGGAGCCATAGAACTGTGTCCCTTAGCTCCACTGAGTACGCCCGGCTCATTTGCTCCACCGACATCTTAAGGTTGGTGAGGTGAACGGGTAGCGTCGTGGTGGTCAAACATAGCAGAAGTCGACCAAATTGGACGAAGTCTTCCTGTTGTAGCTCTTGAACAGGACGCCGAGAGTCGAACTGTACTACATCGAGAATTGAGCAGGCGCTAAGTCGAATCCGGTTCTTATCCGTCAATATGATCTTGCTCGCGTCGATGCATCGTGCTGCCAGGTTAATACAATGGATAGCCTTGAGTGCATTGGCAATCTGGCTTATGTATCCCCACACCACTGTCTCCGAGATGGGCGTTTTTTGAGGATATCGGCTTCCATGAGCGGGGTTTGGCGAAAGGTGAAGTTCAGCAAGTGTCTTGGAGAGAGGGTGGTAGTCTTGGACGAAAATAAGCGAGCTGTCTCCGAAGGCCCTGGTCGTGAAAGCATCTAGAATCGTCACCACCCCGCCATTGTCGACACGGCGCCATTCCTTGACCAGCCTGATAGCATGCTCGTTAGTCAGGCGGTATCCCTCAAGTCTCCGCAGGCAGTATAGATTCCCCGTTTTGGTCGATGTAGCCTTGTATACCCAACTAGGGTACCCAAAGACGCTGGCGTTCTTCCTGTGGGTCGTGTCCAGGGCGACGAGTGAGTGGTAATTATCCAGCTGGGGTAGTTGGGAGTTGGGCATGACTTGGAGTGTTGCTTCTGCCTTCTTCTGATACTCTTCCCGAAGCTTCTCGGCCAGAAAGAAATCGTGTGTCATGCGATGATAGGGCATCAAGTCTTCCCGATAGGGGCCCACGGGGGCGTATAGGTGATGCTGGAGAGGTTGCAGTGATGTGGGAAAGGCTCCTTGTGCCTGGAAGTAGCTGGATCCATGTCCGCCCAGCCCGCCATGGTCATCGGCGTAAGGGTTGAATTGGGGGGTGGTTAGGGCCTGGCTAACGGAGGACATGGAGAAGGGGTCAAAAGCGATGGGGCTATCTTGGGAAGAGCCGTTTGTTGTTGTCTAGGCCGAATTAGTAATATAGCTAGAAGAGAGGAGTGCTATTGGTACCGTTGAATTGAGTTCGAATGTCGGGGTAAATTCGCGGATAGCAGCAGGGTTGAAAGCACCAGTGTCGGTGTCAGATAGAGTAGGGGTTCCTGCGGTGTATACACATCAGTATGGAGGAGCTAAGGAACATACACGAGAAGACGCTTACCGCTCAAGCCGCGAGGAGTGAAGGCCGGGGCGCTTGCGGCCTGAGATGAGAAGGTGGGCTTCTTCCCTAGGTTTGCGGGCGTAAACGATGGTGATTCGACATTTAATGCCTTCTTTGATCTAAGTGCGCCAGTTTTGTAAGCCTCGGTGCAAGTTGAGTATGTGGTCATGTTCACAGGGATGCGCCGCTCCGATGCCGCTGCTTGAGTGGAGGAATCATATCTTGGGATCGCAGGAAACAACGTCACGCTGCGACTCCGGATGTAAACAAACACCAGCTTGACGCTCTGAAAATATCCGACATCCGAAGAATCCAAAAGTTTGGGACACTTGTCAAACACATCCATGCAGGGGCAGCAATGGTGGCGCATCCCGCTCTTTGGGAGAGCATCGGCCCATACATAACGATATCAGGCGACATCTAGAAACCCCCTCAAACTTGTCATGATGCTCTTGCCGGTGTCGGCGCTTCCATCAGCTCTGAACATCGAATCAAGTCACAAAGGGCGAGACTTTTGCTGGTGAGGATGAGGTCCTCGCTTCTGTGGAACTCCATTGGGCAATGATCGTACTGATTGGGCTTGCAATCCGACGAAGGGCCAAGTCGACGGGAGGATTCTTTCCAGTGGTCGGAACTGGCCAGACATGGTCTCAGGTAGGGGGGGGGGGGGGGGGGGGGGNNGGGGGGGGGGGGCGTAGAGAATCAGAACCTACATTTCTTGGTTGGAGTTTGTTTTATTCTGATCATGGCTGAATGCGCAGCCCTGATCTTCGTATCGGCAATGGCCATAGATGAGGACGTTTCGACAGAGTGTATCTTTATTTTCTTGGGCCAAGTCAGCTTGAGGACAATGGCAGTCGGAGGACATGCGAATACGCCGGGTAGTTCACATACCGCGTCCCTTGGGTCGTGGAGATCCGATCTGGCGGCGTAGATCGGCCGGCGGATATCGCGACGTCGCCATGGTCAGTATGATATGTTGAGGATGTTGCCGCCCCCTTGGCCGAGTTTACGACGTCTGGCATCGTTGTTAGCGGAAGGAACCAGACTAGAGACGCGCAGATGAAGGAGACCGGGTGGATCGCGACGGTCGGTCGTGGAGAGAGGGAGGGGGAACAGCAGCACGCACTTGACTCTGGCAAGCATTTCCCATGGCTCAATTGATCGAGGCGACCGGCCGCCCATGGATTGCGAGGAGAAGCGGGGGGGTATTAATAGTGGGCTAGTCGAAGCAGCCAGGGCAACGCGAAAGAGGGAGAGCCGTCGTCAGGGTCCAAAAGGCAAAGGCGAAGGCCACGGCGTCGCCCTCAACAAGCGACCTCTGTAGCCGGTGTGAGGATGTTGGTAGTAGGTAAGGTATGTAGGTCTGTCGGTGGGGAGGGAGTCGCGGGAGGGTTGGGCGGGCGAGACTCAGAGTCGCGAGGGAAAATGGGGGGCCGATGGGTCAACCCAGAAGCACTACGCGCCAGGTCCCCAAGAGGTAGTCCACTGGCTGGTTTGTATGTGAGGGTACCTACCTGGTACTTGGCATCCGGCTTTCCCCCACCAGCGTCCAATGACGCCAGCAAGCGCTGCATCCAGGGCATGCATTGATATGTGCTTCTCTTAATTGCATCACTCACCCTCCCTTGGCTGGATCGTTGACATCAGTTCCAGCCTCGGAGGACCGTCCGTCTCTTCGAGTTAGTTTTACCACCATATTGCCATGAGACACGAACGGATAAATACTTTCAAGCACCGCAAGTAGATGGATGTTATACAACCATCCGTCCTTCGTCCACGACGGGTTTCATCTCCGCTCTTCCATATCTCTCTACCACAGACGTACTCTCATACACACATACACGAGCCATACCCAACCTGGATAGGTGAATACTCTGGGGTTATCCTTTAAGCCGAGTCCGTCTACAACATGCGCTGCAGTGCTCCACCAAAACCAATCGTCACTGTGCACCGAACCTCCGAGGCGGCCATCCGCAGGAACCATCGGCACTACTTGATGATAATTCAGCTCGACGAACACCAACCGGGTTTCTGTCATACTTTCTCGCAACAACCTTTTTTTCCCATCCGAAGTCACCCGCCGGCGCAACCGCGAGGACCGCATAGAGTTTCCTCCTACTGAGCACCTTACATCCGGGTCTACTTGCCCCAGCTATTAAAGGTGGCACGTCACCCGTCGAAACCGGACTTTGAATCCCATGCCCACCGATCATTCAACGACTACATAAAGCCGAGACTCGACTGACGATTATTTCGCGAACGAGGATTCCTACCGTCCAACCCGGGAGCCCTATTTTCCTAGCTCGGAAGCATGGCTGAGGGCGAGTTTGACTTGGGACAGCTGTCCACAAGCCAACAGGAAGCTCTAAATCAGTACACGCAAGTCACAAACCAGGAACACAACGAGGCCATCCCGCTGTTGCGACGGTCAGAATGGAATGTTCAGGTATGGCTTTTATGGGCTCTTTTGACCCAGGCGCCTCGCACCGCTAGCTAGCAGCTGCTGACACTGATTATCTAGATTGCGATTGCCAAGTTTTTCGACGGCGAAGCCCCTGATCCCGTAGCTGAATCACTGGCAGCACAGGACGTTCCTCGAGCGTCAGCACGACTTGAAAACCTCCAAGAAAGTTTGCTGTCTGCCGCGGCGCAACCACGCCGAGGGTCGCAACGACAACGTACTGACCCCGCCCCTAGGATCGTACCCCAGGGCCCAGTGACTGGACGATCGCCATGGCTCCTTGGACTTCTTCTTGCTCCATTTGGGTGGGGATGGACCGCAGCATCGACTTTGCTCCGTACAATTGTCTATACCTTATCGTTCTTACCCGCATCGATCCGTCCACGCGCAGTCACCAGCCGAATCTCGACCGGCTTTAGGGGCACCAACGGCCGACGGCCACTCATGCCCCGGGACACGGCAGCGAGATTTAAACGAGAATTCGAGGAGGAGTACGGAGAAAACGAGCTGCCATTTTTTGAAGGCGGCATCGCTCAGGCGCATGACCTGGCTAAAAAGGAGCTTAAGTTCATGTTGGTTGTCCTCATGTCCCCCGAGCACGATGATACCGAGTCCTTTGTTAAGGAAACCCTACTATCCCAGGAAGTGGTAGACTTTGTTAAGGACCCTACCAACAATATCCTGTTATGGGCCGGCAATGTGCTGGACTCGGAATCCTACCAAGTTGCCACGGAGTACAACTGCACTAAGTTTCCCTTCTCGGCCTTGGTCTGCCTCACCCCAAAAGAGGGCAGTACACGCATGGGCATCGTGAAGCGACTAGTCGGACCTTTGCCCCCGGCCACGTACCTCTCCGAGATCAGAGCAGCTATCGAGAAGTATGGATCAGACCTGGATGGAGTTCGGGCAGAACGGACTGTGCAAGAAGTGACGAGGAACCTTCGAACCGAGCAAGATTCGGCGTATGAGCGATCTTTGGCTATTGACCGTGAACGTGCGCGCCAGAAGAGGGAGGCCGTGGCAGCAGCTGCAGCAGCCGAGAAGAGGGCTCGGGAGGAGGCTGAGGCGGCGAAGAAGTTGGAGGAGAAGCGACAGCAGTGGCGAACATGGCGAGCCACGGCCATCTCGCCGGAACCTGTGGTCATCGATAAGAGTGTCGTGCGGGTCGCGTTGAAGATGCCTGAGGAGTCCGGCATCGGCCGGATCGTCAGGCGGTTCGCGCAAGATACGTCCTTGGAGGAGCTATATGCGTTTGTGGAGTGTTATGATATTCTCCAACATGAAGACGGGGGAGTCGAAGTGGAAGAACCTGGGGACTACGAGCACGAGTACAAGTTCCGGATTGCATCGATTCTCCCCCGGATGGTCTACGAACCCAGTGCGACTGCGACGATGGGAGAAAAGATTGGGAGATCTGGAAACCTGATTGTGGAGGGTATCGCACCGGAATCGGAAGGCGAGGATGACGATGGTGACGAGGACGAGGAGGCTAAGGATGAAGACTAAGGGACTAGTAGAGACGTGATAGACTGGGGGTGTGAACCCCGTGTTTGTTGAATCTTGCATAGTGGTTCAGTGTTCCGCATGTTTTTTATGCTGAAGGATGATTGGTCAAGGGGCAGCACGCAGCGCTGGTGTATCACGAGGGGCTCATTCAGTCTTTGGGTTAGTTGGGTCTTTCAATGGTTGACCTCGGCCCGGATAACATGAAGCGCACGTCCGTCCTGTTGATGATAGAAGTACGAAGATGCGGAGTAGGCTCTGTCAAGATAGCTGGCTGGCTGGTTTGTTTGCGGTCGCGCAGACTACTAGCAGTAGACGAGAGAACTGCTTCAACATACTAACTTACCTCAGACATGGCACAGAGAGGAGGTAATATGTCATGTAGATGTATGCATGACTCGCAGCCCTCATGCCCAGCTCAACGACACGCGTTCCTCTCGTCTGGCCTGGTATCATGTGCCACGCCCATTAAGTCCGGTTGTTCTCTTGGGGAGGGGTTGATTGCGTAGGGTGGTGAGGCTGTGCAACGGACCATGTACAAAGTACATCATCTCCTCTCCGCTATTGTCGTGAAATAGACTACACGGGAGCTTGAACGGGACGGATAACCGGTATTGGGACTTGGCTTGTCAAATCTGACTACAACCTCGTAGTAACGCACTTGCACCGATGCTGGCACGCTTGCTTGCGCTCGTCTACGCTTGCACCAGCCCGCTGCCTAAATCTGCCTACTTGGAGGCCTATTTCGTCCTCCTTTATTCTTAAAAACTCCCCTTAACCCATGTGACACTGCATTCTTTTTAGTCGTCGGCCTTCTCAAATACGCGCGCATTGCTTTTTGACTCGCTTGCATCCCGCTAGGCAAACACCAGCTCCGAAACTGATACGAACTGACTTGGACGGTGACGGTGACGCACGGGGCTTCGTTGGTCCGTATTCGCGCCTCAGTCTCACGCTCTTGCGACTTCTTCTGCGACTTCTGAACGGAACAGCGTGGCTTCAGACTTCAGAGAGTCCGACGCAAACAAGCAAAAACAAGAGGAAAACTCTACTCAGGGATTTACGGTTGTCTGTTGAACCTTTGACTACGAAGCACTGCCCGATTCCTTCTCATCACCAGGGATCATCAGGACCCTGGCCGTCGGCCTATCCCAGACACCGGCGCTCGCTCCAATCAGTTAACAGCGACCGCTAGAACCGCATCCCAACCAACGAACCTCCCAGACCGAGGGAACGCTTCGTTTCACGAACACACCATCACCATCACCATCATCACCATTCCCCTCGCCCCTCTCGCATCTCCCCGTCTTTCCTCTCCCTTTCGCGCTCTGCTGCACACCGTCCTCTCCGCGCCGCGCCGTGATCCTACCTACGCCTAACGTTACGCTCCTCCGTCTGCTCTTCCTACTTCCAACGTCCCACCCCACCCGATCATCCCGCGCGCAGCCTGCTGTCGGTGGCGCGAGCGCTGAAGCAGCCGCCATGAAGTCCATGAAGGGGCTCAGCGTGAACAAGGTCTTCGGCAGTATCAGGAAGAAGGCCAGCAATGTGTCTAACCGTACGCGTTACCCGAACCCCCCCCGCAACGGGGCAAGACAGCCGCTGACGACAGATGTTGCAGGCAGCTCCGATGGTGTTAGCGGCACTACGCCAGCGTCGACCCCCGACATCACCGCCCACAACAGTGTGGTATGTGTCTACCCTTTGTGTGCGCCCGTCAACGTCACCGGTGTCTCGCTTTCGCCCTGTTCGTCGACGCTAACATCAACTTCAGAAAGCATTCTGCGAGTCTGGAGGAAAGGCACAGGTGAGCTATGCCCAAGGACCTCCACGGTCACACCCTCCTCACACCCTCCGCATCCTCGCAATCCCTGATGGACGTATGCTAAGCAAGCGCGTGCGTACTCGTCACAGACCGATGAAGTCCTCTTCCTACCCCCGATAGTCGATGCTGCCGAGTCTTCCCCAAGCGCCGCTGCCGAGTGCGCGCGCATCATCCGCAAGTACCTGTCCAAGGACTATAATTCGCGACCATCATGGCAGTACAACGCCATCATGCTCTTGCGCATATTAGCCGACAATCCCGGTCCGACGTTCACGAGAAACTTCGACCAAAAGTTCGTCGATACCACTCGTCAGCTGCTCAAGACCGCGCGTGATCCCAGCGTGCGACAGCTTCTTATGGAGACACTCAACGACCTGGAACACACAAAGATGGACGACGAGAACCTGACGTTGCTTATATCTATGTGGGTAAAGGAAAAGGAGAAGGCTTTCAAGGAAAACGGGGTATGTCCCTCCCTGCCTATCTACTTGCCAACCGGGCCATTCAAGTCTTGCCTAGGTTCACTTACACGTTACTCCTCTAGGGTCAAGCACCAGTATCGATGCCTCCCCAGGCCCCCCCAGGTCAAGCCCCGTATAACCCCCATTCACAAAACTACTTTGCCCGGAACCACACCAACAAACGCATGCCCGACAACGTGGAGCTGGCCAGCCGCCTCGAGGAGGCTCGCACGTCGGCCAAGCTGCTCGAGCAGGTAGTCATGAACACACCCGCGACCGAGATGCTCGACAACGAGCTCATCAAGGAGTTTGCCGACCGCTGCCAGAGCGCATCCCGCAGCATCCAGGGCTACATGGTGTCTGAAAACCCCGCCCCGGATAACGAGACCATGGAGAACCTCATCGACACGAACGAGCTGCTGCAGACGGCCCTCAACCAGCACAAGCGCTCTGTCCTCAACTCTCGCAAGCACCTCGGCCTCGGCCAGCGCACCGAGTCCGGCACCCTAATCACCACCGCCCAGTCCAACGGGTCTGATGTCGCATTCGAGAGGAATAATGACCTGGTGTCCGAGGCTGACTCCCATACCCCTCCTCTGCCTGAGAGGCCCAGTCCCAGCAGCAACGGCAACGGCAAGGGTAAGGAAACGGACAGTTACCCCCCGCCTTCCGGTCCACCCCCAGGCGTTGGATCCTCCGGCTCCGGCTCCTTCAAGGCGCTCCCTGACGCTCCATCGCAAGATGCCCAATATGGCGGTTCGTCCAGCCACGCGGGCCCTAGCTCCAACGGCAATTTCTCCGACAACAATCGACTGGCATACGAGCCCTTCCACCCGGGCTTCGGTGCCACTGACAGCTACCTGAACCGCCAGGATAGTGCCATTGGCAAGGTGGCCATGCACGGCGCTGCGCCTTCCGGGTCGCCTGACCCACGAGCACCCGCCCAACGATCGACCACTGACGAAGTCTCGGATGACGATGACCTCTACGATGCGCCGCCCAAGAGCAAGGAGCCGATTTACAGGTACTAAAGCGCGGGGAAGCGGCATGGTAGGGAGATTTGTTGGTAGTTGCAGAGGCCAACGGGAGCGGTCCACGGGCCAACAGCTCTTTTGTAGTTAAAGACCATTGCTGGCGGCCGGCTTGTCCTCGACGTACCTCGAGAGGAAAGAACTTGGATACGATGGGGAGAGGGTTGCATGTCCGTTGGATGGAAAGGCTCGCACAGTATAAGCGTAGTATGGATGGCTAGCACGGCGAAAGGACGGATCCCCATGGCGTTCTTCTTTGAACTTGTATTGTATTGTCACCTACGCTCTGTAAATGGGAGAAGTAGATCCTCCTTTCAGGCATCTATCTCCTAGAATCACTCGCAAGTGATACCTCTGCAAGCCCAAACACCGGGTTGAATGGATTATGCTCCTGCACCCGCATGCAGCGCTCTCCGGAGCACATGTACGACCTGGGGAAGACTTCGACGCTCGTTGTGCTCAAGGTGGCAGAGTGTTCCTCTGCCCCTCCAATCCCTGGATGCATCCTCCGAGGACGTGAGCAGGCAGGACTGCGATGATTTGAGAACCACAGCAGGGGTACACAGTCGCACCCGGCCGAGACCAGGATGCAGAGGACTTGAACGCTGCAAGGGCAGTTCTGCTGCTGCCATTGGGTGTGGCCACGATCCGACGGACTGGACTTGGGAAGTGATCGTCACGCGCGAGACATGGAGGAGGAAGACTCGAGGGGAGGTGGCTCAGGTTGTACGAAGCCCACGAGGCAATGTCAAAGGCCACGATGGCCTCGGGGTTTCACAAGTAGCGGGGAAATTGGTTGCGTATTTCTTTGAAGCAATTTGATCGGGCGGGAGCAAGACGCGGCACTGTTGGTGTTGGAAGCTCCTGAGACAAAACCGGAGGACTGAAACGAAACGAAACGAAACGAGACAGAATAGAGCAAACAGGCCTGTTGCTCAACATACTTGTTGGTTGGGCACGCACCTGAGGATCGTGCGTAACTAGCCATTCAGTCTCAAGGCACTGGCAGGCAACAGTCGACCATTACCAAGCGCCTTGGACAGCTAATGGATTGCACGATAATATCGCAACCCACAGGCTGTCAGCAACAGGCTGTCAGCGACAGCATTGGCGGCAAGCAAAGTTCGTTCGAGGAGCGAGAATGCCAGGGCGCTGTGCTGCTGTGCTTAGTGGGCGGGCGGGTAACACGACAGCAACGGGTGGTGGAACAGATGAAGCCAGTCTCTAGTTGGGAGTCGTGGCTCCATTTGTGTTGGCTGCGATGCCGTTGCGCAGCATCGGACGTGGGAGGGGGAGGGTGCTACTATGTAAGTAGGCAAGTAAAGTACCTAGACGGGGCAACATGTTCTATTCGTAAGATGATAGCGGCAAGTTATAATTACGCGTAGCAAAACAGGAGAAGCGCTCCGCAATGGCCTCGATGGCTTTTGGTGTACCGACGCCGCTCACCGCCAAAATGTTGAAGTGGCAGAATGACCGCTAGCTTACAGGCTGGCGTACTAGTACCTAGTAGGCTAGTATGCAATGTACCTATTCGTACTTCGTACCTACAGTAGTATTCGTTCCCCATATTCCCTGTAGAATGCGGATCAGAGTGGACCTGACATCATCTTCCACAGCTTGACAGCCACGGAGTCGAAGTCCGGGTTTCCTCTGAAGATTCCTTCCGCTGTACATAGTAAGTGGACGAGATGATACAGGGATGCCAGAACTGACAAACTCTAGGGGTGTGCAATGGCATAACGGGCCGGCTTCACCCACAAGGCGACAGGCTTCACGTCTCTCCTTCCAAGAGCACGTGGCATCATGAGGCTCGGATGCTTTCGCAGAATCCGACCAAAGACCGGGAGGGCACGCGGACGGCCCACGGGATAGAGTCGGTCCACCAACCCCGATTTTCGCGGCGGCGGCTCCTGCGGGCGATTGGTTCCAAGAGGGGGGCGATGGTTGTTCCCCCTTGTCCCCTCCCCGAAACGTGGCTGGACCCGGTTTCCTGTTTCGGGACATTCTTGCGAACATATCAGATTCGCGAGTTGCAGGAGATGAGGCAATGTGGATGCTTCACATCGAGACTTTGACGCACCGGTCCCATGTGCAACGCTGCGACTACGGGAAGCGGACTGTACAGTAGCACCACGACGTGCCCCGTTGCCACCTTTTTGTTCGTTCCCATGGAGAAAAGCCCTGGCCTTTGGCTTGTCTTGTTGATTTTTTTTATTTTTTGCCTGCGCCCCCACCGATGAATGATGCACCAGCACCCGTCTTAGGCACCAAGGTACGTAGGGTCCGGTCTTCAACGACAGGGCCAGCGCAATGTGATAAGTCATCGATCCTCCTCCTTGTCTCCCGTTGTTTCTCGCTCTTTTACACACACGCACACTTTCAAGGGGGTGTCCCTCTGTTGATGTCGTTTTACCCACCATGTCTCTGCCGCCGTCCCTCTATTCGTCCACGGCCATTGGTTGTCTTCCCTCTTCTGACCTCCTCCTCCTCCTCCTCCTCCTCCTCCTCTTCATGTGCCATTTCTTTTTCCTTTCCCGAAGCCACACCCTGGCTGCTCGCTGCTCGCTGCTTCATCTCATCACCCGCGATCCATCGCTCTACATTAGTTCCTCTCCGCAAGACGGCAAGACACCTCACGCTTGCCACCACTCGATGTCCATCTCTCAAGCGGCTTCCCTCATCTCCACTTGGCTTGCCATGATGACCCTCTCGTATCGCCCTATTCTCCTTCCATTAACACGTACAGTACAGTACCTTCTCTAGTCTCCACCGACGTGCCTTTTCTTGTCTTCCTGGGTCGTCGTTCCCGTCTAGGATTCCTCCATGATTCACTCGCCCAGACTTTTTTCCATACCCTTGTCCATCCGCTGGCATTGTTCCGGCTCACGCCTCTCCACCCAGCTTTGCTTTCATGATACATACATACATACCTAAGTATGTCCCCCGGACTGTTCAGTCTTGACAGACTGCGGCCCAGGCCACTTAACCAACAAACCCCTGCTCCCTCCTCAATTCTCACATGCAACAACCTACGACGTGGCCGTGCCGTCATGCCAGATACAGAACAGAGAGAGACATATATATCTATATAGTTGCCCGTTCTGCGGTCCCAGACGTCTAGACGCAGGCTCCCCCCAAATCCAAGTGGCTCCTTTGCTGGACCCAAACAACGCCAATTCTTCTCTTCTCCATCTCCATCACCATCTCTACATATCCCTGGGCAACTCCTCCAACCCCCCCCCCCCCCCCTGCTGCCGTCCCGCTTCCTCGGATCTGCGTCCACCCCAGGGCCACAATTCCACTGATGCCCCTTCGTTACTTTCGCCTCAACTAGCCTAGTGTCATCTGTCAGAGCTTGCCCACACCTCACTTCCAGATTGCTCTCCCCGCAGACAGACTTACAGCCTCACTTCTGCACTAGTTCATGGTCTTTCTCGTCCCGCATATTCCTTTCCCTTTTCCCTTTCCCTCTTCGTTCTTCCCCCATAATTCCTCGTCAACCATGCGCTCGTCGACGGATCTCTTGCTTCCGTCCCCTTCCATCCCCCTTTCGTCCTCGGCTCTTCCCTCGGCGTCCCCTCTCCTCTCGGCGTCCCCCTCCCTTTACTCCTCGCACCTTCCCGTCTCTTCTCGTCGCATGGAGTCCTCTCTGAAATCAACCACTGAGTTGAATTTGTCGTTTGGGCATCTCAGTTCGGAGCTCCTAGCTCTCATTTTCGAACAGGTCGGTTTCTGCTTGCCCCCCCCCCCCCCCCC
>WPDH01000026.1:0-225720 GCA_019137255.1 Corinectria fuckeliana | reverse complement strand
TTTCCCCCCCCCCCCCCCCCCTCCCCCCGTACCGTGCGTTTATGGCCACACACACAGCGCTAAACATCCATCCACAGCTTCAAGATGTGGACTCACACTCTCTGGAGTCTGTGCGTCTTGCCTCAAGGAGGTTCGATGCCATAGCGACGCCTATCGTATATCAAGTCTTGACTCTAAATGAACGTCTTGTTGCACCAGACGCCCAGCAGCTCTATCCCAACGCTCTTGGTCACATTTGTATTTACACAAACCACGTGGCCGTCCCTAGTAATCTAGACCCAGAAGGTGTTACCCGACTCCTTCTCGGGATCCAGAGACTTGCCTCGATACGGTACGTTCCATAATTCCGACGATTCTGACTCTACCGTCTTTAACTCATTACTGACATGATTACCTGGTTAGGTGGAGGTACGTCGTTGGAGACTCCCATGCGGCCGGCATATGGCTGCCTTCGGACGTTCTGAATTCTAGTCACAAGCGCCTCGGTGAGACCAAGCTCCATGTCGAAAACCTGCCGTTGTGTGAATTCGACAATCCTCTCCGCAGCTCTTACACCCGGGCTATCCCTTCGCAACTCCTGACGTCACTCAAACTGACCAGCCCTTCTCCAACCCTTTCCACTCGGCTTGGCTCGTTGAAGAGCCTTCTTCTCCAGTCCCCCCGACTCCGTACGTTGCACTATGAAGATCGTGGCCAAGGGACCAGTTTCGATTTCCAGCCTGGGGAGCGTCTACCCCCATTTGCCCAGCTGTTCCTACGTTCTTACGATTGGAACCACTCGTCCGAGGCCGTCCAAAGGCATTGGGACTTTTCGCAAATCAAGTCGTTGGAGTTGGTGTCGGTGCCAGTGTTCAACTTCCTCTCGTCCATCTCCTTTGTTGATCTCTCCGGCCTCCATACACTACACGTGGAGGAGTACAGCCACCTTCCTGACAGGAGGCAGGAGGCCACAGGTGGCCTTTACATGCTCATCAAGAACCACATCCGCGCGCTTGAGGTTCTCGACATAACATGCCATACGCAACTCTTTCCCCTGGATGCGATTGAGGCACATGGGCGATCACTTCGAGTTCTGCGGTTCCGAGACCACATTGGCTTCGCAGAAGACGATCGGACATGTCCGACACTGTGGGGAGGTGACCTGGAGCTGCTCTCCCGTCGTCTGGGATTAGTTCACACGCTGGACTTGGACATGGATGTCGGGCTGTGCGACCCGCCAGAGTTTCTGCGGGCCGTTTGTGCCTTTCCGTCTCTTCACACGCTGACTCTGCACGTGCAGACTGTTGTCGGACCTTTGGAGGACGTCCCTGCTGACGTAGATCGTGATTACGAAGCTGCTATGCAAACCTTCCGCTCTCTCGTCCAGGGCAGGCAGCAACAAGGTGCCTCGAGACCGTGGAAACAGATCACCATCAACGTCGGAGGGTGGAAGCGCGTCATGGTCCGGCGACTAAGCAGCGCGTGGCACCGGCAGAATGAGATGGGCATCTATGCGGAGAGGTGTTTTGTCTTAGAGCGGAATGATCTGGGTCACTTGGCAGTGCGAGAGGAGATGTGCCTAGAAAACTCGAGCCGCCGGGCCAGTCCGGTTCCTTGAGTTAGACACACGAACCGTCGAGTTTCCCGCTTGCTCAATCCGAAATGATGAATGCTTCCGAGCCACACGAAGGTGACTGCAACTGAGCTAGGGATCAGCATCGTTAGAGTTTGGTCTAGCCCTTGGCAAGCCCAGTACTTGGCTGTAATTATGACGTATCGAGAGAACATGAACTTACGCAGACACGACCATAGATGACAGTCAGCTCATAGTAGAGTAGAAAGATTGCAAGACCACAATACAAGTCTGCGGCTTGTTGTTGGACACACCGTACACGTATGTTGGCTACATAGGTGAAGATCTTACCAGGTATATCAGGAACCTAGCTTGATTGCGGAAGGGAGTAAGGTAAGACAAAGGGATTAGGAGAGTACTTGATGGTTTTCTGCCATCAGTGCGCTTGTTGCTCATAGTAGTTGACTGATACGAGCCATTGGAACGCTGAGACTCTGACTGGATGATACCAAAACTGACAACACGCTCGCTGTTCCATGCTGACCCATATTGTCTCTTCGATGACAATACCCTCGACACACTTCCCACCATCTCCAGCGCCTCCCAGCCCATACATCCATATATGTCCCAGCCATCAGCGCATCGCATCCGCATCTCCTTCGTTTGATTCTTCCACCGCGCCTACCGCGCCTCCCACCGTCTCAACCGCCACAGCAGCGACGCCCTCGCAGCCTCGACACAGCAACACGAGCGCCGAAAGCTAGCCCTCTTCCGCCGCAACTTCACAAGCCGGACAACACGGCGGCAACCTGCCCGCAGGCGGAGGTTTCCACTTCCCGCACGGTCGTGGGTTCGCAGCGAGCGGGTCCCCCTTTGCTTTTCGAGGGCGGCAGAACTAAAGCGGATGGCGGGCCGGTGATCCGAGATCACTCCACACTGGTGAGAGTGACTGTCTGCTCGGGATTAAAGGAGGGTAGAGGCAAGGGGAGGAGGAGGAATAGACCTTTGGGCGAGGGTGAGGGGAGAGCTGGAAGGAAGCTATTCACGTGTAACGGAGGGGCGGGAGTGGCGATGGGTTTGGTGGTTGTGTTGGTTCAGGTTGTCTGGACTCGAGCTGGGGTGCTGATTGGTCTTAGATTGAGCAGGGATGACTTCTGTGCGCTTGGTCATTGCTCTCGGTATCTCAACCTCGCTGTTGCCGTCGCTCGTTTGTTTTCGAGTCTCGGGTTGGCGCCTTCAAGGTATGACTATCACATTATTACATGATGGAAGGGCTCATGGATCATACACCAGAAATTTGAAAAGGGAAAGTGGCACAGCCAAGCCATATGAAGCACGGCTAGGAATCGAACCGTAATAAACTCTCCATCTCCCTCGAAAGCGAGATCTCTTGACATTGACAGCACTTGTTGCGTCTGGATCCTGTACGCTCGACAGTCCGGCTAGTTCAGCCCACTCCAAGGGTCAGGGTCAAGGTCGAGGCTTCTTATTAGGAACACGGCATTTGTTTTGCCTAAGTTCCCAAGCGAGCGCCCGTCGGCGAACAAGCTTGCAGCAACTTTGCAGCATCAAGACTGAAACAGACAACCTTGTAAGGCTTTCAAGGCTAGAATTGGTCTCCATAGCCAAAAGAAGAGACTGCTATGCTGCAGCTCGAGGAGTCTGCATCTACTCGGTTCTTGGGCTAGAGTTCACTTCTCCATCGCACTTGTCCGCTTGGATCTGATATTCCCACATGTCCATTTATAAATTTCGCCGAGATCGTTTGTTTGCGGTCGTTTTCGCGGAAACTCGGCGCGTTTGCTCGTACACTTGATGATTTGTCTTTTTCGATCCACGGAGTGATGCGGGTTGGACGGACGAGACCATAGGTCCCTTCCAAGTCTATCTGACTTGTGGTGGCTTGGAGACAGTCAATGAGGGAGCATCGGAGCAACCTAGGTTTGTATCAGTTTGGTAGTCAGGGACAGATCAAAGGAACAATTTCCAAAGGTTGCCTCCCTCCCACTCTCCTGCTATCGGAAGAAGCAGCCCCTCAGGAACATTCAAGCCAACCCTCCCCAGGCCTCCAGATCGTGACAAGCCCCAGTCGTCTAGGTAGAAGGTTAGCAGAGACTCGTCATCGGCAGCAAAAGGGGCAGATTCCAACCAAACAGAAAAAGGGAAGTACAGAGATCCAGAACAACTTTGCTCTGTTCCTCCAGCCCTCACAGGCGGCTTTGGTTCTAGGGGTGGGATTGGGCTCTAGAGAGGCGCGTACACTGCGAAACTACATCTCAACGTCCAACACTCACCCTCAAGACTCTCGACGGACCACTTGGAAGCCCTCCCATAGTCAGCCAGCCAGCAGCCTACCGACCCAAAAAGCCGGGCAAAGCTAAAAAGCCAGTGGCGTCAAAGTCTCCGACCGCCGAGTCCGAGATCGCTCTCTAGCGATCCATCCCACATCCCCCTCTTACCCCTCGATTTTCTTCCTATGAGGGGTCACGTCCAGTTAGATTGAACTTGGCAACTTGCTGATGGCCAGGCTGGTAGGCTACGTTCCGGAAGGGGATTTAGTTGCGGCGGCGGGCAGGTGGCAAATAGCCTCCGTGAACGCGCAACCCGAATCCCGAGGCTCTGGCTGGTCCCAAGCCTAGCCAGATTTCAACGGAGTCATAACCCCTGAAAGAGGGGGAATCGATCCAAGAGAAAGGCATTGGCTGGCAAGGGCGGGCGAGCCAAGAGGGTTCCTGCGTCAGCCGCCTCTCCTCTGCGAAGCTACTCGGGCTCGAAAAGAAGAGCGTTCGACGGCGCAGAAGCTGGGCGGCTCGTTACGTAGCCATCCCGTGATTCCCGCCCCCGGAAACAGCATAGCCAAGCCTCCATCGGCGTGTCCAACTCGATCCAAGAACAAACATCTCCTAGTTCTCACCGAGGCGGCTCAGCAGACCCGTCCGCGCCCCTGTTCCCATGACGTCCCATTCTCTCCTCGTACTTGTCCCGTCCTCTTCCCGTCCGCGGCCGCCCCGAGGAGAAAGAAAAGCGCCGGCCTATCTCTTCCAAAACTCTGTCCATCCTCACACGCCCCCCGAATCCGGCTGTCTGGGCTCGTTCCCGCGATCGAGAAGCAAGAACAAGCCTAAGCGAGATCGATCGTCATTCCACATTCCAGTCGCGAGACGCCGTTTGCGGTCGGGCCCCGGGAAGTGGAAGGGGGGCGCAAGCGAGAAGTGGGCACGAAGGGTTCTAGAGAAGCTGAACATGGAGACGGGGACTCGCGTGAGGGCGTTCTTTGGTCGCAAACCCTCGTCGTGCCCGAGGCTGTGTTTGACACGCCCTTGTGCGGGACTTAAAGGGTAGAGCCCCGTGTGGTCTCCCGCGTTCTGGAGCGTCCCAGCACAGTGGAAGGCCAAAAGCCATTGACGGAAGGTTCTCCAGGTGGAAGGAGCCTGATGAGGAGGGGCGTGAAGGAGGGAGAAGAGGAGGAGGAGGAGGGGGAGATCGCGTCTTCGTAGTCGCAGGCCCTGGACCAGCTTGGCCAGAGAGTGAAGATGGAAAAGAAGCGACTCGAAAGGGCCGTTTCGGGTTGATTGTGACTACCAGACGGCTGCATCGCATGTCGTATTGGAGACGATAGGTAGAGGGAATGAGTAGATGGAAAGAATGGATGGTGTTGAAAGTCGAGAATGGCCGCAGGGGAAAACAGTAAACACCAAGCTGACGCATCACCACGGTAGGCAGGTGCGATCCTCGTTGGCAATCCCCTTCCCCCTCAATCTCTCTCTCTTTACTTGCCCAGAGAATCTCCTCTCCCATAATTCTATCACTCTTTTCTTCCATACCACAAATCCCACCCCCTTCTCTTACTGAATGACCATCTCTCATACCACAACCCGAACCCGCATTCCAGTGCTCGCCCAAATATCCGGGACCGGGCCTCCCACCACACGAGCTGTCCCTTTCCGCATACCACTTTCGCCCGTCTGGCATCTCGTTCCTGGCGGGCATCCCCGTGAAATGTTCTACGTCATTTTGTCTAAGAGCTCTTGTCGTCTTCCCGCCGCGAGCGTCGAGGTGGGAAAGTCTGTCTTGAGTTCTCGTGTGCGTGTTTCGTCTTGGATTGCCCACGCCGACACCGACACCCACGCCCCCTTTTTCTTTTTTCCCCTTGTATTTCGCTTCTACTGCTGCGCATAGGAATAGAGTCTGCCAAGAATCGCAACAAGTTTGTTTTACCTTTTCAAAACTTCAAAAATCAAACAAGACTCGGAAAAGGAAACTCCGAGCCCAGCCTGTCGATTGTTGTCTTGGTGGTGAGGCGAACCCCTTTTTTTTTGGGCTCCGCCCTCGGCCCAGCATCATCACCAAACCATCCTCTTTGACTTCGCATCATAGATACTTCCTCAGCGCATTTCAGACACAGCGTCTATCGGCCCGGGCAGTTTTCTCCGCGACGGCTCGTTGACGACAGTCATGTCTGTATGAATGTACGCGCGTACATAGATGGCCATCTAGGTAACCGTCGCAGAACCTTCGGCTGTAGTAGCTTTGCAAAGCATCTGCGATAGACTCGGTGAGAGAAGCATCATCATCGTGGCGAGCCGTCCATGTTACACCCCCTGAAACAGAATAACAATTCATTCATTCATTCGGTCATTGTCTCTCCCTTGAGCTCCCTGCTTCTGTCGCCCTCCCTTTCCACCGCCATTCTGCATTTCCCACCTTCTGCGCGTCTCTTTGTCGTCACATGTTTCCCTTCATTCATTCATTCATTCTCTTTCTCTATCTTTCGCTCTCCTCCCTTCTCTTCTCTCTAGCAACCACACCTACCTCGTCCAAGGCCATACCCTCTTTGTAAAAGCATACATACAAACCCGGTACCAGAAGTACATGATCCATCCATACATCCACACATCCACGATACGTCCCTGTCACCGCTTCGCCTTACACTGTACTACAAAGTACCACGTTTCAGTCTAGGCTCCTCTTTCCCCCTCATCTGTCTCTTCCATGCTACTTACTGTACTACCCCTCTTCTTCTCATCGTCTCTTTCACTCGGTCCGTCCCTCTCTCTCGACACACTGTCCCTTTACACGCCCCCATTATACACACTTCACACTTCCCTCCCCTCCAGGTATCCAGTAAACTTATCATATGCTATCCTATAAAAAGTTCCAAAATCAAAGAGCCCCATCAATACCATCCCCATCCTAAACCTTGCCGCCTCAACATCATCACAACACACCCCCCCCGGCCCTCCCTTCCCTCCCTTCACCTGTTCTCTCACGCCGCCGCCGCCGCCCGCGCCCACCCGCCCGCGCCTCCGTTTCCGTTAGCGCACAGAACCGTCTAAACCGTCTATCAGGGCGTGTGTAGCTTATTTACCGTTTAACCCTTTAGTCCTTTTTTTAGGCTGGGGTTTTTTGTTCCCATAGTTTTTTTTCCCGCCTGTGTCCACCCACTATCGGCCTTCAAGCCAGAAAGAAATCGGTAGGACGTATGTACCGTCCATCTCACGCCATCGCCGCACTCGGACTCGGACGCGGTTCCTAAAGTGGCGAGAAGCGGAGGATGGGTGGATGGATGGAAGAATAGCACGGCTAGGTAAGATACGGACTACCTAGGTAGGTAGGCATGGAAGGGAGGGGATGATACTGTCTAAATCGTAGACACTCTCTAATCCCACTCCTTAAACACCCCTAGACCTTGGGCACTTGATCCTCAACGCATGCATCTCAAGGAATCTCACAGATATGAACAGGCCAGTAGTGACTTCTTTGTTTGTCTCTTATGTGGAGATCCCCTTTATCTTATTGATGCTAGGCTGCCCCCTCCCCCCTTTCTCTCTCCCAAGGCTGTCAATACACACCCCGTACTAGAAAGACAGCCTGTACAATAGTAGGTAGTCAATCTCAGTCTTGGCAATGCTCGCTATCAACCGCGGCTTTTCTGAAAGAAGGCCTTCTTCTCGTCCATCGCGTCTAGCTCCTTTAACCGTACCATGGCCAATTTCACGCCCCCCGCCCCCGTCTTTCCCTTTCTCGGCCCCTTCTCGCGTCTAATCTACCGTTAATTAAGTAGTAGTTCGGCACTCGGGAGCGTAAACGTACCAGTTGCCATGATCGCCCACCGGCTCCTGCATCTAGGCTACTGCAACGGGTTGTAGTGGCTGGCTGGCTGGCTAATGGGCAGGCAAATCTGCCAACGTGTCAGGTTGCTGTGAGTGTGTGTGCGTGCTTGGTAGTGTGGTGTAGTGTGGTGTAGTGCGGCAAGCGGGGGGGGGGGGGGGGGGGGGNNGGGGGGGGGGGGGGGGGGGGGGGGGGAGGCAGGTAAGGGTGCGCTACATCTTGTAATGAGTCTCTTTGCTTTTGTATTGTGTGTGTGCGTGTGTGTGCATTGTGTGTGTTAGTCAGTGCGAGAGACTGTGGTTGTTTGTGTGTGTGTGTATTGACGCGTGTGTGATGGTATTGGGTACTAGTGCCCTGCCGTACCTTGGGTCTATTATTTTCGTTGCGTTATGTTATGTTGGTCGCTTTGGTAGTGCTCTTACACAATGTCTCTGTTGGTGGTGGTGGTGGTGGCGGTGGTGATGGTGGATCTGAGGGTGTTCTCTCATAATCTTACCAACGCCAACATCAACACCAATACCGACACCGACACCGACACCAAACGTACTCGTCTTCATCGTCATGATACAATTGATTCCGTGACTCTAATACGCCCGGCTCTACTTGCCGTCTATCAAACTTCATCAAACTGGAGCGCAACCCAGTCGTCGTTTGTAGGCAGGTAGGTGGGCAGAGTAGACCAGGCCAGCCAAGCCAAGCCCAATAACAGCGCTCCAGCTCCAGCTCCACCGCGCTCGTCAATTAATATTCCACTATTCCACCGGGAAACCTCCCCTCAGTGCTGTAAGTTGACTGCCCGTATCATCGTCACAGTTGTGTTCTTCCTCTTCAAATACTTGCCAACTCCCAACTTCCCCTGGCCCTACCTACTTACCTTCCGCTCTCTCCCTCAAACCCAGCCAACCAACCCACTAACCAACCCATCTCAACCCAAGTCATCATCCCGTCTCCGTCCCCGTCCCCTGTGCGTGGGCGCTGCGTCATGTGCATCGACCCTCCTGCGGCCGTCCCCGTGCATCATATCCACTCTCATCCACATTTCCACATTTCCACACCGTCCACGGAAAACGTCGAATCGACACCAAATCTACAGCGACCACCCCGGCCACTTCACTTCTCCGCTCTGTACAAGCCCCCTCTTTTGACGCTTTGGCTTGCTTGGCTCTCTTGTTTGTTTGCCCATCTCACTCATTCTCTTTCGTTCTCTTTCAAGCCATGTGGACTCGCCCTTTGTCCATGAACTAATTAGTATTACTCCATGCCGTAGCCTCCCTCGCTCCCTACCTACCTAAGTACCCTTCCCTAACCTTCCCTTGTATAGTCCAGAGCTTTTTTCTCTTCTCTTTCTACAGGGTTAACCCCCCCTCCCTCCCTTCTCGTCTCTTCTCTTCTCTCCTCCCCATCATTCATAACCCCATCCTACATAGTATCCCATCCAACGGCCCACAAGCCCTCGCTCGCTGGTGGCTGGCTGGGCTATCTGGCTGGGCCCAATTGCCCGCAAGCGTGGCGACGGGACGAGACGAGACAGCCTAAACTTGGAGGTGAGAGACAAAACTACGCCAACAAAGACGCCCCATGATCCATCCATCCATTCATCCCTTGTCTTTTGCCGTTTTCCCACAACGTGTCAGCCTCTTCCCCCGCTGGAAATTTTCAACCTTCCCCCCCACCCCTGCTCCCTTACTAGTAATATACATACGTAGCATGTAAATAGACTATACCTACCTGCTACCTAATAGGTACCTATCTACCTGACGTCTAGCCTCGCAGAAGCCCGCTCCGGGAGTCTTCGGGTGACACATGACACCCTTCTTGCATCCGCCTCCACACCCGCCTCCTCTCCTCTCCTCTCCCCTACTCTCTGTAGGCTAGGAAGTTAGATGCTAGATCCCTTGATCCCTGGATCTCTTGGTTCCTTAAGTCCTTTACCGCCGTCACCAAGCCTGCATGGTACAAGTGTGCGGCTGCATCGTGGGTGGCTTTCCCAACATCCACCCATTCATTGGTCTTATGGATGCATGTCCCCAGACCAGACCAGACCAGACCAGACAGACAGACTAAGCTACCTAAATCTAGTACGTGAGGGGAAGGGGCAAATAGTAGTTGCCCATCAACTCAGCATCAATTAGGCATTTATAGCAATAGTGAATATGGATATCGAGCATCGAAACGATTGATTACAATAAACAAGACGAGAAACAGCAAACGTCAAACGTCAAACTGCCTCGCAGCATAATCCCTTCGTTTCCCTTCGCCTAACATTGCCTTCAAAATACCACCCATCCTGTCCCAGCCCAAGGAGGAGCCCATAACCGTCCTGTCCTTGCCGTTCCCTTGAAGCCCTTCGTCATCAACATATGCCCACAGAAAAGGGAAAGGCGCCCGCCATTTTCCATTCGCTTGCGCGAATCGTCATCCTAGCAGACAAGACAAAAATCTTCTCGAGAAAACCAAGCACACCACTCCAGCCAGCCAGGCCGCCCACAAATCATAACTCTGTAGTAGTCGCAAATAAAGCCACGAGACCAAACCAAACCAAGCGCATCAGAAACGTGACAAGCAAAAAGAAAACCCATTTGGTGCCGTGAGGCGTATCCGTCTTTCCTGGAAACAAAAGTAACCGACCGATTAGAAGTGCGCAACGACCGCAACTGCTACCTTTTTTCAGGCCATTTCTCAAAACGAGAAATTTCTCAAAATTAAAAATGAAGAAGAAAAAGGAGAAAGCAGAACGAGAACGTGGACAAGCCCGCGACCAACACAAAATTAGACAACAGCCACCAAAACAAAAGACATGATACCTGAAAGATGTTTGTTGCCAAACTGCGTCTTGCTCTAGACCATGCCCTGCTGTTTAGTATCGCCCACGGGAGTCCGGTCTCCCATTCTTGATTTCGGTTTTACTCCAGCCGCTTCCTCCCTCTCTTTGTCGAGAAATAAAAAGAAAAGCATTGAACATCCGTCGTCTCATCGGTGGCCAGCCATCGAGGTTCCGAGAGGCCCACCAATTAAACGGTAGAGCATCGGCTCGTCGTTTTGACCTGTCCGGCAGGGTCAATTCGTCCTCGGGTTTCGTCAACGGCTTGCATCTC
The DNA here is from genome assembly GCA_019137255.1 of Corinectria fuckeliana. NCBI lineage: Eukaryota > Fungi > Ascomycota > Sordariomycetes > Hypocreales > Nectriaceae > Corinectria > Corinectria fuckeliana. The sequence goes on along the minus strand of WPDH01000026.1, from coordinate 214,962 downwards.
TAGGTCCCCCAATTTGACCAGGCCCAGGTCGGTTCAGTCGGTCAATCATCGTCTTATCGATGTCGTTCTTCTCGACTAGGTTGCTAAGGCTCATTACCGACGAGTTTCCTTGCTGTGACTGTTGACTGGAGCCCTGCCCCTGTCGAGCCGGCGTCGACGATCCGCTGGAGCCGTTTGGTGCTGTCGGGGAACGGCCGCCGGGAGCCGACGCCGCGTAGCTTCCTCCTGCCACGGGCTGTGGTGGCGCATTTCCGCTAGGGTTGCGTGGGCTCTGTCTGGCCCCAGGGTACGGCGGATAGCCGACTCCGCCAGGGCTGCTGTGGTTTGAAAATTCCGCAGGGGACCTTCTTCGCGGGTCCTCCTCCACAGCTCCTCTCGGCGGGGGAAGTCTGTAGCCTTCGTCCTGCTCCTCCGACGTCCTTCGGCGACGTCTTCCCGTAACTTGACCGTCGTCGGTCCTTCCTTCTCCGTAGGATGAGAACGACTCGGTTGGCGACTGAACTGGCGGCTGGTAGTAGTTGCCCGGCGGGAGCCCAGCTTGGTGCTGGTAGGGGCCTTGGGGGTGTGCTGGGATCGAACTAGGAGCCAGGGGCTGTCCATATGCACCGAAGAGCTGAGTGCCCGGCGGGACGCCCCCGGGAACCGCAGAGACGGGGATAAATGCTGTCGAACTCGACGAGGATACTGGCTGGAAGATGCACTCTTGGTTCATGCGAGCACAGTTTTGGCACTTGCCTCCCGGAGCACTCTGGTAGCCGCTGCATCGGATCTGGTACAGTTAGCAACATCGAACAAGCAGAGACCAAAAGGGGCATAGCACACACCTTTCGCTTCCTGCAGTATCGGCAGGCAATCGATGTGCGCTGCCTAGGAGCCGCCTGCGTTAACTGAGGTGCGGCACCCGGACCTCCAGGAGGGTACTCGTAGACGCCGCCGGCGATGTGAGCGCGGTAGTCACGGAAGCTGTTGCCTTGGGGACCCTGAGGTGGCTGTCCTCGGTAGGCGTAGTAGGGGTCCTGGGAATAGGGGTCCTGAGAATAGCCAGGAGGGCGGCGGTCATCGTAGTACCCGCCTCGCTGCTCTGGCGGTGGGTAGGCGGGAGATCGGGAGTCGGTCTGAGGCTGGAGCGGCGGAAGATACGGAGGTTGCTGCTGTTGGCCGGGAGGCGGGCCTTGCTGGCCGGGAGGCGGGTAGCCGTTGACGGCGTTGGGTGAAGCATACCGCGGGTCCGGGGGGTAGCCACGTCCTAGGCCGGGGGGAGGTGGGCCGTAGCTGCGGGAGTCGTGAATGGAAGGGAGAGACACGGAGGCGGCCATGTTGCCTGGAGGCGCTTCAGGGCGCTGGGCGTTGTCCGGGGGAGGTGGGGGGTAGTGCTGGTGTCGGGGTTGGTGCTCCTCTGGACGACTATGCTGAGGATACTCCTTTCGATAGTTGTCGTCGGCCATGCTATGTTGATGCACGACGGGCCTCTGACGGGCAGATGCAGGTGAGTGGGTTAGATCCAAAGGCTCGAGGTGCAAAGTGGTTGATGGGATGACTGCGAAGGAGCATTTGGGGGTGGGGTGGCCACGGTAGGAGTAGGGTAGAGAAGTGGTGGTAGCAGCAGCAGCAGCAGTAAAAGTAGTGGTGGTAGTGGTAATGGTGGTAACAAGTAGTAGTATTGTTGTCGTCGGCGGCGGTCCTATTGAGTGTTGTGTCGTCGGAGTGGCCGAGAGTCCCGAGTCAAGAATGGATGTCTTGGTGGGAGATGAGGGCGGATTCCAGAGTACCAGAGGGGCAGACCCTGGGGTTTCGTCCGAGGGGTGGAGGTTGTGTTTCTAACACGGGCGGGAGAAGTGCGACGGACGGGACAGGCCGAATATATAGAGCGAAGGAAGGGAGAGCGGACGATTAGATCCAGGGCGGGAGGGGCCAGGAACAAACAACAACACGCAGGCACGAACACAAAAGGTGCATGCGGCGCAAGTGCGATGCAAGTGAAAGTGCGGTACGTTGCAGTGTGCAAGAGTGCAGTGTGCAGGTGGGATTGAAGTTTGGGTCTTTCTGGGTCTTTCTGGGTCTTTCTGGGTCTGGGTCTGGGTTTGGGTCTGGGGAATAATAACGGAGGGAGGGGGTGGGTTTGGGAACAGGTGGTAGAGGAAAGAAACCTGGTTCCCAGATCCGGGGCAGAGAGAGATTGAGAAGGGTGAGGGTGAGAGGGTGAGGGTGAGGGTAAGGAACGAGGTAAGAGGAGTGTGAAAGATGTTAATAAAAAAGGCGAGGTGATGGACGATGCCCTGATGGTCTCCCGGGGGGGCCAGAAAGATGCGTCTTCACTTTTGGGTTGCCTCGAGGTTTCTCCAAAAGGATCAGAGGCTGGAGGAGAGAGAGGGCGGAGGGCTGAAAATGTGCAGAGAGAGAGAGGGCCAAGAGGGTTATGAGAGGCGGACGGCGGCGGAGGGGGGGGGTGTGAGGGAAGAGGGGGATGTGCGAGGGAGGTGCAGAAAGGATGGAAGCTTAGAGTGGGCTAGTGGGCGAGTGGCGGGGAGCAGAGGCGGGAATGTAATGGGACGGATGGCCCGGTGTCGTGCCGTTCCCAGGGAGCCGGCCCAGCTAGCACCTAGTGACCTAGCACTTAGCACCTAGCACCTAGCACCTATTACCAGAACCCGCCGAGCGAGGGGGAGGGAAAAAAGCGGCGAGGCCCTAGAGGGGGGTAGGGAAAGGGCCAGGGCCAGGGCGTTTTGGCGTCAAGTCAAGTCAAGGGCCAGACACGGGACGGCACAGAAAAGGCGACTGGGGGGTGTGCGAAAGTGCGAACGTGTGAACGACCGCTAACACTGGCACTGGCACTGGTACTGGCACTGGCACCACACACAAAAAAGAAGAAGGGTCGATGAGAGGCTGCCGAATGCTGAGCGAGCGGGCTGCCAGAGGAGGCTTAACTTAAGCCTTGGGGCCTTGGTGACTCTGAAAGGACGGCCCACGGATGATGGCGCTCGGCTTCGGGGCCCTTGCGGAGACGACGATGATGGCGACGGCGACGGCGACGGCGCAGGAGGCTGTTGCCTCTTCCTGGTCTAGTAGAGGAAGACCTTGTCCTAACTTTGTCTCGATCTGGTAACTCTACGCTCCGGTCGCGCGCGTACCTTGAGCTTCCACGCTCTTTATCTCTCGCTCTACCTCTCTGCGCAGACAAGACACTCTCACCAAGGTCCGAGGCGTGACGAGACGAAAAATGAGGCGGACGACGCGAGGCAATGCAAATGCGTAGCCAAGCGACTGAAACTGCCTATGCAAAACCCGTGTTAGACTTTTCTGCTACCTGGAATGTCTGTCGACCACAACTCAACGGGAACGGCGCCTCCCTCGCGTGTCTGTCTGTCCGGCTGTCTTCCGGCTGTCTCGCCGGTTGTCTTGCTCCCCTTGCGGCCCACGTCGATGATGACCTGTCGCTGTTCTACCAGTCCCTGCCCACTGAGTGACAACTCAACGTGGGGCTCAGGGGAGTCGGCGTGTGTGTCGGTTGTTAGCTGTTGGTTGTCGTTTGTTGTTGTTGGCTGTTGGTTCACTCATTCACATTCCCTCTGGTACAGCATTACCGCAACGCGCCCAAGTATGGCAACATTGAGTGGTGAGGACAGGCCTTGTCAAGACGAGGTATGACAAGCCCAAAGGGTAATTCAGACAGATAGCTCGACGAGTGGACGAACGGACGGACGGACGGACAGACGGACAGACAGAAAGATGGAAAGAACGCAGGGCTTGGCATATTCGACGACAGTATGTTTTCCTTTTTGTTTTTGCCTTTAGGACATGGAGGACAAAGGTTTGGTAAGTTTGCCCGCCACCAAATGGCCCGCCGCCCTCGGCTGGCCGTTCGTTGTTGGCCGTCGTCTTCCGCACGCGCGTACCACGGCCCAATAATGGCCGGCGGTTGAGTTTAAGTGACCGCTGGAGATGAATCAGGGAAGAGCAAAAACATACCTTGGCAGCAGGGAACGGTATTGGCCTTCGAGAGGTAAAGAGGGCGAGAAGAGGGAGAGGGGGAAGAAGGGGAGAGGAGAGGAAAGACAAGGCAGAAAAGAGGAGCAGGCGAAGGTGATCAAAAGTCAAGAGGAGGGAGGGGTGTGTATGAGGAGTAAAAAGCGCGAGTGTCAGTGTGCGCGTGCGTGTGCGTGGTATGGTGAGCGTGGGCAAGTAAGTAATAAGTGTGACTGACTGTCGTGTTGGTTGTCGACGTTTTTCGGTTGTTCGTTTGTGTGTCCGTCCCAGCGGTATGGGAGAGGTACTGTATGTCAAGGTTCAGGTCAGTCCAGGCCAGGGCGGCGCCAGGTTTCTGGGCCAGGCTGTCGGTTGTGGCCCTTGTGGGTTGAGGCAGATGTTGCGCCCCAGCAGGATTGAGGTGGCACCGGGGCGTAGCGGTGCTGCAGCGGGTGTGGTTAATGTAAAAATGGAGGACGGAGGACGGAGTACGGAGTACGGAGTACCTCGCTCAGATGCAGCTGTAGTCATGTACGGACCAGGCACTGGAGCGGGCGCCAGCGGTGGGCGGTGCCGGCGAGACGGTGGAGTCGCGTAGCACGGTGGGGATGGGAAACGGTACTGTACAGGAGTGTATGTACAAGACCAACCGGCCGAGGCTGCGAGGCTGTCAACTAATTACAGCGGGAATAGAGGGGAAGAGGGGCAGAGGGGGAGAGGACGTGAGTGTGTGAGTGAGTGACGTAGGTGAGGAATGGAAAATGATATGACGGAAGACAGAGCCGCAGAGAGCCGCAAAGGGAAAAGAACAGTCACCGACGCAGACCGAGCAACCCGACCGAGCGACCGAGCGAGACCACCTTCGTGGTACAGTAGTAGGTATTCGTTAAGCTGGACTGGATGCCTTGGGATTACGTCGGTCAGTGCGTCGAGTCGAGGGAGCAGCCCTCTAACGCACGCGCGCGGTCCGCTAAACAAGGGAGGGTGAGTGAAGTGAGGACGATTGGATGGAGGGGCTCGACGGAATACAGTGCGAATGTGCGCGTGTGAGTGCGCGTGAGAGAATGCGCGTGTCAGTGTGAGGGATTGATGGGTATGGAGCAGATGCTGGATGATGGGAGGGGAAAAGGCAATGTTGCCAATGTGCCAATGTGCCAACATGCCCACCCAAGGAACAAAAGAGGCTCGAGTCGGTGGTGGCCATCTCGATGGAACCCCGTCGCTAATAATACAGGTTCTTAAGGAGCCAAATAGAGAGGCATGAAGCTAATTAGGCGGGCAATAAGGTGGCAGTCGGCAACTCAGCGGCAGGAAGTCGGTGTGATTGCCTTTCATGGAAGTTCGAGGAGAGGGACATCCATGGCGAGGGACCGAGAGGTGCAGGCGACCGACGAGCAGGCGCAGGCGCAGAAGGAGGAGCACTCGAGGAAGCAGCATGGACACGTAGACCTAGACGAAGAAGCAGAAGCAAGCAGAAGCAGAAGCAAGCAGAAGCAGAAGCAAAGGCAAAGACGCAAATAGCAAGAATGAGCAATTATTGGTAGGTAGTAGAATAAGATGAATGGCTCACCTCACACAGAACAAAAACCATCGACTATGCAAGTGGGGATTTGCCAATCAGCACCAGGTCGGGCGCTGCTGGGGCGCTGCTGGGGCGCTGCTCGCTGCTGCTGGGGTCGCCTACGTAGATAGTAAGTACACCATTTAATAGTAGGGCCTCTTCTCCTGCTGGGTCCCTTGACTTCCCTGTCCCGGCTGGCGCTGCTGTTCAAGTCTTGGGCTCCCATGGGGTCCTTCGGGGTGGTCTTGCGCTCCCCTCCCGGGGTCGGCCCCTCGAGGCTAGCTAGGCACAGCGGGCTCCAGGGCGCTCGGTCGCCGCTGCGTGGATGGTCTGGGGTCCCGCGCTTGTTCCCGACGGCGGGTTGCAGAGGCGGCCGCAGGATGCACGACCAGTGTGTGGATGGATGGGTGTGGACGGGTGCATAGGCGTGGATGCTGGCGTGGATATGGGTGTGTGTTTGGCACGCGTGCAAGGGTGTCCCTAATGCGTGAGAGTTCCGGCGGGCGTGTTGGTGTGTGTTCACTTTGTTGGCGAGCACCCAAGGTAGGTACTTCGTAGGCTGCATCGCATCGCATCGCCATCGTTTCGCCGGGTGTGTGCGCATACTTCCTTTCTCGTCCCCCGTTGCACACTGTCTGGATTGGGTGTTGAAAGAGACCTCGATGAAGTAGACCTAGGGTTTTGACAAGACGGAGCCCGTGCTGTGCGACGCAGCTTGAAGCCATCGCTGATTGAGGCTCCGCACACCACTCCATACCAAACAGCGCCTGTCCTTGGAGCGCCGTCTAATCCCAAACCCAAACGAACCTGCCAGCCTGTTCGTTCCTCGGCGTGTAAAACTGACTTCACCAAATGCACCCCAGTCAGGCCGAAACGGTTGTCTAGTCCCAGGAACAGCCCTGACTGTGTTGTTTTTTTGCTTTGATCGGGACTCGGCATTGTTTCTGGCTGAAATTCGGCTGCCGCCGCCCTTTGACAAGCTCCCCCCGGAGGTATAAGTGAGAATGACGAGTCCGTACTTCTTAATTTGTGCACACCCAACTCAATCAATGGTTCCTCGATTGTCCTGCGCAGGGTTGACCGCACAGTGACACGGAGGTAAGTGTTCCTAGACGCTCTCTTAATCACAGGACATCACAGGAATGCCGCGATGACGGAGCATGGTTCACTGGCCTCGCACCCGGCCGCCCACGCCTATGCAGAGGAACGGTCCGGTACGTGAGCTGGGACCTCACCCCAGAACCCAGGAGGTGACCTGACCTGAGCCACTGCCACCCTGCGACAGAGCCGTGGGAGCCGCTAGAGCCCGCTACTGGCTGTGCCCTTGCCGGCACGGGACGGTAGGTACCTCAGCGGTACCTGGGTGCCGAGAGCGTGGGCGGGAGGGAGCATCGACCGAGCAAGCGGTGACGTCCGGCTCATCTAAGACTCCAGAGACTTCTAGGCCGGTACAATTGGAGTACTGGGACCCCGCGGCCAAGTGACGTGCCGCTCTCGTACAGTAGTGCGCGGCAGCAGCGCGCGCGCAACAAGCTAGACCACAAGGCAAGGGATTGATGCGGTTGGTAAGACCCGCGAGGCACAGCCGCGGTCAGTATGTCAGGTAGTCAAGTATTCGTAGTAGGCGAGGGATATGCATCAGAAGGCGGTGCGTGGTGCGTGGTGCGGGCAGCGAGACCCCAGGCGCATCATCCAGTCGTCCGCTTGCTCACCGCCCGCAAATGGTGGGGTGGAAGGCATCGTCTTCCACCAGAAAGGTTGGTTCGGCGTGGCCTGGGATAGGCTCCCAAGGTGCGGGAGCACGCGGTCGTCAAGGATGGTTCGAGGAAGGATGGGTGGGTGGATGGACATCGCCTTGCTTCGTAATGTCGTGCCGTTGCGTCGTATCGGTCTCTCGCTGTCGGGTAGTGAAGCTGCTTGCCTCCCTCCTCATCCTGTATTCCCGTCCATCCATCCCGGATCCCCTTTACATCCCTCTTGCGCCGTCCCTTGTCGCCCTGCTCAGTCGAGGTTGCTGCTTCCCTCCAACCTCCATCGCCCATCCCCAATCACGAACTCTGGTCGGTTCGCTGCTAACCGCCTTGAACCAAGGTTGTCACGAGAATGACCCTGGGCGCACATCGCCCCTAGCGAGTCATTGATGAAAGCCTCTTGGCCAGGTCAATTACAGCTCGCCTCTTCGTCGTCGCTGCGAGTGACCATCCACTTCCCTCCCGCCGCTTCGGTAACCTCGATGCACCTACACCCGCCGACCCAACGCCACATCCCTCTTTCAAGCCCCAGGACGCCCGTTTCCGGAAGTCCATCTGCTTGCCAGGCATGTCTCGTTCCCCATCACTCGCCTCGGCTAGGATCATGCTGCGGATTTCGGGAATCTGACAGGTCGACCGTCCCTCGTGGGTTGGGTCACCACCGTCTGTGGGGCTTCCATCCTGCGTCTAGCAACCTCCCTTGCTTTACTTCGTACGAAGTACTTCCGTGCCGGAATTGGGTGTCTTGGACTTGGCCCTCTTGCTTGTGCCCCTACCCGATCATCACTCACATCCGATTCGATGCTCTGCCCGTTCTAGTCCTTGTACAAATGTGTGTAGCATTTAAGTAGTTGTGGCGCTGATCCTCTTGTTCAATCGCGGGGGATGCATGGAAAAGTATTCCATATAGCTCAAACCCCAAACCTCGACTCTTCTAGCCACATCACATCACAGCTGTCTGCTTCGGCCGTAGCTCAGTGCAGCTACTCCGTACATCCGAGATAGTCGAATGTGTTATCGAGTGGCGCTAGTCAACTACAGTCGATTGTTGTGTCATTTATGGAGAAGCAGGCTGTCGTCTCGTGGTATTCGACTCGAGTTTGCTGCTTGGACGCAAACCCGTACCACGACCCCATTCTTACCCTATACCATCAGCCGAGGTACGATAAGACTACTGCATCTCCATCAGCAGGTCTAGCATGGTGATTATGCGTTTAATTGTAGAAATACCGGTGGCGCGGCCAAAGAGTAAGCGTTTCGCGGGTTGAAAGGCCTGTCGAGATCTAATTGATAGTAGGGAGAGGTAGTGGTTGTGTTTTCCGATGCCAATCACAAGGGTAGTACAATGCAACAAGTAGCCTCTGGTGTAGTTGCCATATCCTGGCGGTACATGCAAACTTTTCTGCATCACCAACAGACAGATAGCGCTGCTCAATGCTACCAACGTACGACTGGACGAGCGTGGCGTATCAGGTCGTGGTGAAGGCTCGCGATGACGGATGAGATGCCATACCCCAGTAGGAATGAGCCCCCACAGCCCAGGCCCCCTTGGTGGCATCTCCCGTATGCATTGCGGTTCAACCCGCAACTCTCGAGATAGCGCCGGGTCAGGTCGCCAAACTCGACGGCAAACCCCCGTCCGCCACCCCGCCACCCACGAGGTACAGGCACAAAGTACTGACCCGAGTACCAGGCCATCCCGCCATTGCCATATTGAACCACTTGCGCCTTTGCATTGCTTCCGCCTTGACCTGCGTCCCCCCTGGAACGGGGTCCTGGCGGAAAGCGCCCACGCAGCTCATGGTCGGTGGACATCGGGTTCAGTTCAGTTCCGTCCTTCGCCTCTTGATACTTTGCTGGCCCAGGATGGTAATTAGGCTTGGGATCAACTGGCCAGTCACCTGCCTCAATGCGCACAGTGCTGGTCCGGGATAACCCAGCAGGACGGCGCTTTTAATCGGGTTATTTTCCCCTCAGCCCATGGCATCCTCGTGGGAGGTCCGCCCTTTGGGGCGTCCGATGACATCCACCCGTCCAACATCCCCCTCTCTCACTCCTCTGGGACTGGTTGATTAAAGCAACTCCTCCAATCCACAACACGCTGCGACCCTCCCTCATGACCGAGTTTTCTCGCCATAGAGAGCGAGAGGCATACTGTGGAGGCCCTTGATTGGTGTGTTGGCCATCCGTATTTCTTCTTGTCACGTTCTTGGGGGACAACCCGGGGGGCAATGATTCCTTCTTCCCGTCAGATCTCCTTGCCGCCTGCGCAATGCGCACATGAATGGTGCCCCCGCATGGGAACCCGGGCGCTCTCACCACCGCCCACCAATATAAAGGCTGGGGTGGGTGTCAGCATCAGGTTGTTCTGGATGTTCGCACAGCATTAGACCACCGCGCCGTTGGAGACGAGAGCCTGTTGATAGACACGCGGTCTATTGACAAATTGAACGCAGCCAGGCTTGTCCTCCCTCGAAATGTTTCAACAAATGCATTCGCACCGCCATCGCGACCTCTGTGTGAAGTACCCACGCCGTCTCGACAACCTTCAAAGTAGCGCCTACACATCGCGTCATCGACGGGACACAACGATTGGCCGTTCTGGTCCGCGTCCCGATCGCGGAGTTGACCGAATCTCCAGTTGATATCACAGAATTTAATACTGTGCTCGTCAGCAAACTGTGGATCAGTCGGTCACGTCCAGTGTGCTTTCCGGGGTTGGCCGTGGTCAAATGGTCATGCACCAACCTAATGGATGCCGGATCGTTGTGTGTGCGTAAGTTAACCTGTTGTGTGTCATGAACTTCCATGTGGAGCGTGGCTCTCGATTCTCTGGAACCGCGAAAAGAAAAGAAAAAACCTTGGCCGCTACCGATGACGGCCCTGGCCCGGCGAATACCCACTGCCAATCACCTGTGAGATGTGCTTCTGTGTCCCTTGTTGTGCGGGAGGGGCTGTCCTTGGTGCGTGGTGATGTTGGGCAATGAGAGTCGGTTCCAGGGGGGGTGTCTGATACCTGGCGGAGCCCCAACGACCACTACCTAGCCAGCTGAAAATGGAAGATGGTCACCGCTCATCGTCCAACGATAGACATGAGGCGTGAAGCAGGATGCGTATTTGAACACCCCCCCTCAAAAAAGAAAAATTGTTGCGTCTCGGCCTTCTTTTCTTGCCGACTGGCCATTTTGCATTCCGAAATAGGTACGTGGTATTGTGCAGACCAGTGTACTTCGTAGATTGCGTCGGCTGGGCTCAGCCGGGTTGATCCTTTGTGCGACTAGGGTGCGGGCTGTCTGGGTCACCTGCAATAAGGCTCCTCCCGTCCCCTACCGTGTACTACGTACGTACTTACTTGCACGACGCATATCCGCTTTTCCATGTCGCCCTGTGGTCCTATTTGAGCACCGCGAATAGCTGAGGCTTTTGCTTTTGCTTTCGGGATTTCTTGGAATTTGCAACATCAAGCTTGCACGGCTGTGGATCCAACGATGTGGTGTAGGCTGCCCTTGTCCAATGGCGACAGTTTCATCAATGTGGCATCGTGCCCATCTTGAGGCTGGAGACGTGACGTCCAGTAAAGATCTCACATCCTGTGAATCGCCTGCGAACTGCACATCATGCCGCAGCTGCAAAGAGTACAATGCGACTGTGAAACATGATGCATCGCCCTGATTCGCACTGGCTAGAGGCTACTGCAATAGCACATTCTCGGGAGGCGGTGATTCTCTGTAGAACCCGCTATAACTCGTTTGCGGGCTTGTGTGGTCTGATTGCTCGAGACGAGCTGTGACGAAGCGATATTCTCTCACTGCCTTGGGGTCTTTGGACACTGCCGAATTGCAACTGCAATTTGGGCGACAGTCGTCTGCCTTTCAACTTCTGTCCGCTTGTTCGGCATCTGCGGATGATACTTATTAAATCCTGCGTTTGACGTAGATTTATATTAGGACCGAGTGGCGGTCTGGGAAAGGAAAGATTCTTGCATGACAGAGACAAGTCTGGGTGTTTGTTGGAAATTGAGAAACCATGCACCCCTCAGACCAGATGTCGCTTGGGTGGAGGCCCGGCCCTATGAGGTGCGCATCGGGCCGCAAGGGCTAAGTAATCTGCCCGAGCCCTGGGGAAAATGATGGCACCGTTCGAACGGGATCCTTCGGGCGATCCGGGAGACCGCGTCATGTTTCTTTCACGTGGGATGAGGTAGCCTGATATGTCAGGTTGTGTCTGAATGGTGCATATTAGCTCTGTGGTTGGTTGAAGTCATTCAGCCACGTACCTAGGCAAGGATCAACCACAGCAGGTCATCGGCCATGGAGAATTGATATTCTTCCGATCGAGGCTGGAATCTTGTCTATAACCTAGCTGTCTGTCTCCATGAGGGCCTTCCTGGGTTGTGCCCACCCGGGAGGGTTCCAGACGGTACGGCTGATCTGAATAACCCTTACCAAGGCTAGAGTTACTGGGCGGAGATTGGCTATAGATGCGGCCCAGCTCTCGCAGACACCACTGATTGAAGTAGTGAGAAAGTCGCAGTATGGGCTCCAAAAGTGGAAGACTCGTTAGGCAATGGTGTCACTTACTAGCTGCATTGGGCGTGGCTTCCTGGTTGCCTCTTGAAGCTGGAGTTGGCGTTCATTTTGCTTTGTCCTAGCTGAGGTTCTTGGTGGATGCTGCGTAAAGCTGTTCCCCTTGTAAAAACGACACTACTGCTAGGACGATCGTGGTTGAGAGCTTGTTTTGGGGTAAACTGACAAATGTCGAAGCGACGTAAGTGCGTGGTGCGTAAATGAAAAGAGATTAATGCGATATCAATAGATCGAGAAAGACCAGAGAACCATCTTTCGGTGGATGGAGAGAGAATCCTGACCATCAAAAGACAGTATTTTGCAACAATAGCAAGGGTGAAATGGGAATCGAGAAGCGTGGTAATTGTAGGGCAAGTCTAGGACGTTACAAGACTGAGAATTCAACTGCTTCTAAACAAGAAGTCAGTTGCTAGGGTTGGCTTAACTGCGCCAGATCAGGAGTTAACTAACGTAGCGGGATAGCTTTGGTTGGTGGGGAGGAAAGAGAGGACATCAGGAACACCAAGGACCCTAGACGAGAGAGAGGCTGATATCTTGGACGCAGCACCGGAGATTGCAGTTTTCTCAAGCTGGTGGCTCAAAAGCCCTGTCAAAGAGGTGATGAGCGAGTATTTCGATGGATTTAATAGACCTGCTCGCGATTTGACCAGCGGTTTGGAAGCAGGGCCATTGTGTCTGGACAGGTAGGTGAGGGCATACCTAAGCCAACACTGCTGCAAACCACCACCGAGAACTTGAGGCTGCCCTAGGTTTAGAAGAGGCCAATAATGAATGAGGACAAACTAGATGAAGGGGATCGCCATTTACCATGGGCTCCATCGAATTGACACTCATTCCTGGGCCAAATTCACATGACCTTTGACACCTGCAGGGGAAGGGCCGAGACTAATCTGGAGTACCTAGTAGCAACTTGGTGAGACTAGGATGCTTCTAGGTACCAAGTTGGTAGGCGCGCGAGGTTTGCTGGCATGGGTGTGACGCCATGATATCGGGCGGTTGGAGTAGATGGAACGTGGAAATTTGGCGTTCATTTTGCAACCGCTAGGTCAGATCAGGTAACAAATTAAAGAGGTACTAGGTATACAGCGAGCCTCGAAATTTACGACTCCTCTGATGTGCCCATCTTAGGGTGCTAACGGAAAGCGCGGCTGCCCACCCACCTTGAGGAAGTCGCCTTTGATTTCCCTCCTGCCAACTTCTGCCCCGGGACACCAATGCACCTCTCCGCAGTGCGACGTGCGCCTCAGGCCTACATCTTTTTTCCCGCCATCCACCATCCCCAGGTGTAAATGATCCACACTGGACATCGTTTCTGCTAGTATTGCTTGGTGTCTCTATCTAAGCCTAGCTTCATCCCATCTCCACCGATGTTTTGTATTTCTTCTTCCTTCTTCGCCTCGTTGCTCGTTCCTTTTGCAGTCTTCCGATGCAATTTGAAATTGGGCAGACTATCAGATTGATCGCCGCCACCTAGTCCATGCCCCCTTACCGCGGCTTGCAACCAGAGATTCGAAACCGGCCCGGCCCATGGAATTCCGCCCAATCCCTGCCGTGGGAGAGACACCACGTCGCCACGACCCTCAGGGATCGCTCATGGAACCTGAGGTTCCATCACTTGCCTGAGACATTCCGTTCTACATACTACGAGCACAGTATTGGATTCTGGCGGGGTTACGTTGAGCACCGCGCAACCGACCCCAGGGCGCAGCAAAAGCAACGATCCACGTGTTACCAACTGACTATGCTAGACTTTCCCTCTCCGGGGACGGATCGTGGCTGCAGCCAGCCACCAACACATCTTGGCGTTATATAGCAGCAAGCCAACCGAAGCGTGCGAGTGTTCGAAGGACAGCCAACATTGGCAGGGATGCTTCCTAGCAAGCCCCGAGGATGGGCGAATGCCCCAGCCAACAAAGCTGAACAACAGCGCTAGGCTCGCCACACTCCACATCTACCAATCGATCTTCACGCACGGTATCGCGGGACGAGGTCGGGGATCCTGTAGAGACTATCATACGAAGCACAAAGGCTCAGCTCACACCGACACTTTTGCCTTCCGAGACCCCGAACCTGTCTCTAGGGTTGTTGGCACCAATGGCCTGAACTAAATTTGTCGCCAGGCTTCGGTTGTGACCGTCTTGACCAGCCGCCGCCATTGACTGGGCTACCCCAGACAAGGCTCGGTCCGCCAATTGCACACGTTCGCTTTCGATCACGTGAACCAACTCTCATGCGGATGATCCATGTAAGTGCATCTGTCCCGGGACGGGCCCGATTTTCTCGGGTGCCATGGGCTATTGGACAGGCCGCCATCCCTGATGGAGTCAGGCGACGTTATTATGTACGGACCTCCTGGGCCTGTTAACTCCCGAGCGTAGCTCACTCCTCTCTTTCCAGGCCTGGACCGATGGACACCAGAACAGCAAGGAGAGAAGTACGCAGCTTCATTTGCAACAGCCCCCCTATCGCCTCTCCCGCAACGATGGCATTGAGGCATTCGGAAAATATCGACGCGGAAGTACAAGAAAAGGAACAAAGGCAGAACGGGGCATCGCTGACGGGACAAGAAACGCCCTACTTTATTCCAGAGGGTCTGCCACGTCGCAATCTCAAGGCGCGGCGCGGCCATCCCTTCGCGTCATCCCCGGCTGCATGTCATCCTGGGCCGCAAACCATGTACGACTGAAGTGACTTTCCAGTACAGTGTGGGAACGCTAGGCTCGCACCCCTCGTGTGCCGCCCCGACAAGCTACTCAGAGATGCCGCCGCCGCCGGTGCCTCCTACAATGTTTCGCACACTCCAAACTTGGAGTCTGTGCCGCAACACGGCTCCCTACGGCTCAAGAACAAAAGGCTTTGCGGCCAGTGCTGCCTGACCCAACATCTCAGGAGTCACCTGCTGTGGTGGCCACAACATGCCTCTCAGCCCAGCTTTCAGTGACTGCTGAAAGAAACCAGAGCCAACTGAGGACGAACATCAAAGCAATCTTAGCACCACGAGACCTAGTGCGCATGCACGGCGGCCTGCAGGCTGAGTAGTGCGGCGCGGGCCTGGCGTGTTGTCATTTTTTGATGACGGGGATCCCTGTAATAATTCGCACCTAGTGTCATTCTGGGGCCGCGCGCTCGCAACCGCCCCCAGTTTGCCAGGCTAGTGACGCCGCTTGCACTTGGTCTAGCGACCGCCACTCCGGAGATGCTGGCTGGTCCGCGCCATGTTGGCCTAGAGGCTCTCCTCCCATGACTCCGCGTTGCGGGTCGCTGCCGAGGAGTAGGGCTTCCGCAATAGCGACACAATCCCACGCTGCGAACGGCATTTCTGGAGAGAACTCGGCGTCGCCACGGCCGTCTTCGGGCATCTCGTCCGGCGGATCACTCTACCGTCGTCCTCGGACGGGGTGGAGGAGGATGGACAAAGGGATGGCAACGCCTTGCTACTTCACGAAGCAATCAGCGGTGAGCGGGGGCGACCACCTTCTCGCACACAGACATTGCCTTTTCCACTGGGTTGCGTCTTGGCCGCTGATATGCTCCCTCTGGGGTAGAAGACGCCCCTGCTGTTGTCCTACGGGAGTCGCAAGAGTGCAACTGCCCCGGGAAGCAGCCCGGCATGCCAGCCTCAGCAAACACGGTGCTAGGCATTGTTTTCCTCCAATAAAGAGCTTGATATAGCCCTGAGGCATTGGCTCAAGGCGTCCCCGCCAACCCGCTAACGTGTTGGGCATTGCCCTGCTTTCAGGGTTACGTTTGGGTTGTTGGTGTGGGAATCCTTTGCCCTCGTCTGCTTTATTCTCTCATCCCTTGCAGGTGGAAGGATCAGCGCGGCGTGTGGGTGGTGATCCCCACCCTTCTCTCTTTTGGCTTCGTGCATGTATCTACTATATGTCCGGAGCAAGCCACGGACCGGATGGCATCTCGTACCACTGCCGTTGGGCGTCTGCATGGGCCACGGGCTCGGGCTCGGGCTGGGCTGCCATGCACAGCTCGCGGCCTGCGG
The DNA here is from genome assembly GCA_019137255.1 of Corinectria fuckeliana. Taxonomy (NCBI): domain Eukaryota; kingdom Fungi; phylum Ascomycota; class Sordariomycetes; order Hypocreales; family Nectriaceae; genus Corinectria; species Corinectria fuckeliana. Next base: position 199,104 of record WPDH01000026.1, on the reverse strand, counting down.
ACCGGTGCGCTCGTGCAGGCGCAGGATCACCCGTGATCGGCCCCTGGGCTCGGTTACGGTGACCGAGGTACGTGCGCATCCCGAGTTCAAGTCGACTCGCCCATGTCACCATGTCACCGAGCGCACACCTGAGGGCGTTGTGCGTATAGAAGCCAGCCACGTTTGCCCTCGCGGCTGCAACCACGTCCTGCGAGGCAAGGCTTGCTGCATCCATGCCCGCCAATTGTTCTTTCAAGTCCGATACTACCACCAACGCATGTGCATAGCTGCCAGTGGATAGATGGTCTGTGATGGGTGGGATAGACCGACATTTGGGCATGTAGTAGCTTAGTCTACTGGTTGTCATTGTCCTGAAGCGTTGCTAACGGCAAGTGAGCGCAGAGTCGTCTCAGTCATCGCACCTTTGGGGTTGTTGGCTGCTGCGGTTAATCTTTTCATGCACGGTTTCCAAGGTGTGATGCTTCTGCCGAGATGTTTCCGCTGATGGAAGTTTCCGACGACTTTGAAGTTTCCGATGCTCTAATTATGTGTCCGATGGGCAACACGGCGACATCTGGAAGTCTCCACCGCCATGTTTATAACCACGTTGAGATTCGGCCGACATGAAAAGCCTCTTGTCAATCATGTACGGTCTCAATCGCAATTCCATCAGCATCACCAAACGAAACTTGTTCCTTGTCTTTATGGCAGCTTTGTTCGGCGTACTCTTTTAAACTTTTCGACTTCCCCGATCGCCCGCCATGACCGACATTTTATCCAAGAACCAGGCGCACTTCAAGTGAGTATCAATTGGCTGGACCCCCTCATCTGCACGACGCGCGCTCGACCCCTCGGCCACCAATTGCCGCGACGACATACCTGCGGCTTGCTCGACGGAATCAGTGAAAACAGACATGTGACACCAGCCGCTTCTTCTGCAGTGCTCTGCGATGCTACCTAGCTAACAGTGGGCAATCACAGCGAGATCGCCGGCAAGTATGACCAACAGTTTGCTGCTACGATTGCGCAGCTAGAGTCCCAGATCCAAGCCGAGCTGGGCTTTATTGGTGTGAAACAAGGGTCTCGGTTCCTCGATTATGCATGCGGCACTGGGATGCTTTCGAGGGTAAGTCATGCGGCAGACAGGCTTAACCAGGAGCCGAGCTTGCTAATTTCTGAGGCCTTAGATACTGGCGAAGAATGTGAGCGAAAGCATTGGGATTGATGTCACCGGGAACATGGTCAAGGCATACAATGCCCAAGCACAGAATGAGGTTAGATTCTGCACCCTTAACTAACTACACCTCGGGGTTTGTATTGGCGAGGCGGGCTACTGACAACCCCTTCTTAGGATGCTCCTCCTAGGTCCGCTTTCTTGGGTAATCTCGCCGATCCATCCGACCCTTCTCCCTCTGCCTTCTCCGATGCCAAGTTTTTCGATTTCGATGTCGCGGGCGTGGGCCTAGGCTGGCATCATTTTGACGATTGTGCGCTGGCTGCCAAGCGGTTGGTTGAGCGTCTCAAGCCCGGCGGCGTCCTTTTTATCGTCGACTTTTCTTCCCATGAGATGGACACGGAAAACGCCTCGCACCATGGCATCACACACCATGGGTTCTCAGAGGCTCAAATCAAGTCGATGTTTGAGGAGGCAGGGGTTGGCCAGGGCTTTGCCTTCAGGGAGCTTGATAAGCCGATTGAGTTCAAGACTATCCAAGGAGCAGAAGAAGGCCATAGCCACGATCATAGGAATAGTCACGACCATGGACACGACCATGGGCATTGAAATGAGCAATCTGAAGGCCCAACACATATTAAGAGGGTTTTCATTGCTAGGGGATCGAAACTCTGAGTTGGTTCATTTGTGCTGCTGTGGAGAAAGGGCTGGCTCTCGTGGACATTATACAGCATCAAGGCTTATTAGCATAGAAAATATGAGGTTACTAGGGAGCCAAAGTCAAGGTTGACTCTACCGTGTCCCTTTGATAGCTCAAATATACGGGGTTACAGTGCGTAATAGTAGTATCTTAAGATATCCCAAACATTGCGTTCCATGACTATTAGTATGCGTGCAGGGAGAGGTACCTCAACCGAACTTCCAAATATAAGGAAATGTTGATCACTAAGCTTTTTAAATGCATATCATATAACTAACTCTCTTCACACCGAAGCTCTTGGAGGTCTTGGGTTTTCAACGGAGCTGCTTGCCGTTTCGTTGTTGTCATGCGACGAGCGTGAGCAAGGAATGTATAGGGTAGGGCACTAACTACCTAGGCAGTAACTTTTACAAAGACAACCATAGCAAGGGCAAAGGCCGGAATGTGATTTACAGATGTATTTTACCGCTTGAATTGAAGCGAGAATGCGGATGGCATGGAATAAAGGTTTCAGGGTGACGTTCATGTCTTGTCCCATTACAGATGGACTAACAAGTAGCGGAAAGGATGACTGACTAGCAGAGGAACGCAGCAGCGACACCGTGTTTCAAATCTTTCTCTAAAACAAGGAATGGGAGGATAAGCGTTGGTTGACAGCACCTCACTGTCCTTGCGGAAGCCGAAGAACTAGCTCCATAGGCTTGAAAGAAGGTCTCTCTGTATGGTTTGATTTCGCCACAGCGTTGCCGCTTCTCCGGCTCAGCTCCTCCAACCTTATCTCAGTTTCTCTATTCCTATGGTAATAAGTTAATTTAATACGACAAAGGGATGGTCTAGGCTGGGAAAGTCTATCTTGAATACAGAATTGGCCGAAATGCTGTTCTATTCACGTATATACTCTTAGTTCGCCCGCTACACTTAGCCTTCGTTGATGTCAACGACGAAAGCGCCACCAAGAAGAAGGGCAGGCTCGTCGATGCTGTGATGTTCGTAACTAGACCCAAGGTTAGACTGAGCGACCGTCACACCCATGTATGAATGGGCTCACCTGAGAGTTCCCACACCACCGGGCTCCATCAAGAACGTAGGGCCATTGTTCAAGTCATACCGAGCCCATCTCATGGCAAAGGCACGCAATATGTGGCCGTGAGCGACAACGACAACGTCGCCGTTGCGATTGGAGCTGGCAGACTTGCCGATGACGGGCTCGTGCCACTTGCTACGGATCTCCTGGATCAGTCCATCAAGGCGGTTCGTGACATCTTCGGGGCTCCTGGTTTCTTGTCAGTTGGTGAACATTGAAAGAGTCGACGGTATTTTCGGCTCTCCAAGTCTAGGGTAAGCTCATTTCTGAGGAAGACTGACTCTCCACCTGGACACCCATCCTTCCAGATGTCCCAAGTTCCCTTGTACCCCTGCTCATCTCTCATCTTGCGGATGTCGGGGGTGGTGACGCCCTCATAGTCGCCATAGTCCCATTCCCGGATGTCTTCGGTGACCTCGATCTTGGCTTGGCAAGGCAGACCGTCACTCTCCGTCTTGCCGTGAGCCTTCCAGGGGAGGGGATCTTTAAGATCGATATTGAGTAACTCAAATGTGCGTTGGGCACGTTTCCGTGGGGAGACATATCTGATATGGTGTCAGCTTGGGCTATTGGAGCTTGTGAGGTAATCGAGGGGGGAGGTGGTAGACGAGGATTGTCGTCCAGATGGATACAAGTTATGGTATCTGATCCCATATCTAATAGAGGGAATCTAACAGAGGGAATCGTCACCCAGCACTGGCTTCGTACGTGGGATGCCAGTAAAGCACTTTGTTTGTGCACGAGTGACGCAAGCAAGCTCGGAGCCCACGATAGACTTACATGTGCGCAATCTTCTTGGGGGCAATGAGTCGATCATGGCCGACGAGGGCCTTGCCGGTTGCCCTCACTCGCTTCTCCCCATTGGCAGTGAGGGGGATGTCGGTGCGACCGGTGTGCCGACCGCTGAGAGACCACTCTGTCTCGCCGTGGCGGACGAGGAAGACGCGAGGAGTCGACATGAGTGTGGCGGAGCAGGATGATGATATGATTCCCGGTGGCGTGACGGAAGAAGGAGGGAGAGAGAGAGAGGGAGAGGGAGAGAGAGGAGGAAGAGCCGGTTGATATAATCACCGTCTCTGCAAATGAACTGGTTCTGGAAGTAAGTGCCTGTAACCGAGTCAGACGGGTTCCTGGCTCAGGAAGGATAAGAGTATGATGCAAGCAGTCTTGGTGGAGAGGGGATGTTGAAGGTAAAAAGGATGAGCATCGGCTTAGATATTTCCCTTGACAAACAACGAAGAATAAGTACAGGGATTTATTTGACCGACGGCATCTTCCAAGGCACCGGAACTGCCAAGCGAGCGAGGCCGAGATGGAAGAGACGAAGCAGACAGAAAGTGAGATATTTACTCGTATATCCAGTCAGCAACGAGGATTGTTTTCTGGTGTAGTCACAGCCAAAACATCCATCACCTGCGTGCCTTGAAATAGAGGCACGACCGCCTATAAAACGAACTTTGAACTTAGAAAAAAGAAGAGGGGAATGGAAGCGCTTCAGTAAGAACTTAGCAAGCGCTCAGAACCTAGACCTAAGTACTTAACAATCACCCAGTTGCTTGCTGCCCCGCTCCCCCCCCCCCCGCCCAAGCTCCCCGCCGAGCCGGCCGGCCTGAACGAGAGGGGGGAACAGAGCGCGCGACTAATACGTCACCTCGCACGACACCTCGTCGCCTCACTGGGTTGATCCAAGGCCCTGGAATTGGGTCATTCGCCCCCTTGCCGCCTAATAAATAGGGCTGATTGGTGTGACGTTTCGCTGCTCGGGCTCTTCAAGCTGTGTCGATGTCGTAGATACTAACTAGTAGTCTAAATACTACTTCGTACTAGTAGACCGAAGTCGATGGCGGCTGGCAACTTGGCCTTGGGACGAGCTTCCCCATACTCAGTGTGGCTACCAATGATGACAACAAGCCATTACCTCCGCCTGTTTGTTGTCATCATCAACTGCCCCTGCCTACCTGCCCCAGGATGTGATTCCGAGCCCCTGTGCAGTTTCAATTCGTACTCTCAGTCCAACTTCATCGCTGACTAAGCCACACCTACTTACTAGCAACCCCACATTGGCCGTTGTCCGCCGGCCCGTCGTGCCACCCCCGGGATCCTCTTGCTTCGAACGTTCACGACTCCGACTGCCCACTCCGACTCCGACTTCAATCTCCGGCCTTGCCTTCGGCCTCCGACCCGCTCCCGCTCCCGCTCCCGAACCAACTCGGTTGTCCCCGGCCCTAGCCTCCTCTTTCCTCTCGATCCCAGCTCCAGCTCTGGCTCCGGCATGACGCCCGAGGAGCGTCGCTACCTCGACAGCCCGGAACCATAGCCTCGCCGAACAACATCGAAACGGACACACGCCCTCCTGCCACAATGGCCTACCAGTGGACTAAGCAGCAAAAGATCCAGAGGGGCATCTGGGCTGTGGCCTTTTCCGCCTGCATCTTCGTCGGCACCATCACGGGCGCCCAGCTGAAGACAGACAAGGAAAAGGAAGAGGTTTGTTCTCCTCTCCCCCGGTCCCTGCCTCCCGTTTCCACCTTTAGACAGGCAACTGACCTGTTCAAACCTATCCAAACCTAGGCCATCACCCAGTTCCGCACCACCACCGCCGCCGACCAGATCGCCGCCCTCGAGGACCATAAGCACATTCTGCTGGGCCAGAAGGCCGTCTTGGAGCGGAAACTAGATGCCTTCCACGAGCGAGTGAAGGAGCGCGCGGTAGAAAAGGCGAAATGGGCTGAAAAGGAAAGAGAAAGGCGCCAATAAAGTAGGGGGAGAGGTAGGGGGAGAGTTGACACGGCACATCGATCATCTTGTACACTACGAAAACTCTTCCCGGAAGACACGCTTGTTATGGCAAAGGTCGCTGTCGGCTGGATAGAATGCGTCTAGCCAAGGAGAAACGACACCTCAAGAGACGGCCATGAAAGAACGACCTGGATACCCAATAGACATACATGTATCATAGTGTAATAGAACCGGAAAATGTCCTGTACAGTCTGGTACCCTTATTCATCCATTCCATCACGGCCTGCGCCTGCTTTGCAACGTGTGTTTAACGAATTTCTTGACATCCATGTTCATCTCTAGAACTTACCAGCCCAGACTGTCTTCAACGCCTAGAGGACAATTTTGCATCTGATCCGCCCAAAGGATCCCCCTTCCTCATCTAAACGGTCATTCCATCGTTCCGTCAGCCATGGGAAGCGGGATGGCCTTGTACAGGAGAATCAGGGCCGAGTGCGTCTCGCCACCACCGGCCAGCGTCTGAATCTTCTCCGCCTCCACCTCCGTGACCTTGTCATCGTTGAACCACCACCACTTGCCGTCCTCCTCGCCCTTCTTGCCGGTCTTGGGATCGACGGGCGCCGACTTCTTGACGTAGGATGTGTAATGACCGCTGTCGGCACTGGCGCCCTGGTGGGTGACTAGACCCCGAAGCTCGTACAGACCGGACTGGTTGGCGCCATCGTCGTTGCGAAGCTCAGGGTTGATCAGGGCGTTGAGCTCCTTCTTGGCAGCCAACAAAGCGGCCTCGCGCTCAGCCTCGATCTCGGCGTCCGTCTTGTACGTCTCGCCCATGACCGTGTCACCATCAGCCGTCTGCTCCGGATGCTTTGTATCCTTCTTGTTGCCCTTCTGGTTGTCCTTCTTCTTGGCAGCCTTCTCCTCCGACTCCTTCTTCTCCTTCTCGCTGGGAAGACCGGCACCTCCCGCGACGTCGGCCATGGCCTGATCGTGGGTTCGCTTCTTGCGCTTGCGCGTGCGCTCGATATCCTCCTCGTCTTTGCGGATTTCTCGGACCTTGTCCCGGACGGGGACAAGGGCGTTTTTCAGCTCATCCGAACAGAACTCGACAATGTCCAACTCCTCCGGGAAGGTCACCTTTCGCATAATCTTGGCCTTCTTCTGCGTCTCGCGCTTCCAGAAGAACCGAACAAACTGAACTGTCAGGTACTTGGGCGCTCGCGAAATCTTGGTGGTCTTGGTGTATACAGCGTTGCGACCCAGGATCTCCGAATTCTTCTCTAGCTTCTCCGTCAGGCTGGCAAGAATACCGTCCCTTAGGTGGTTTGTTGAGCTGTCAATATGACATCTGAGCTTAGTCGAGGGCTCCTTGTTAGTGATGACCTCTTCGCCGGCATTGCGAGCCTCCTCCTCGTCGCACTCCAACACCGATGTGAACTCTCCCGTCATGTACTTCTCTACAAAAGAAACCTCGGTAGAGCCTTCAGAGCCCTTGACGCGGAGCTTCTGGTCCAGCTGCTGGACGATCTGCGACCAAACCTCTTCGGCGTCCTGTTGTGCGTAGCCGTGCCCGGACTTGGCCTTTTCGGCGAACTGGGGGAACACAGCTCGCAGGGTTTCGAGGAACATCCCGGGAGGGAAGGCGTCCTGGGTTCGCCCCATCTGATTGTAGAGGGTCGACAGCTGGGCAGCTAGGTCCACCGAAGAGCTGGCGCCTCCAAGTAGCCCTAGGCTGGCGGTGGCGGGTGCGGCACTGGGGGTGTAGTTTTTCAACGAGTCCTGGAGCTCGGGAATCAAACGCAGCGTCTGGAGCGTCGAATTGAGGTAGCAGGTGTTGCCTAGGTTGACGAGGCCAGCTGGGGTGGCGCCGACCTGTTGAGCTTGCTCGGCCTCGGTCATGTCTTCGACGAACTTGACCGGGTCCTTGGGACGAACCAGGTCGCCGCCGCCGGATCCAGGAGTGCCCATCATCATGATAGTCTGGCCGGGCTTGAGGCCAAGCTTGGTCATGTCGGCATCATCCTTGAGCTGGCCGCCCTTGATTAGGATCTTCTGTCGTTCAGGCTCAACATTGGTGAGACTGAACATCTGCAGCTTGAAATCCTCTCCGGTCGAGCTCGAGTCGATGTCGACATTGTATTTTTTGCCCTGGTGCTTGACAGTGACTGGGCGGCGATGGGCGTTAGAAATGCAGATGCGTGGCAGATGGATGGATGGAGGGGTAACGAACCTGAGAGGGACGCCATATTTGCACGATATGGCGAGTGGGAGAAGAGAGAGAGAGGAAGAGGGAGAGAAGGGGAGAGAGAGAGCTAGCAGGGAAGAGGGAGCCAAATTTGCAGAGCCCCTTGCAGGTGAATGCGATGCGATGCGATGCGATGTAGGCGTGGGATGGCGAGGATTTTGTTTTGTTGGACGAGGCAAACGAGCGAAGCAAGCTATTGGGACAAGCGTCATCATGCTGGTACCTGGCTGAGGCGGAATGTGGTAGGCCGTGGTGGGGAAAGCGGTGAAGAGCTAGCTGGTACCTTGGCTACTGAGGCAGAACCTGCCAAATCGAGGTAGTCCACTGGACAGCACTCTCAGGCGGATGTGGCTGAGTAGACCCCCAAATCCTTCACCTCCCTCACCTACCGCACGATTCCACGTGACGTGGCTGGGTGCTTCCCCAGTGCGAACTCGTCATGGCCCCCACATGGCAGCGCAGCTCCCACTCGCTCCATGTGCCTGATGTCTCTATCCCAGACCCCGCCGGGATATCACCAGCCTCCTCGACTCGCAGCACCGCCAACGACAGAAGCCCCGGGCTCAGGATAAGCAGTCATGGTACGTCTTGCTTGGACCTCATGGCGTTTTGCTCATCTGCGAACGCCTCGCGCTAACCGTGGCCTTTCCGTGGCCTAGTCTCAATCCCTACGGCCGTACCTGCAATGTGTACGGAGCAGCTTGACAGCTGCCCTCACCCTCTCCAACTTCGCCTCCCAGACCGCTGAGCGACACAATGTCCCTGAAATCGAGGCTCAGTCGTCTCCCGAGGTCCTCCTCACCCCGCTGACGATTGCGCGCAACGAAAACGAGCGGGTCCTGATCGAGCCCAGCATCAACTCCGTCCGCATCAGCATTAAGATCAAGCAGGCCGACGAGATTGAGCACATCCTGGTACACAAGTTTACGCGTTTCTTGACGCAGCGCGCCGAGTCTTTCTTTATCCTGCGGAGGAAACCCATCAAGGTCCGTTGCTTCCGGCCAACCCCCGAGCTGTGGCGTTGCTCCTGGCGGGCATGTTGCCCCTGACTGACACCGCCGTTCCTTAGGGGTACGACATCACATTCTTAATAACCAACTTCCACACCGAGGAAATGCTCAAGCATAAGCTCGTGGACTTCATTATCCAGTTTATGGAGGAGGTCGACAAGGAAATCTCCGAGATGAAGCTCTTCGTGGGTGCTCCTATATGCTCCTCGACGGCGACCCACTCTAACAATGACCTATAGTTGAACGCAAGAGCTCGATTCGTAGCCGAGTCTTTCCTGACACCGGTAAGAAGAAAATCGGATGGAGCTGTTTGAGTCTTGTGCTAACTACTCTCAAAGTTTGACTAAAGGAACCACCTCGGAAGTGCTGAGGTCCGGAGTTTTGACTGGGGAGCTCAGGTGGTCGCGAAGGGTTCCGTGATCAGGGACGACGTATTGACTACGAAGCACCGTCCAAGTAGAGCATTCGGCAAAGCGACTCCCGAATCTACGATGAGTGGACGTGTTTGGGATGGCGATGTATAGAGACAAAGCTTCGCCGACCGTTTCAAGCAAAAATACACTGATTTTGATATGCATGTATGTGGTCTCGTGTGCTGATGCTAAGACTCATGGACTCGACCTTCGCAACCTGGACGTGACAAGTTCTGAGACTAAAGTAAAGAGCGTATTCGTCCTATGCTGGTAGCCTTGCGTGGAAGTGCTTGGGTTGAGCCGCAAGACGATAACTCTACGACTCGATTCTGGAAGACAAATGATGGCCGAACGTGTAGGCATCCAATTTAGAATCGAGCTCCCATCGAGTCATGGAATAGACATAAACGACGCATATGACGGGTTACTCACAAGCTGTAGAGTGTGGCTACGAGTTGTGTTCGTGAGTCAATGCCTATTTGTCTAGCGACTCAACCTGACGGAACTTAGACATAGATATGGCATTAGTCAAGATATTCTTACTTAATTAGGAATCCAGACTTTGTCTGTGAAACTTCCCGGTGGTTCAGATTCTTGGCGGTGTAGAGAGACATTTGGGATAATTCACAGTCCTTGCTATAGCGAATGATCTGCCTTAATAGCTACTCGTTATCCCAAGTTATTACTTCCTCTTTAGGTACTTAACCATCTCTCTCGGCCATTAGCCTCCACTGACGCTTGTACACAACTTTTCTTCTACATTGTCTCAATTGTGACATCTCCCTCTAAACATTTTCTGCATCCTCCCCCGTACATGCCTCCCTCCCTAACGCACCACCTCACACACCTTGCACTTCACACCTCGCTTCTCACTTAACAGCCCCCCCCCTTGTAAAAATTGTATTCAATGGCCGTTGCCTGACAGCCTGACCATTCTGACCTCGCTTAGTTGTCGGCACCTTGGCCGCGTGACCTCGAGTGAACGAGGTGTGTTATTATGAGTGTGTTATTATGAGTGTGATGAATGAGGGTAGTAAGAGGAGGAACAATAGCTTGGTAGCTGTGATGAATAGGAACCAAATCCGAAAAGCGGGGCCGTTGCCTGTGAGCTGTGAACGAGAGAGAAGAAACAATAGGAGCGAGGGTTGAGCGAGCTCCTTTTATAGTGCAGCTCGCCGGAATTGATGCCTTGACACCTGACCGCCAGCTGTCACTCGCTCGCTCACTCCGAGCACCCAAGCCCGAGACTGTTGGAGTATAAAGCCAACACCTCCCCCGCAGTTGATCACCGTTTTCCTTGCTCCACAAACACCTCTTCCCTCAACCATCCTCGTTCCTCACCACCACCGTTTGGAAGGACGAGTAAACAGAGCACACGCGTAACGAAGCACCTTCACCCTTCACCGGGCGTCCACGACCCGGGGACCAAGAACCGTCCCCCAGTCACCAGCCTGTAAGTTTTGTTGCGCGTAGGACCCCGACCGGGCCGCGGTCGCAAGCCTTCTCGTCCCACCGTCCTGAGCGTTTGCCGTACCCTAAGCCCTATTCAACACTATCATGCTGGTCAACTCGGGACAATAGCTGACATATGTAACAAACATAGTAGCCTGCGTTTCGGCCGAGTTACGATGTCGCCTAACCCTCCCTATATTCGGGGCGCGTCCGGGGGACCTGAAGGCCTCAACAGCCGCGAGGGCGATACCTTCTCTCCACGACGCAACTCTCACCAGGCCAACCATAACTTTGCTCCCGGTGCGGCTGGCGCTGGCAACCAGAATTTCACGGGACTTTTGAATAGAGACTTTCCCTTTCTCGAGAATCACACCAATGCAAACAACAACTTTGCACCTATAGTCTCCTATAACGGGAACCAGTCGCCCTCTGAGACTTTGAACCCAGCTTCTGAGTCTTGGATTCCATCTGCTCAACAGGCTTTGACCAATGCTCTTCAGGTTAGAATGCCAAGTCTCTTCGTCCTCCGTATGATCACCGCTAATATATGTTTTAGTCGAGCCAGTTCAACTCTCCCACCAGACCTCCCAACTATTCTCAGTTCAACTCTGGATCTTATTCTTCGGTTCCCCCCAACAGCCCTACTGCCAATGTCAGTGTCCCGGTTATGGCCCCTTAGATGGGTGGCCAAGTCGACGATACCTCCAACAGCCCCACCCCCGTACAGGGCGCCAATGGTCCTGTCTACGGAGCTCCTGGTGCTGCCAATAGGGGTGTTGGTCCTGCCCAGCCTGTTATTGGTTCCGCTAACGAAGTGTCTGGAGATGCTCGTGGGTCTATTGGTCACCATCAGGGGAATGCCGGTGCCGTCTATGGTGCCACGGGTCCTACCTACGGAGTTGCGAGTTCCAGTCGCGGAGTCGTGAGCCCTTCCCAAGCTACTGTTCATGCCCACGGAGTCGCGAGCCCTATTCACAGAGCTACTCACCACGCTCAGGGAACTCCTGGCCATGTTCACGGAGCCAGCAGCACGTCTTCCTTTGCCTCCAACGGCCAGGTCAATACAACACCTGCTGTTCGCTATGTTCAAGGGGCTGCCAGTCCTTCTTCCGTCGTCGACACTCAGATCCATGAAGCGACTGCTGTCCGGTATATCCAAGCTGGCCCTGCTCACAGAACTTCTCACTCGGTTCATGATGTCACTGGTTCTGCGGCTGAGCTTAGCCATCATGGCAACAACGCATCAACCGAACATCCTGTGCCTTTCAGGACTCCATTTTACAATGGTCCTCGCTCGGTTCATGGTGCCCCTGACTCTGCGTCTGCGCCCAACAACCTGACCAACAATGCATCCTCTGAAGGGTTTGTTCCCTACAGTATCCCTTTCCACCAGGGTTCTCACTCGGGTTCTGGAGTTTCTCACCCTCCTTTCATCAACTACGCCAATGCCAATGACGTATCTGGTATTCAGTATGCTCCACGGGGCCGTGCCGAGCCTCATCCCTACAGTACCCCTTTCTACGGAAGTCCTCGCTCGGATTCTGGAACCACTGGCTCTTCCGCTGTGCCCAACAACCAGGTCAACAATACATCCTCTGAAGGGTTTATTCCCTACAGTACTCCTTTCTACAGAGATTCTCGCCCGGATTCTGGAGTTCCACAGCCTTCTCCTACTAGCAACCACAACGTCAACAACACATCTGTCGTTCGGTACGTTCCACAGAGTCCTTCCCATGGCTATATCGGTTCTGGCAATGGAGCCCCCGGCCATTCGGTTGTCCCAAATAGCAACACTGAAGAAGCATTTACTGCCCGGTATGCCCCCCCGGTTCCCCCGGTACCTCCGAACAGCCCCCATGTCGGCTCGATGCCAGTCGGCTTGCTACAGTCTCCTTCGGGCCCAGTGTCCGCGAATCATGCCGGCGGTAACGGCTCCGTGTCTTCCATCCACACCCAAGTCGGTTCGCCTCAGAGCAACTCCTTCCAGGGACAAGCCGGTTCGTCTCGAAGTCACTCGCTCCAGGGACAAGCTGGCTCACCTCAACGTGATTCGCTCGAGGGAATGCCACCCATGCAGCACATCATGAGCCCTGGGCCGACGCCCCAGCATCTGAACCACGGAGTTCGTCATGGAGGACTACCCCAGAGTCACTCATTCCAGGCCATGCCTACCTTGCACGACACGAGCCCGGGGCCGACACCCCAACACCTCGGCGGACGTAACAATGCGTTTCTACGCAATGGGATGTCTGGCCGACTCACTGAGCCGCGCAACTATGCGCCCCGAACCTCTGGCCAACCAATCAACACTGCTCCTCCTCCCAGATTCGGTCTTGAAGTGATGCATGTGTCTCCCCGGAACTCCGCCCAAGATCCGTTTGTCTCGTCCTCGTCGAGCCGGGCTCTGATCCCATACCCGCCTCCTCCTACAATCGCATGTGGCCCCCCCCAGGGGACCTTGGCATACAACGCAGCTCCGGGTATTGAGCTCCCGGCTTCTGATAAGCTGATGAACCTTGTCAGCACCCCTACCGGATACCCTATGCTTGAGGTGGCCATGAACCCGCTGAACTTTCCTTTCGTCGAGGGAGCGCGACAGGCACAGCCTCAGAACCATGGAGTGGTCAAGCTGAAGAACGTGAGTCTCACCTGCTTCTCTGTTTCAGTGCTCATGACGACCGCTAACTTACATGTCAGATCCCGTTCGCTACCAAGCGCTCCGAAGTGGTCGCCTTCTTGGGCCGGAACAGCAAGATCTTGAACGATTCCGAAGAGCCCGTTCACATCATCATGGAACGGGCTACCAGCAAGACTATGGACGCATACGTCGAGTTCCACACCATGGCCGACGCGACAAGAGCTGCCGAGAGACATCACCAGAATGCTGTCCAGGGTCGAACTAGCCGTCTTGGTGACCGCCCAGTTGAAGTTGAACTCTCCAGCCAGGCTAGTCTCATGAAGGATCTGTTCCCGCTTGCTCGTGGCGTGTTGTGGGATGGCCCCCATCCCAGATTCAAGCCCTTCAACCCAAAGGAGCCCTGGGAGAACTTCAAGGGGTTCATTTCCTGCGAGGAGATGACGATGCTTGTCAAGCACGTCGAAGTCCCTCACCGAGTAAGTACAGGCAACACCATCTACGTTATTTTGCTAAACCGTTCTAGTCACCATTCTCCAAGGAGTGCCCCCAGCGCCCCTATGAGTGCCTCATCAGCACTCTTCGCAAATTTCCCTGGTACATGACAGAGTGCATCACCATCATCCAGCGCCAGTCCATCTTCCACGCTACTTGTGAGCTTATCCGTCTCCTTGCCCGGGCGATTGAAAAGGACGACGATCTTGTCAACCTCAATCCGCAGCTTTTCAAGCGAGTCGTCAACTCTGCTATGCTTTGCAAGGGCTTCACCGCCCGCATGAAGGACGATATTGCTTGGACTGTCGAGATGCCCGAGATTGGCATGCGCGCTTACGGACAACCCCGGTATGCTAACTCGTGGGCTCACCAATACGCCATTGTCCCAAAGCCGGGAATTCCCCTCGACGTCCTCGAGGTGAGTACACGTACCCATTCTTCGGCCTGGCCACCAGAAACTAATGACACCTCCAGTGGTACATCAGACTCATTGCCCAGCAGTCCGAGCGTGACGTTCTCGCGCGCCCCTTGGCCGACCGCACTGGTGTCCAGGAGCAAGCCGAGCAGACCGATACGTACTGGGGCTATTTCTGGGCCGAGGTCGACTACGTCCAAGGCCCTCAGTTCGACCTCCAGACCCTTGCTCAAGCCGCTCACAAGGAGCTATCGGCCATTGAGCGCATCCTTACCCGCGCTCTCGCGCGCAACTGATGGATCTACAACACAAAGTGGGCTCATATACATGCGCGACCGCATGACACGGCACACATCATAGGAAAGGGTAACTTTTTGTTTTTGCGGGACGATTTTCTCGCTTTTGACTGATCTTGATTTTCTGCTATCGTGATTCACAACCCGACAAAGGCGCGAACCTAACCGCCTAAGGGATTGCTTTGGGGGAATCACACTGGATTGATGGTACTGGGGATAACAGTATTCTCGGATGAGATACAAGGGCTTGGTTTTCGAGGATCCCGGATTGCTACACGAACGGGAACGCGATCCTGCTAGTTAACGATATGGCTTGTGAATGGAACATGCTTCTTTGAAGGATTTAAATGCCAGGAATTCGCGAAATGCCTTGTCTTGTCTTGGTGACGGTGACGGTGACGGTGATGGCGATGGCGATGATGCGGGCCAGGTACTAAATGAGCCTGACGCGACATCATGTGATGGCCAAGACGTCAATGCTTGGAAGGGATCGTCAGTGAAGACTTGAGAAAGCGCACAAAGACAGTATGGAGAGAGTATTGTGGTTGAGATCTTAAGGCGAGGACTGTGTTTGTCTTGTTCGAGCAGGTTCATGGTGAGGCATCGATACTAGAACAACGTGTTAGTCATAGGTCAGACAGCGAGTGAGACATGGAATGGGGGGCCTAGAATGCTGCCTGAGAGACAAGGCAAGGACCCTGCTTATTGATCAGTGGAAGGCTAATCTACACGAGACTAGAATGACCGAAGTGTACGAAGTAAGCATGTGTGGAAGACGGCTGGCTAATGGGATGGAATATGATAATACGTAGTATGTAGCTATATCTATGGCATTTGTTCTAATAACAGACCCATCCCGCATTAATCTAGCTTACACTGAACCCCGGATACTCTGTAGGTACGTACCTAGGTACTTAGAGAGCGCATCGACGCAATGTACAGCAGGGGCCCCAGGCTGCCCAGTGCGCTGCCATCCCCTGAAATGCACTGATGCACCCGCCGCCCAAGATCCAATCCAGTGGAGCAATTAGTGGCAATTTAGTGCAATAAGGGGTCTCTTCCGGGGGAGCTTGTCCACTGGTTCGCCTGCCACAGCGCGTTGCTGGGGCTCAACACCCCCGTTGCCGTTGCAAACAAACCTAGATGCCCCCCTGCCATCCATGCGAACAGGACATTCCCGCAACCAAAATTCCACTCCGTTCTCCTATCTCGCTGCAGCGCATTATTACGATAACAAAACAACACGGCAACCAACAGCAGCCATCATCCCGGCTTTCCCATTGTTTTATCTTCAAATACCCGTTGTCTCGGCTCGAGTCAAACCCCAGACACACGTTGAAGAGAAAGTTGGAAATTTCTACCGAGTCGCTACTACTTCAGCTCCCCTTCTGCTTCCATCCCTTGTTCTGTTTTTGGGAGCTACAGCACAGTCCGCCATCGGAACCCCTTCGTACAACAGCATCCAGCCACATACTACCTACATACACCACCTCTTTGCCTTTGCTTCATCAAAGCCACCCACTTGTAGCTGCAACTCATCCAGCTCTTACTTCTTAATCATCGCAACAATGGCAACTGAGCAGGATAAGACTACTTCCGCCGTCCCGGCAGAAACCATCGCCGCCGCGGTCGCTGCCGCGGAACAGCCTCTAAAACAGACTCCCGAGAAGCCCGCTGAGGAGTCCGTTGAGAAGCCCGCCGAGCCCGCCGCCGCTCCCGTTGAGACGCCCGTCACGAAGCTGAACGCTCGCCTGGCGGACATCTTCACCAAGACCGGCTACAGCGAGATGTGGGGAGTCCAGCTGTCCAACATCGACCACGTCCCCACCAAGGTCGTGCTCCAGAAGTTCCTGCGCGCCAACAATGACGACGTCGCGGCCGCTGAGGAGCAGCTTACGTCGGCTCTCGAGTGGCGCAAGAAGATGCAGCCCGCGTCCCTCGTGGCCGAGACCTTTGACAGGAAGAAGTTCAACGACCTTGGCTTCGTCACTGTCCACAAGGCTGATGACGGCAAGGAGACCGTCATTACTTGGAACATCTATGGCGCCGTCAAGGATAACAAGGCCACTTTCGGCAACCTCGAGGAGTGAGTTCCTTAAATTTAGTCTCGAAGCAGAGACAGTCCCAGCTAACAGCATCCCCAGGTTCATCAAGTGGCGTGCTGCCATCATGGAGCTGAGCCTGCAGAAGCTCAACCTGGCCGCTGTCACAGAGGCTATCCCCGAGGGCGGCGAGGACCCGTATCAGATGATCCAGGTCCACGACTACCTCAGCGTCAGCTTCTTCCGCATCCACCCGGCCGTCAAGGCTGCCAGCAAGGAGACCATCTCTGTCTTCTCTATGGCGTACCCGGAGCTGCTCGCCCACAAGTACTTTGTCAACGTCCCCGCCATCATGGGCTGGATGTTCGGCGCCATGAAGCTCTTCCTCGCCCCGGCTACTCTCCGCAAATTCCACCCCATGACCTCAGGCACCACGCTCGCCACCGAGCTCGAGAGCATCGTCTCCTCGCTGCCCAAGGAATACGGCGGTCAGGGACCAAGCGTCAAGGAGGGTCTGACCATTTCCTTGGCTGATGTCGAGGAGACGCCTGAGGTTGCTCCTGCTGAGAAGCCTGTCGAGGAGAGCAAGCCGGTCGTTGCGGAGACGACTCTTGCCGATCGCACTAAGCCCGCTGAGGAAACGAAGCCTGCCGAAGAGTCCAAGGCAGCTGAAGAGGCCAAGGCTGCTGAGGTGGCTGAGACTGTTGAGGAGGCTAAGGCTGTGGCGGAGACCAAGCCTGCAACTGAGGAGGCCAAGACCGAGGACAAGTCTGCTTAAGCTTGCGATCGAGGAGGACCTGGACTTTGAGATGGAGACTCGGACGCCGATGAGACGAAGCATACCCAACGCCTCACTGGACTTGATCTCGCGCCTGTTGGTGGAGAAGGCCGCAGGCAGCCTGGCCAGGGTGGTCTCTGCTGGGCTCGCTGCCTAGCGGAACCATGGACTGGTCGGCGACCTAAGAATAAGCGTGTGCGTGTGTGTGTGTGTTTACGCTGGCAAAAACAATACCCCCTTGATTTCGCGTGCGCGCCCGCCGAGAGGTGAGGGCCGCATGATCCCCGCTCTGGACTCTGGACGCCTTATTGTCCTAGTTAGATATGGAATAGATACTCTTCTCGAGTCCTGTTATTTTCTGGTCTTAAGGCCAAGTCGCTGTGATGTTTGAGTGTCTTGGGCAAGGGTAAGACGTGGTGACATTGGGGTGAGAGGACTGTATTCTCGGTTCTTTGACCAAAGCCGTCGTGATGTCTGTGCTTGTGTGTCTTGAGCATGGGTCTGTATGATGGATTTCTTTGCAGTTGGGCGCTTCCTGGCCTGCGTGAGCTAGTCAAGGTAGCCGTTCCATACGAATCCTTTGGATTTGTGCCGACCGTGCCACGGCAAAAACGCCGCAGCATGTTTGACGTCGTAGAAGCGCTCAGCCTTGACGAAACTGTCCATCCGGGACGAGGCTGTCTACCTGTGACGAGGCTATAATGGCGTCGTTATGGCCCCCGACGAGAGGAATCCGTACTGCTAGATATTGCTGAGTTGAAGTGGTCGGAGGTGAGATGGTCGCTCATATACAAACATGGTGGCGGCGTGGTATAATGTCCCATTGCCACCGCCCGAGCTGGGAGAAAGGAACACGACGACCTCACGAATAGACGAATTGGCGTGTCCTTTCTCCCGCGCGGGGCCTCGAATCTTCAGGTTGCCACCTCGCCAACTTGCTCGAGCTTGGTACTTTGAGAGTGCGGCCTAGCTGTGCGTTTACTCATCAATGTACACTTTTTTAGGTCAACTCTACGCTCATCTTCGTGGGCAACAAGCAAGTCTATGCCATGACGCAGCCCACGGGCTCACAGGCCCCAACAAGGAGGATGCTGCCTGCTGACAACGCGGGCTGCTGGCGGGAAGAATGAGGCATAGCGCGCTTGCTAAGATGGCTGGGGTTGTATCTGCGTCGAGGAGGGTGGTGTCGCTGGCAGCAAGGTGGTGGAGGAGAAGGGGGAGGCTGCGGATCTAGAACTGGGCGATAGATATCCGAGCCGGAATGGCCACGGATTGGTGTGACTACAGGGGAATTTGAGGATGCATGGTCTAGTACATGATGGCTTGGAGTTTGGCTTCCGAGCTGGGGAGTATCGTTGTCCAGGGACTTCTGTTTTCACCGCGTAATGGGGGGGACCCTGGGTTGTCGGTGATTTCTATAAGCAAGGTAGGTAGGTAGGCAGGTAGGCAGGTAGGCAGGTATCTACTACTTAATACCACGGATACAAGGACAAGAGCCGACTTGAAGACGAAGCTGTCGGGAGAGTGCATGCGCGAGGGCGAGTGACAAGGTGGCGTGAGGAGGATTATTCTATCATTTATCTACGAGTGAGTGTGAGAGCGGGCGAGCCGTCTTCCATGTCTTCCTGTACCCTGTTTGGCGGCGTGTCGTACCTTGGGTTGTTAGCCAAGTTCAAGACCAAAAGCCGCCCAGCCATTCTCTTTTTAAAACCAAACCCCGGCCCGTCCGCTCAACCCACGCTGGAGCCGGCTATCTGCTTCTTCCCTCTTACACAACTACCTAGATACCTAGGTATCTAGTTTCCGTCAGTCGGTCAGTCAGCCACTCGCCTGTGTGCCCGTCACCAAGTCAAGTGTGCCAGCAGTTATTCCCTTCCAGCCTGCACACTCACTCTCCACTACTACGAGGTCCGGCTTTTTGTACACACGGCTCCCTCTCTCTTCTCTCTCTCTCTATCCATCTCTCTCCCTCATTCTTCCCCCCCTCTTCTTTTCTGTGCCCCAGGCCTTACTTCTCTCTTCTCTTTTTATCTCGCTATCCCGCCAACACGAGAAACGCGACCTCTTTGTTGCCCCTCGCGTTAAGCTTCGGCAATACCGTGACGATATACCTTGCGGAACGGAACAAAGAGACCGAACCTCCCTTTCCCCGTTATTTTTATTTCACTTTGCCCTGTGTTTTGTGCTTGTCTCTTTTCCCCTCGTCCCCTCATCGCCCCCTTTTTTTGTTTGCCTGCTCTCTCTCTCACACTCTCTCTCGCGTTGTTATTGCCACCTATAATTGCCGTGGTCCCCCGGGCGCTCGTGGCTTTGGAAAGCACACATACACTACACTACGCCAGAGCACACTCCACCTGCGGGCAGTCCAGACTCCATCTAGTCCTAGCACTCAGTCCCGTCCTAACATAACCCGGCAAGGACGACCCCGGCTGGCTCCTGCTCCTGGCTGGCGCGGCGCGTTTGCTAGTCCTTCCGCTATTATCCATCCCGTCCACGTCCCACGCTCGCACCAAAGGCAACGCACTCTCACTCCCGCATATCCTATATTGACCCTTGGCCGGCCTCCCTGGATGCCCTCTCGCTAATCGTCGCGTCCAACCTCTTGCCCCCTTTTCTGTTCTTACTCTGCTCCAGGAAGCACCTTCTACTCCGCCGTCATGGCTCTCGTTCTGTCCGCCGAGGGCAGCTTCGAAATCGGCGCCACCGACGACTCGTCCAATCTCGCGTCCACGAGCTCGACGCCCCCGACCACCGTCGCCGACACCGCGAGCCTGCACTCCGACTCTCCTAAGCGCGACGTCGTTCATGTTGCTGTTGACGCCGAGGAAGTCTCCGCGTCCGTTCTCATCGAAGCCGAAGCCGCAACCTCCTTGGAACTCGCATCCTCCGAGCCACCTACCGCGCTGGTCGCCGCCGCCTCAACCTCCGCCTCCGCCGATCCGTCCCCCTCTGTCAGCCGCCCTCGCCGTGCTCGCGTGAGTGCGCCCGTCTACAATATCGCTCAATTGAGCGGCACTGCCGGCCATGGCAAACGGCGCGCCAAAGGCGACGATGTTGCCGACCGAAGACGGACCATCTCCGGCGTTACCTTTGTCGACGGTGACGACCGCTCCAGCGCGATTCCCCGCGCTACGAGGGCCGTACGCGATGGCATCGACGCGTTGGATCTCCAATGGTCGCTAGGCCGTCTCAACTCGCCGCGCACCCGCCGCCAGCGCCAGCAGGAGTCTCCTGCCTCCAGGCGCTCCTCGTCGCGTCTTTCCGGCGCTGCCCCCGTGACTACCTTGACCAACAAGCTTTCCGCCCTCGGCAAACGCAGTCGCAAGGCCGTCGACAAGGGCATGTCTAACATGACGCGTGAGCTCCGCCGCCTGCAGGACACCAAGGAGTTCGCTCACATCGACGACAAACCGGTGGTCCACACCGTCTGGGCCAACGGGAAATACATCGACCCTAGCGCTCCGGAACCCCCCGCAAAAAAGGCATCCAAGCCCGAGCCAGCGTCCGAAGAGCCCGAGGAGGCTGAACCCGAGCATTTCGCCTTCAAAAAGCGCCGCGTTAAGAAGTACCTCAACAAGGGCCTCTATGCCGGCCAGGATACTCCCATTGATATTTCAAAGGGTCTGACTGTCGCGGAGAAGAAGAGTCTCGCCCAGCTCCCCGAGCTGATTCCCAGTGGCCGTGTCAACAAGACGATGCCTCTGCCAATTTTTACTGGCCTGCGCCTGCTCATTGCTGGTCGTGACTTTAAACTGCCTTACAACATCTGCAACCCTCTCCCGCCAGGCCAGCCCAAGCCGGACGAGTGGAAGAAGATGACCAAGAGTACGAGTCTATCTGCTATATCATGCACCATTGAAACCTTCAGCTAACTGTCTTTCCCAGACCGCTTCATTGGCGAATCTAGAGACTACTGGCGAAAGTCGCCGCACTTTCACGACTATCAGTCCAAGTGCGTGTGCACGCCTGAGGATGGATGTGGCGAGAGCTGCCAAAATAGAATTATGCTGTACGAGTGCGATGAGATGAACTGCAACGTGGGTAAGCAGCACTGCGCCAACCGAGCTTTTGCGAACCTGACTGCCCGCCGGGCCAAGGGCGGCAAGTATCGTGTGGGTGTTGAAGTCATCAAGACGTCGGACCGCGGCCACGGAGTCCGCAGCAATCGCTGCTTCAGGCCGAACCAGATCATTATGGAGTACGCCGGCGAGATTATCACAGAGGATGAGTGCGAGCGTCGCATGACTGAAGTGTACAAGGACAACGAGGTAAGCATACTGCTGACTTTTGCCATGTAAGTCTCGCGGGGATTCACGTTTGCTGACTCAGCCATGACAGTGCTACTATCTCATGAGCTTCGACCAGAACATGATCATCGACGCCACCACGGGCAGCATCGCGCGGTTCGTAAACCACAGCTGTAACCCTAACTGCAGGATGATCAAGTGGATCGTCTCAGGGCAGCCGCGCATGGCCCTCTTCGCGGGCGACAAGCCCATCATGACGGGCGATGAGCTGACGTACGACTACAACTTTGACCCCTTCTCGGCCAAGAACGTCCAGAAGTGCCTCTGCGGAGAACCCAACTGCCGAGGCGTCCTAGGCCCCAAGCCCCGCGAGGTGAAGCCCCCGAAGGCTGACCTCAAGAACACCGTCAAGGCCAAGGTCAAGGCTGGAAAGCGCAAGCTCAAGGAGCTGATCGGAGACGAGGCCGACGCAGCCAATGCCGGCAGCAAGGCCAAGAAGCGAAAGATCCAGCCCGCAACAGGCGTGAAGCGCTCTCTGTCCAATGCCAGCTCCAAAGTGGCCAAGACGGCGGCCACGGCCTTCAAGAAGGGCATGTCGACCGTCACGGCCAAGAAGGCGGCAGCCAAGTCACCAGCCAAGCGACGGGCGTCGGCCAGTGGGCTGCTGAAGAAGACGACGACCACGAAGCGCATCATCAAGACGTACGGCAAGTCGTCGACGTCGCCTAGAAAGCGCATCTCGTCCACGACCTCGAGTGTCACTCTCGTTGCCACGGATGGCAAAACGGCCAAGGGCGGAAAGAAGACTTCGCCAGCAGCGAAGAAGGTTTTGGCGAAGAAGACGGCGGCGAAGAAGGCTGCGAAGAGTTCGCCTGCCGTTGCTACCGTCGCCAGCGTACAGCAGTCGATCACGAAGCTAGCTTCCCCACGAAAGGGCCTGGAGCTGGAGCGGGCGGTGCAGATCCGCATCGTAGAGGCTGAGTGAGCACAGCAACGACAACGACAGCGACGGCAGCATCAAGAACAAACCCGCGTGAGTATAGGGACTCATGTGTCAGAGCCTACGAGAAAACGAGGATTGTGGGTCGAGGAGGGGCACGGTGAAGGGACTCTAGTAGAAGGGACTAGGCTGAAGGAAAGGAATCTTTTGACATTCCGGGGTTTCAAGGGGGGAGGGGGCTTGGTTTAACACTATGCTTTTGCGTCGCGGTCATTTTTTTTTGCTTTTTCCTGGTTTTCCAAGGCGTTGCGGCGAAGACCGGATTGGCATTGTACATTACACCGGGTTTTCGAAGGCACTCTGATCAAATTTTTGTATTTCGTCTTTCTCGCGTCAGCAAATATGATGAGGCGCGTTCGTTTATTCTGCTAGTTCAGGCCCGTGAGCGATGTGATGATGACTTTTTAGTGTAATGTCGTCATGGGCTTGCTAGTGAGAGTGGCTGTGGTAAAAACACGACTGGTTATTTTGCCGTGCATCGTGACCTGGCCGCCCAGCACGTCGATTGGGAGCTTGGAGTTGAAGAGTTTCAAGACCGCCTATCTACCTAAACCCCGGGAGTTGCCTCATCACACCCAGCCTTTTCACAACCAATGCCGAGGCAGTGGAGCATCTCGTGGGTTAAATCTATGGAAAATACGGGCTGTACACGATGCTCGGAAAAGTGCATGTCGGCGAGTTCACCGCTCTCTGAAGGCGATCCGACCCCGCTGCCTCGTTCGCACTCTCCCTTCCCGCTGGTGTTTTTTGACATCTGCTCGCTTCTTCTCAGCCTGGGAAACTGCCTCGGCGGACCGGTCGAAGCGCTACGAGGAGGAGGGCCCGGTGGGGATGTGATTCGAAGCTGAGGAATTAACTGGCGGTGAATGTCTCTTAGGAACCACGGGATGGATGGGGGGAGTATGCGGTGCGCCAGCCTGGTCGTCGCTTTGGGGGGGGGCTTTGAGGCAATCACGCCTTCTCCAAGCAGGGAAGCATTGCGACGAGGGTTCACAGTAGGTAGGTAGGTGGCAGATGTTTGTGAGAGGCGATGCTTGCGAGCTTCGTTGTGTAAGTGGCGAAATGCTGAGACCCGCCGCTCGCATTCTACGGTTGGGGGTCTTCCTCCATCAACCATGAATCTCCAAATGTTTTTGCTGGATGAGTTGCGTAAAACTATAAGTAGAAATTTATTAATAATATTAAAAAGCTTTACCGCAAGAAGCCACTTGTCGAGTGTATTGTCTTAAAAGAGACCTGCTAACAATGGTGGCTGTGGAAGGAGACGACGATTCGAGACGATTCGGAATGCCTTGGCCAGGTATCTACCATTACGTCACGCTAGACGAATGACGGTTGAAAAGCCAACATCTGTTAGCATCCAGGGAAGGCGGGAACAAAAAATGACCAGTGTTTCAAGCCAGAGAGAGGAGGTCGTGGAGGTAGGTCTAATGTCGGGAACGGCCGGGCCGGGGTTATCACTAAGGGCTCCAAAATCCCCAAGAGCAGACACACGTACCAGAAAGCTGTCTAAGTTAGCAGGCCAGACGAATAGATGGACAGATGGATAGACATGTACCTTCCATCAAGTAGCTACTAGCTAACCACTCACCTAGTAAAAGCATGGCCTCTACCTCGGGTGTAGCTAGCCATTCCTAAAACAAAATAAAATAAAGGGAGGAAATTGCACTTCCTGTCCCGCTGGTGAGTGCCATGTACAACAAAGGTGTGGCGGAGTCTTCGCTCCCCGGCGCACACCGAAAGGCCAAACTACAAATGATAGCGTTGAAAAAGAAGTAGACCGCAGCAATACGAGAAACAAAGTTGATCAATCAGAACCTCGGAAATGCGCTGCAGACGTCACAGTCACAAACCAGGGGAGAAATTCACAGTCCGACGTCGCCAACGACCACCAACGACCTTTGGAACTCTAACGGCATGGAAACTCCGTTGACGTCACGATGGAACCAGGTGCGACGCTGCTTATCCTTGTTCCTTGCTCTTCTGCTTCTTTTCTTCTCTTTAGCTACACTCACCAAGGGGAGGTATCCATTGTGACATCCGTGAAGCTACAGTGCCTTTGTGTAAGGAGGCAGCTAGCACGAGGTGAGACACAACAAATGGACCAAAAGTAGAGCGAGGAGAGTGAAAGAGATTTGCCAAGTACCTAATGTATATATCTATATATAAAACGAAAGACCTAAGTGAGAACACGTAAATAAAAATAAAATAAAACCAGTCTAAAGAATGAGAAGTAAACAAGAGAACATCCATCGTACTGTGATGTGGACCCCCGCCCATCTATGACCCATCTCTCTGGCCCCTGTTGCGCAAGAAAGACAAAACTGGCCAACTTTTTGCAAATGCCAGACCCAGATAACCCATAATCCTGCCGAGCTTGAAATCGATGGTTGAGCGCACAATGTGAAGCCAGCCAACCGAACGAAATGGCTCAAACAAATCCTCAGTGCCCAGTGACTTGCGTCGTCTAATCTCTCTAGCATTCGTATTGTCGAATCGAAGCCACGGCTGCTCTCGTTCGCCAGCTTCATCATGGTCCCTGGCTTGTTGTCTCGTTCACCCGAGTTCGAACGCGAGCAGGTCAACGGGTCACAATGCCCGTAGGCAGTCCTGTTTAACCTTGGGCGTAGAACCAATTCTCGGAGCACGAACGGCATTGAACGTGACCGCAATTGATGCAGGCTGCGTGGTTTGCGCGGGTGTTGTCAAATAAACACAGGTGGCACGTCCACATACAGATAGGTTCGGGGCTGCTCATTTTGACGGTTGAGGATGATTGCTCTTAATTAAAGCAGTGTGAAGTTATAGGAAGATTGACGATTGTTCTGGTAAGGTAGAGCTGAAGAGAAGGCGGTTTGTGTTCGCTGAGTGATTAGCAAAAGCAGCAGCCATGATGTCGAGCTTTATATATCCTTTCCAAATCACATTTCAGGCCCAGATCCTACCTATATCGTCATTTCCATAACCCAGATGCCCGTCAAACATTGCCCCATCTCACGATATCCAACCACTGGAGTTGCCTTCGAGGCGCAGGTGCTCCGGTGTAGGAGTCCCACAAGCAAACTCTTGGGGTTTCAACTGTTATTTTCTAACACGATTCCCTCGCCGAGTGGATCTTGTTGTGGCAGCGCCACCCGAGGAGGAAAGAGAGAGGTCAATGGTTCGTCGATAACTTCGCCGACCGTTGATCGATTGGATGGACGTCGAGGAATAGAAGGAGATGCCTCACTCGAGACAGGAGTAATATGCCTAGTGATCAACCACGGGATCAGAACTCGGGCCCTTGAAATGACGGCATCGCCAGTCCAAGAAACGAAGCGGACTGGCCTCTCGGAGAAAGTAAGGCCAGCTGAGCATCCTGGCTGAGCCACCTTGAAATTTGAGGAGCCAGTGCCCATAATAGCATTGGGAAGCAAGGGAAAACCGGGGCATTTGAGATTGATTTGATTGAGGCTCTCGAGGAGTAGCTCGTCATGCTCCATGAGGAAAGCCTTGGATGGAAGCCACAGTGCACAAACCTGGGCCAGACCTCGGTACAAGGTCCCCGTTTGTGCAATTTAGCATGTGTGCGAAGTACTTCGTGTCATTTCGCTTTCTCCCTTTCTCTCTGCTAGGCTGCAAACTTGGGAAGCGCAAAGTCGGACACTGCCTACACGAGACGGGACGGGCGACGGGCAAATATGCTGGAGTGCAACTTCGAGGCGCTGGGTTTGCTCAGCCCCTGGGCATGTGTTTGCTCGGGCGATTAGGCAAAGGGCGCGAGACTTGAAAACTTTCGCCTAGGCATTTTTTCCCTGCTTGAATATGTCGGCAATAAGACGCCCATGGACGGTCACGAGCTTGATGTCGTTAGGCGGATTGTCGTAGGTCGGAGGGGCAGCAGCGTAGGTCAAATAGGCCCAAATGAGGGACGGAGACGGAGACGAATGACAGCGATGACCGGGCCTCGTCGGCGACCCTCGGATTGTATCGAACAGACCCGGATGGAATACTCGGGCAGGTGAGTAGGGCGAGAGGTTGAAGCGGAGTCGGCTGGAGTGAAGTCGGTTGAAACAAAAAGAGGTTCGTCATGGTAGGGCGTAGGGCTTAGGGCGACGAGCCTTGGTGATGCAGCGCAGCAGCGGTTTTTTGCGCATAGGGGAGTGTGCATGGTGACCTACCAGTATGCATGTCGCCCTGAAGATCTTGGTTTGTGTATGGGTGAGACGGCCAATCGTAGCCTTGGCGGACGCCACACCTCTTATCAAGGCCATCGTCAGGATTGATCAGGATTGATGCCACGATGAAAGGTCTGTGATGGAAACAAGCAAACATAACGACCGTACAAGTCAAGAGAGTTGGCAGACGGAAGAGAAAGATGTTCGAGCCATGTGATTCGTTAGGGATGTTGAGGTTCAGGTGGAGGTGGAGATAGAGGTGAGGTGGAGGTGGAGGTGAGGTGAAGGAGGTGAGACTTGCGGGTGTGGCTTAGGAAGTCGCAACTCGCAGCCAGAACAGTAGGTAGTACGTACCTACCAAGTACACGGGCACAGCCCAGGGCAGGCATCAACGTCGGCCAACTTGACCAAACGCGCATGCCATTTGTTGCATGGCTGTATTCTCACTTGAGAAAATGAAAGAAAAAGCTGCCGGATTGCCCCATTACAAGATTCGCTTGATCTTGTCATGAAATTCTCTGTTCAAGTCTTCACAGCCCTTCATCTGCGGACAGACGTGTTATCCATCGTTCATCCATTGAGTTAGTTGCCTGCCGGTTGTATGTTTCGCCAGTGGCTTCGACCAGTGGTGTCCTCAGGCTGCTGTCGAGCCCCCGCGAACATGACGCGTCCGTATCCCGCATTCGTGCGGCTTATGAGTCGTGATCGTGAAGGATTTTCGTCCAAGCCGTCGTATTCCTAGAAGTGATGGGAGGATTTGTAAGATAGGGGTGATTCGACGACGCCCGGTCAGCTTCGACCGAGTGCATGAATGAGAGCGAGAAAAGAAGATCAAGGGGACTAGCAGCCAATTTAATCTCACCTACAAGGCTCTCGTCTAGGTACTTATTTATAGCGAAGAAGTGCGGCTCAACATCTAGGACTTTCCCTAGAGCCTTACGACTGTCACATTGGGGGACCTAATTGTAACTTCGCCCAAGGCATGAAGCTGGTAGTGGTTGCTTTCTGCAATGTTCCCTGGTTCGCAGAATTCTCGCAAACTGGTTGGCTCATCATGTTGTGCTAGGAGACCCGACCGTGAAGGCGCGAACGGAGCTCGTTAATCGTAACATTGGGCTATCCAACAGTACAATGCGGCCCAACATGCACACAGAGTACTTGTGCAACGCCTAGGAAGACATGATGACGAGAGATGTAAAGAATGAATGGCTCTACCGTTGTTGGTAGCGATGACTGTGAGGCATACCGCGTACGTCTTGATAGGTTGGCTCGATGATTGACAGTTCGATTAATAACGAGCGCTTGGCCGGGAACGATGGCCGTGAGGCATAAGCCGCCCATGCAAAGGATTATAGTAGCCCACCGAAAGCATTGTTTTGAGCTTCAAGGGGCCCTTGAATAGCACCGTGGCGCTGATCGACTCATAAAACATGGACACCTGATTGAGAAATTTCTTTTGCCAATAGATATATCATGTATGCTTCGAGAAAGCGAACAAAGGCAGATAGAGATATTGACAAGTAGACATTTGTCAGTATATTGCCAAGCTGAGGTCTATTGAAATGATGTAGCTATGATGCCTAACGGCCTAATACGGCGGTGGCTAGGCATCTGACAAGTCATCGAGGACAGTGAAAAGGGGGCAGGATGGCACTGATCTGGCTGCACAAACCCGTGAAAACGGCGACGTGAATAATTTGATGAATATTTGCACACGAAGGACTGGACGAGACGAACCGAATCTGGTTAGAGCAAATTTGCTATGCAAGTCATTGCAGCTTGAGCATGGAGAGAGCTTTGCTCTTGTTGGTAGGCGCTAGAAGGGCTGCATTGAATTTGAAATGAACCAGGCGAGCAGGATTCAGATCCGCTGGAAGATGAAAGATTCCGCAAGACAGCGGTCCTAGCACCCAATCGGAGACCAATTAATGTGCATTGGCTTTCGGAAGTGTATCTGCTGAGGTGTCTGTTAATGTAGGATGGTGATGTTGGTTGTTGTCTTGCGTTCACGCAGCCGACTTGACGGGAGTCTGGCTTGTTTAAGAGGTACGTACCGTCCTACTGCTGGCACTGTTAGTCTGCCGAGAACCCGCACTGTTCTTGGGGCCCACTGATTGGGGGCCCACTAATAATGGCTGACCCGCCAACAACACCACGCGGTTGCATCATCGTCACCAACCGTCCGTCTCACCCAACTTCACGCCCCTCCTCGTCAACACGCCGGTCGCTATGCCGCGATGCCACGTGCCATCATAAGCAACCGCGCTGAGACCCGGTGGACAGTTCGCATCATCCCTTTCTTCGTTGCTGCCGCTTTAGGCTTTGCGACCTATGTGGTTGTGCCGTATCTCTGCAGTATGCGACCTCGACTCCCCTCGCAACACGACTCGTCCGGAGCCCGCTGACGAAGAACCTGTGCGCAGTCAACTACCTATACCGGAAGAAGCACAAGACGGGAAGCGCGATAGCGCTCGCTGTGCTGTACCTTGTCTTCCTAATCCTCACTCTCGCGGCGTACCTTCGGACCTTCATCGCCGTCCACTTCAGTCCCGGCGTCGTCCCCCTTTCTGCCGAGCGACGGGCCCTTGAAAAGGGGCGGAAGAACATCCGACGTCGGGGAAGGGATATCGAAACGGAGCCATGGGTGCCGCCAGACCCAAACCCCGACAGCCCGGGGCTCGAGGCATTCTACAGCAAGGAAGTTTTCGTCTGCGAACTTGATGGCCGACCGAAATGGTGCTCCGAATGCCGGGCGTGGAAGCCGGACCGGGCTCACCACTCTAGTGAGATGGAACGTTGCATTCGAAAGATGGACCATCTGTGTCCATGGGTCGGGGGGGTCGTATCCGAAACTTGTGAGTTCGCTGAGTTGTGGCTGACCCCAATACTCATGATTGCTAACACCCCTCAGCATTCAACTTCTTTGCGCAATTCACCTTTTACTGCGGCGTCTTGTGCTGCATCTGCATTGCGACAACTGCATTTTCTCTGCAACTGCAAAAGAATGAAGGCGGGCCCTTGGATGGCCGAACAGTCGCTGGCCTTGCTATCGGATGCTTGTTCGCACTCTTCACAGGCGCCATGACCTTCACCGCAGCCCGTTTCGTCTTCACTAATACCACCAACATCGACATGCTGAGAAGTAGTCAAATTATCCGGTTAGCAGTTCGTCTACCCTCAAACAGCCTGCCTACACAACGGTACCAGACGATCACCTACCCGTTGTCAATACCCGCTTGGGGGCAGAGTGGTGTTTGCCTGAACCACTTCAACGGTGCCTCGATGGGTACAATGAGTCCAACGTCACCCAGGGACGAACAGGCCACGCGCACATTCGCCATTCTCGAAACAGAACCCGACGAGAACCCATGGGATCTTGGATTCTGGGGGAATTGGAAGTCCGTCATGGGTAACTCCGTTTTTGAGTGGTTACTCCCTATCCGGCACTCGCCCTGTTGCACCCACGATAGCATGGAGAGCGACTATGAACTCGGCCCCTTAATAGAGAAGTTAAAGAAGCGCTATGGGATCACTGATAGCGGAAGCTTGGTAAGTGATGGAATTGAAATGCGCATTGCTGGAGCATCGAGATAGTAGAGCTCGATCTTGATACCCGGATGAGTTGGCTGGTTCTGGCGTACAAGGGAACATGGGAGAGACGTTGTGTGCATAGCGTAATGCGGGACATGTACGGGATACGCGGATGTTTGTTGAGTTGAATGGGGATATGGACATAAGAAGGTTTGTAATATGTGGGATTGTTTCGTAAACGATAGAAATGACAACTCAACTTCAACTTTGCGTTGTAGAGTTAACTATCCATAAAAGCGTCGCAGTCAGTCGTTAGAAACCCTTGTTGACGAGGACTTCTAAGGTTGTCAAGAGAAATTTAGTGGGGCAGTTCCTAGGTGGCGTTCCCTCCTGTAGCGGGTGGGGCCTCGGAACCTAGGCCTCCCTCCACCCGTCACATCGAACAAGTCATGAACCTCCACCAACAACCAACTCCTCCCTGCAACCGTGAAGATGCAACTCGACCAGATAAGTCGTGTCCACGTCTAGCTGAGCTGAAACAAGACGCACCCGTGCCTCCCCGTCGCGACTTACGGCCAAACCGTTTCGCACGAATCACGATGCTGCTTGCCCGTTCCACCGCGTCATCAACACTTCTAAGATGCCCTCGTCTCCGCCGCGTGGAGCCTCCTCCTCGCTGCATGGAGGAGGCCTTCGGCGATCACAGTTCACGTATCGTCAACTCTCCCAGCTAGCATCCTCCGCTCCCTCGAACCCCTTACGTGTTGTGGCCCACGTCGACCTGGATGGCTTCTACGCTCAGTGTGAGATGGTGCGGCTTGGCGTTCCCAAGGACAAGCCACTTGCCGTCCAACAGTGGTAAGTTCTGTCCGTGTGATCGTTGTTGTCATTGGTTCGGAGACTGCTCTAGTGACGCGGCTCTTCGTGCCCTTTCCAGCTGGCGTGGTTAGCCTCTTCTTCTTCGTCCGATGGCTTGAAGCCCTCGATGCTTTTTTATTTTATATCAAATGGACCGTTCCCGTTTTCATCCTAGCCCACTTGCCGCTGTTCTTGCATTTTTCCTTCTTGTATTTCCCTTCACCTGTAGCAGGGATTGTTCATGTTTTGGAGTCGGTACATCTAGACGCCTAGTGGATGTTCACAACGCTCGTCCGCTTTCTATCAACCTCCACTACCACCTCTCTTCCACATATTTCACCACGTTCATCTACTCCTAGCACTCACCCCTTGCATTTGTCGCTTATGGCTATACGCCTCGGCTTGCTACCTTTGATTCGACTAGCGCAAGATGCGGCTTATTGCTTAGCATGACATTAACAACCTCCGAGGCAGGCACTGATTGCGGTCAACTATCCGGCGCGGGAATGGGGCATTGGACGCCACTGCAATGTTGAAGAGGCAAAGAAGCTGTGCCCTGATCTTATTGCTCCTCACGTTGCAACATGGAGAGAAGGCGACGACAAGTGGGCCTACCGAGACGATGCTGCCGCAAACATTTCAACAGACAAGGTCTCTCTTGATCCTTATCGTCTAGAATCGAGGAAGATTCTAGCCTTGGTTAAGGATGCTTTGCCCATCAACTTGCAAAAGGTAGAGAAAGCAGGCATAGACGAGGTTTTCCTGGATCTATCGAGCCAAGTTCACTCAATCCTCCTTGAGCGATTTCCAGAATTGAAGAACCCGCCGCCATATGATGACCCCACCGAAAAACTCCCTCTCCCTCCCATTTCTGCACTCGATTGGCAGGCAGATGCTCTTGTTGGCTTAGACGAAGAGCAAGAAACCATCGACCCAGACTGGGACGATGTGACTATACTCATTGGATCTGAAATCGTTCGGGAAGTACGGACCAAGATACGGCAGGAGCTTGATTACACATGCTCCGCTGGGATAGCGAACAACAAGCTCCTCAGCAAATTGGGTTCCGCGTTCAAGAAGCCCAACAAGCAGACCGTGGTGCGCAGCCGGGCTGTACACTCGTTCCTTAGTGGCTTCAAGATCGCCAAACTGCGAAACCTGGGCGGTAAGCTTGGC
The DNA here is from genome assembly GCA_019137255.1 of Corinectria fuckeliana. Taxonomy (NCBI): domain Eukaryota; kingdom Fungi; phylum Ascomycota; class Sordariomycetes; order Hypocreales; family Nectriaceae; genus Corinectria; species Corinectria fuckeliana. The sequence continues at coordinate 166,678 of WPDH01000026.1, read as the reverse complement.
GACCAGGTCGTCACTGCCTTCGAAACAGAGAACATCAAAGACTTGCTCGAGGTCCCGTTGACCACAATTAAGGCAAAGCTTGGCAATGACACTGGTCTGTGGGTGCACAATACCATTAGAGGTATCGACTACAGCGAGGTCAACTCTCGGACACAGATCAAATCGATGTTATCGGCTAAATCTTTCAGACCTACGATCAGCACCCCAGAACAGGCTATACGCTGGCTCAGGATCTTTGTAGCTGACATCTTTTCTCGACTAGTTGAGGAAGGTGTCCTGGAGAACAAGCGGCGGCCCCGGACTATCAACCTGCATTTCCGTCATGGTGGCCAGATGCGATCTCGACAAGGGCCTATCCCACAGGGAAAGGCTCTAGACGAGGAGACGCTTTTTGATCTCGCCAAAGATCTCCTAGCCCAGATTATCAGCGAAGGAAGGGTCTGGCCTTGCGCAAACCTAAGTCTCAGTGTCGGGGGCTTCGAGGATGGCATCAAAGGGAACATGGGTATCGATGCGTTTCTCGTCAAAGGCGAAGAAGCCGAGGCCCTTCGGTCTATAGCGGGGGAAAGCCATCCAGCGTCCGTTGAGGCCGTTCGGCCAGTCAAGAAACGCCGAGTGGAGGACGCGGGAATACAGCGGTTCTTTTCGAAAAAGTCCTCTGCTGATGGAAGCCCGGTCAATGCAACTCAGCCCCCCATTATCGGCGGTGAGGCTGATATCCCCTCTCGTCCACTCGGCATGCCGGGCTTGAGTCTGCCTGTCGGTCAACCGACTACTCCTGATCTTACAGCCGCCCAAACGGAAGACGATGTAGCCCGCGTTGACCTCGTTCCGTGTTCCCGCTGCACGGCCAGCTTTCTTGACCCAGATGCACTGCAGAGCCATGAGGATTGGCACCTAGCCAAAGATCTTCAGGAAGCAGAACGTGTCAGGCCTGCATTCGCCGAACGACTACCCACGCAACGCAACTCATCACAAAAGGGGCAGGCTGCATTGTCGAAACGCGGTAGAGGCGGGAAGCTAGAGCAAGGACAAAGTCGGCTCAGATTTGGATAGCCCAGTGGTAGACCATGGCGCAAAGCACAACCGGACACACAAACACAGATACGACACAACCCATCCGGATATGATAGTCACACTTCCTATCGGCTACGCAAGAAATCCCACACTCTTGAACTACTGGAGATGGTCCCGCTGCTGATCGAACCATGACTGCAGCCGTTGAGGTGTACGCGGCCACGGTTGAAAGAGTTGACTGGGCAAAACTCGGAGCTGAGTGAGGATGTACACGACAAACCAAGCTGCTGGCGAGCGCTGAGACCCATTCCCGCGTGCTTCGGATCACGTTGCAAAAACCTGTCGGCCGGAAGGCAGGATGGGTTACGTGAGAAGTGAGTCGCCATCGCGTTTTCCCCCAACAGTCATCGTCACTCCAATCTCCGTGCGACAAGGCACGCACCAGCGGGCGACTACTGAAACGCTCCTTGGACAATGACGGGCGCTTGACGAATCTTACAAGCCGGGTATTTGCGTCCGCGTTGCGACGCAGTTCATGTTGAACGTATCCTGTGAAGTCTGGCAGCACAGATGAGGCAATGCAGCTAGTCGTGCATCAGGGGGACGATGCGGATTGGGACATGCGGGAACAGGATTGAGTTGTCTAGGTTCCCATGACCTACAAAACGGGGGATGAGACACGCGGCAAGGAATTGAATTCGGCCAAGGAAGTTACTGACCCATGCAGGCCACGGCTATCATTGCTGCGATGCAGGAAACATTTTCGCGTGTGCCTTTCACTTTGGTCGAGTTGGAGCGAGATGATTGGGTGGTCTCAATTTGGGCATCGAACATATGGAGCGCGACGGGTAGCGCTGCATTGGGCGGCAATTTGGTGCCAGGCATTGCTACCCAACCCAGCCACGAGAGGTGCAGACGACCAACCCAGTCTGGCAGAACTCTATCAGTCCCTCGGGTGCAGCTGAGGTCATCCTGGAATCCCGCAGCACATGACAAGACGGGGGAGTGTGGAAACACGTCGCCTGTCATTTGTGGGCCCAGCGGTGAACATCGCTTCTGTGGACGATATACTCTGGACGGTGCATTCGGGAGGACGGATGCCCAACTATCCACGAAGGCGGCTGGGCATAAGACGGGTGCAACCAGGAGAAGACACGGAAGCGGTGTCCGTTTGAGACAGGCAACCCGCAGACAAGGATTGCAATGGAGTCAAGAATGCATCCATAGATGGCGAGGCTCGGACCCTCATCGGAAGACGTGTTCTTTGGAGATGTGATTCGGTACGATGCCAACTGAAGTTGAGAGTCCCGGATACCTGCCATGAGATAGGTATAAAGCACCAGCACGGGATGGGTCCGGGGAGTTGAAGGCCACACTCAGCCGCCACCGTTCACTCCTCATTCCTCTACCTTGAGTAGGTAACTTAAGGTAGATAGATTTACCCTCGCGCGAAACCGCGGTAACTACTCCTCGCGACAACGACACGTTCCCAGCCGCCGGCAACCGTTGATCTAGTCAGGCAACCGTTGCAGTGATCACCCGTGGAATCATCGCCACCGTTATCCGCCGTCTGGATTGCTGATCCGTCCAACTTCTCAACGAGAGCGGTCCACGTCCTCCGTACAATGCAACTTTATCCCAGCCAGCGGTCGATCGTAACTTCAAGAGTGCTGGTGAGACTACGGCACGCGCGGTGTCTTACCTCCTAAGAGAGATTCGTATCGTCATCAATCCACGAAAACAAGTGCAGTAGGAAGCAAGCTAGGTTTCGGGCATCGCCAGTACAGGGAACAGCCTTGTTGTGACGAGACGACACCGACTCAACTCTAGCTTTGCCGCTTAAGCCAGCGGTCCAGCACGTCCACAGACCACGGCACGGTCTACGCCTTGCACAGACAACCGTGTGATCTGAACTGGCCGGCGGTTTGGGTCTGTTGGCCTCGATCTCTAGTAAACGTCCTGTTGAGACTCGAGACGGTTGCAAGGTTCGCAACTACCTATTATACATTGTATCACGTACTTATAACCGTCTTCTTTGAGCCTACAGCAGGAGACCACGTCATAAGCGGACTACCCCAATGAGACGGACTAGAGAAATCTGCTTGCATTTGCGTCCGTCACACCACGGCACAACAGCAAAGGCCAGCCAAGAGTGACCGGCAGTGCCCGTCAGAGCCGTCCCACTGGGTAGTTGCAGGCTAAGCGGCCACCACCGCCATCATTATTGCACGTCAAGGTCGCAGTAGGCTGCGTTGTGACTCGCCAATCACGGCGGGACCACCGCAGCGGGAGTCTCGAGCAGCGTCGTCGACGACGACGACGGCATCAGCATCAGCAACGGAGGACGCCTCGACAGCCGGGAGGGAAACAGGAGCAAGGGTCCGATTGGCAGCAGAGGCAGCTGCGGAGGGGGCGTCGTCGCCCGTGCCAATCACAAGAAACGGCTTGAAAGGCGGCGAGACTGGTGAAAACCCAGGTGGACTAGCCGCAACCCCCGGCCACGTCAAAGCCCAACAAGCCCAAGCTGGGAGCGGAGGGTCCCAGAGGCCAGGACCAGCCAGTATTGGCAGCCCACGTTCACGACCCAAATCAAGTCCTGGAACAAGGCCAGCCACTTCGCCGGCGTGCGGACCGGGATCTGAGGCCCTCTGCGTCGCTGGCCCAGCCCAACGGTCCATCATCATAGGCCGCCACTTGCAGGGCCAGGGTCAGGGCCTCCACCACGGCCACTCCCCAACGCAGATCCCGCACGTTAACGTTGGGCTGCTCGGTCTAGGAGAGGGACAAGCCGCCCAGCCAGCTTCCTCGTCGCCGGCGGCAGCGGCAGCGGCAGCAGCAGCAGCAGCAGCAGGGAACACGAAGCTATTGTTGTCCCAGTCCAGCCCAACCGCCTCGGCCGCCACCGCCGTGTCTGCTGCCCGTCCCGCAGGTTTCGGTCACGCTCGCGTCCAATCTTACGGCAGCACAGTTCATACCGAACCAGGACGCCTGGTATTCACGCACCAGCAGACGCAGGAGGAGCAGCAGCAGCAGCAGCAGCAGTTGTACCAGTACCAGGATCAGTGCCAGGACCAGTATCAGTACCAAGGAGGAAACCCGGAGTGCCTCGACTTCGACTTTGACCAGCGCCATTTCATCAGTCGTCCAACAGAATCACCAGGACAAGGACAGCAGCAGCAGCAGCAGCAACAACAGCATCAATCAGCTTCGTCGCCACATCCTCCACCTCCACCACAACCACCAAGACGGCGCCCCCAGCCAACGGCGAGCCGCCGCCAGGCCCTGTCCCACTGTCGCTCCAGGCGTCTTGCCCCTCGTCAGCGCTTAGACCCACCCACCACCCACCGCCGTCAATCGCCTTTTCTTCCTCCTCATCCCACTCCTTCTGCTGCCTGTTCTTCCCCCTCCGACCTTTCTCTCTCTCTCCCTCTCCCACCTTCGCCCTCTCCGTCTCCCGCTCCCATTTCTTCTCCCGTCAACTTCCACACGACGACGTCTTCCTACTCTCATCGACACTCCCTCTCTTCTCCCTCTCCTCTGTCGGCCTCGCTCTCCCATTCTCCACGCTCCCCTCCTCCTCAGACAATGTCGAGATCATCCCGAAACCCGGCCCCCACCGCCGCTGGCGCCACGCGACAGAACGAGTACTTCGTGCCTCGCGATGGCATCGACCGCGAAGTCATCTCCGCCGATATTTGTCGCTACTTGGGCAATGATGCCCTGGTGCGTCCCGGTCACTACGAGGTATGCTGTCCTCTTCGTGCGGTGCTCTTGGCTTGGATCATCTTCCAATCCCCCCCACCATTCCCACCTTGTCCACTCTGGAATCAAATGGCTCACTCGACACAAACAGAACCCACAAACCAACCAAGTTGTCCAAGGCTACTACATCACAGCCTACAGGAACTTAACAACAGTAAGTCACACTCTACCTTCAAATGACTGCGTCGTCTTTTTTTCTCTTCTTATTTTGGCCTGTTCGGCTTCGACCGGTGATCACCCTACTAACATCGCCCCACTTCACAGGCCATGATCGAAGATCTCAAAGCGGACTCCGCCCGCTGGGACAGCGAAAGACGAGCGCAAACATCGCGCAATACCACTGGAGGTATTCATGCCTCGAGAACTGCCAGTGGCGTTCCCGCGAGACACTCATCTAACTCACCTGTAGTTCAATACCGCTACTCGGAGACGCACCAGTCCCGCCAACATCATGGTCCTACTACTGAAGCTCCTTACGCCCAGGATCCCTACTCCCGTGACTCGGCCTTTGATGGCCCCAGATACCCAGGAACAGGCGCCCCCGGATACACTGGTGCTGCTGGCTCATCATACACGCAGCAGGGCTATGCTCCCACAAGTGGTGGTGCGTATGGCAGCTATCCGCAAACCGCACAGTCTCCTCCCCCCACGGATCCTAGATATGCCTCTACTCCCCAGGGTGGCTCCGTTCTGAACCAGGCCTACCAGTCTGCCCAGGACCCTTACACGGCCATGGGAACTAACTCCAACCCCAGAGGATACGCCGCCAGTAACCCGTATGCTAACCAGGCCGCTTCAGCTGCCCCCTCTCAGCAGGCCGCTTATGCTACGTCCGGTGTATCCCAGCCAGGTTATCCGGCCACCACTTCTCCCTTTCAATACTCAGCCCAGGTCCCTCCTGCGGGTGCTCAGGGTTACGCCGCGATGCAGCCCCAGGATCCTTTCTACGGTCGCGGTGCGTATAAGACCGGCCTTTCCACCGCCCATGCACGAACAGGATCTGACTCTTTAGCATCTCCAGCAGGCCAGGCAACTCAACAACAAGGCTATGCAGCCCAGGGACCACAGTATGATGAACCCCCCCGCGCTCGCGCTTCCGCGACACCAACAATTACTCAAACAAATCCCAGTGGTACGAGTAGCCGACGTAGTGATCGTGAAAGCGACAGGCACGCTTCGGACCGACACCACCGGCCCCCCCGTCGATAATCGTCTCCGGAGAACCGAGGCCGCTTCCCTCCCCTTTGAACTCGACGAGGCTCCCCGCTGCCCTCGCGAGTGTGTGATGATTTCTGCATAATGACCGGGTCAATGGAGTACGGCTTTTTCCATTGGATCGGCGTCTTTCGGTCCCGTCTATTTTCTTCCACGGATTAGGTCCCAGGTTTTTTTTCTCTGGCTGGTGCCACCTAGAGTTGCAAGTTTGCATCTCGCTGGAGTTTTCCCTTGGAGGTATCCTCTTTTTTGGTGTCCCGCCGTCTTCCATGATCCCTGGACCCCTGATACGAACACCCTGGATTCTCAGCTGCCTGCCACTTTACTACCGATGATGCCTGGAACTGGACACTGGATCTTGGACGAATACCCTTTGAGGACTTTTATTTTGACGACCTTGCATTGTGGATGGATCCCCCGCTCCCGGACAAGGATCCCGTCGACTACCTTTACTTACCATGGATGAGACATGCTGCATACGTTTTACATTGGGATAAGGCGCTGGGTGGGAAAATGGAGGGTGCGCCGACCGGTGCACCCACGGTGGTTTTCGTTGTCGTCAGACCAGACCTTGCTGTCCGGATCCGCCATATGGGAGTTTTGTTTTCGTATCCTGGATCTGGCGCTCTCTTCCTCATCTCTGGCAACCAGGATTCTACGGGTTCTGTCGTGGACAGTCTTGCATAATAGACTGGCAATGCCGGCACCCGGACAGCAAGGTGAGTTCCAAAGAGCTTGTATATATCAGTCAACTCTCAAAGGATCTTTCCCCGTCCCACATTTCTATCTATCATAGACTTCTCGCCGCGGATATTGTTGAGCTTCTTCGAAACGCAGAATTTGACTGAGCAGTATTCACTCATGACAGCTAGGCGCAAAGATTTCCTCCTTCATGGCACCTGTTCTGCCTGCTCCGGTGTGCTCCGGACGGACTTTCCTGGCTTTCCCTATCCTTGGATTTGGACTTCTCTATCCCGAGGATTGAATTGTCCGTATACTGGTACATTCTGAATCGTGGATCCCATCACATTTTTGGACTGCTGCTGCCAAGCGTAACTGGTAACGGGCCGCCCGGCCTGGCAGTATTCAATTAAGTTGAGCTGCAGCCACGGAACAAAAACGATCACCATAAGGTGTAAGTCAAGTTTGCTTCGGTAAGACTCTTCGCAACGTCTGGGCGCTCTGTTTTCGCCCAAATCCAGTGGACCGATTGGCATGCCTACTTGCTCCCGTTTCTGGGACTGCGGCATCTGCTCAGTTCAGTGGTCCGGTCATCGCCATTTACCTTGAAACTCCGGACATTGGATCCTCGCAACCCCACCTGGACTATTTGTTTATTCGCATGGTTGTGAATCACGAATAACCGAGGTCTGTTTTTGCTTAAAACAAGCCCGAGGACTGGTCGCTGAGGATTCCACAGCGACGCTGTCCGTTGGATAACTAGCACACGTTGGTTTCGATACATGTCAGAATATGCCTGGACCGGTCTGCTATGTTTATACTCTAGGGAAGACGTACGCCGTTGGATTTTTGTATTACTCATGTCAATGAACGGGTTTGGTTAGAAAGATGGCTCGTTGGCTGGTTGGCTTCTTCGTTTTGGACATATGTCAACTGTTGCGGCTAGGATCTGGGACATCCCTCGACTGAATCGAGTGTTGATGGTAATGCATGGCGACGTCGTTATTATTTTGGTGTTGTGGACAGCAATTTCATTGAACGTGTTATTCGTCTTCAAGTTTGTCTTCCCCATTATCACATTGTCCACGGTGTCTAGACTCGGAGAGCTTTTATCGATGCTCTTGGACTGTTCTTCTGCGCTCCCCATTGAGGCCGGCAATCGACGATTATTGTCAGTGTGCACGACGGGCATGGAGTGATTGGTGTTCGTTATGTGTAAAGTGAGGTCTTAAGGTTTGCCTACGCCAAGACCAATTGAGGGTTGGTGGCACGAAGACAGGCGGCGTACTAGTGGTAGGTTAATAATGTCAGTCAATTCCGATAGGTTAGGTTCCTCTTAGGTTAGATGTATATAATAGTGAGCTTGAGAACATCATCCAATTCATAGTCAAATGATACAGAATCACTAAGAGCAAGGGCCCTAGGGTTGGCCCAAGTGCAAGAGGGTTGGTCGGTTCTGAGGAATGATTGTATGTAAGCTATTGGCTCATTCGAATATCTCAGTATCTATGGACAATTCATCTAAGATGTAGTTACGAAATGGTAAATTCCTATAAAGCAACCCCTAGTCAACCACAGGCTCTTATATGCTGCGTATAGCACATCGTTATGCTTGAAAGGGGCTAGGGGCCAACTTCGATGGCTTTGCTTCTGGCCATAGATAATAGCAGAATTCATTGCTCGCTACAAAGCCAGTGATACTGGCCAGGCGCCACGATATATAAGAGGCAAATGACAGACTCGCGGTCTCCTAGGCGTACATCGGCAACAGGGCCGTTACGCACGGCCTTGACTCGCAGACCCTTTTAAGAAAGACTTGCATGGTGGTCTTTACCAAAGTCCACGTAAGCAGCCGTCTAGTATTACACAGTACGACAGACATTGCAACCGGCATGCTGGAGGAGAGTCTGACACGCCCGCGCGGCTTGGGTGGATTATCCCCGGGCGAGGCTGGTCCTGGTCTGCCACGTGAGGCGAAGAGGTGCAGGCATGCTAGATCGATCATGTACTCTAGGTACGGTGCTCCGGGCGGTAAAGGATCGTTGCCGAGGATGTGGGCTGCTGAGCTACGTGGTTCTGTCGCGTTACGTGCTGGGCTCTGTGGAACATGTGAGATGGGACGCATTGGGGAAGTACGGCGACGGGTGGATGTGGCGGAGGGAAGCGTCAAGTTTGGGAGCCAACAAAAGCACTCATAGGTGACCAGGGAGAGTAGGTGATAGAAGGACATGAGGAACGCGAGAGAGATGATCGTGTAGGGCATAACAGCAGGCGGCTATGGGGACGATATGCTTGAGAATATATCCAAAAGCACCCCGTATGTAATTACGGTACACACGATAACCAGTAATCAATTACTGGCGATGAAGCCATCGCTTACCAAAAACACAACCTCCACAAGATCATCCTTCGTTCCGGAGACTCTGTTTCTCACGGATCGTACCTCATCATGCAACTCTTGCTATGCTATACGAGTATTCATGCTTCCTTCACCCCTCTAGCAAACACATCCCTGCATCTATATATAGTACATACGGTCTGTCAATGCTATAATCCATATGCCATGCACTGTCTTCTCTCGATGAGATCATACCGTTGATGCTCGAATTTTTCGGCCGCCACTTGGAGCCACTGGAAGGCTTATTTATTTCAAGGGTAATGCTCCGTGTTCCGCTGGTTTCCCCCCTGTCATCCTCCCCTCGAAACCCGAAACTCACACCCACCATAAGCCACCCAGGGAGTAATCAAGGCGGTGAGAGCGGGTGGTGGAGAGAGTGGGATACTATGTAGACCCTGGTTTGGCGGGCGGCACAATCTTTTTTCTTTTTCTTTTTCTTTTTCTTTTCTTCGCGTCTGTTTTCATGTCTGGTTGCTCGGAAAGGACTAGACTATCATCATTCCGGGAATTAGCCGATGCCACCGCAATATGGCATAGTGGCAAACAGTTTCGTAGGTAGGTTCCTTTGTGTGTGCGGGTGGGCCTCGCTCTCGCCCACTGGTGATGCTGAGACAGAAATGACGGTATGACGAGAGGAGCAGGAGGAAGGAGGAGGGTCTTCCATGTTCCTTGGGGGTTGAATTACGGGCTATTTTGATCCCCTGGTCCCCTAGAGGCAGGGCCCTGGAGATAGGGATCGGCGAGCCGTCTGTTGTGCTCTGTAATCAATGCCCACCATTGATTGCTCTAGGAAATCTGCAGTGTACACATCAAACGACCTGCTCTTGCTTAGGTAGGTCTCTCTTGAGGTCTGCCTACCCCAAGCACCAAGCTATTCAAGCCAAGTAGAATAAGAGCCACCATAAGGAACCAAGAACAAGTCAGTCCCTCCGTCCCTCCGTCCGGGTGTCTTAACTGTGTTACTAGATACTTAGGTACCTACACCTACTATGTAGCTGCCGGCCGAGATGCTTCCCTCTGTCCCACACAAACCCGGCGCCAGCCCTATTGGGTCCCAATCACAACCGGCCGACATGGCAAAATCCAATCCCCATCGATGTATCCCCGGGCACCACAGGTAGAGGTAGAGGCCGTGGTAATCAGGCAACTTAGGGTATTCCGCACTCGAGTCGGCTGCCGACTGGACAGGGAAATATCTGGGCTGGATGCGCCCTAACATGGAACAAATCTCCCTCCTGCCACCGGACATCGCACTAACACACTACCAACACCACTTGGCTGTACTTGGTCACGTCTTGGACCCTGTTACTTAACTTGTTGGCGCTGTTTCTCTCTGTGATTATGTGATTCTGCTGTTCTGTTGTTGTTTCTTTGTCTTCATCTTTTGTCTGTGCGTCACGAAGGACATACTGCTGTATCTCTCTCCCGCCTCCCGTCTCCCTGCGTCCTCCATGCTGCCTGCCCGCCTAGGTACTTTCCTGCCTGCGGAGTACCAGTGCTAGTACGAAGTACCTACCTAAGTAGATGCCCGCCCAGTGTCTATCCGTGTCTGTTCTGTCTGCCCCGCCATCCGCCGCCCGCTTCGCTTTGGACCCCCCCCCCCCCNNTTTGGGCCCCCCCCCCCCCCCCCCTCCTCCAAACTTGACTTGACAGATTCTGCCCTGTTTCCCACTTCCACCTTCGTCGTCGTCGCCCCTCGACCTCGAAAAACATCCGCCCCCAAGATCCAAGATCACCATGGATCCCGCCGCCGTGAGGTCCTTGCTAGCTGCAAGCTTGGATCCCGATGCCGACAACAGACGCCGCGCCGAGCTGCAGCTAAAACAGGTGCGTCTGCCTTTTTCCTCTGGAGAGCGTCATCCCCGACCGTCTTCCCGAACGTCGTTCCGAGCCTCCGCCATACTGCTTCCCATATCCGTCCGTTGCTCGATCCCCGTCGAGGCTCTGTCTCCGTCTCTGGACTTCCGGCCTCGTCCTTCAGCGCGGCGGCCGCGGCGGCTTGGGAGGGGTTGTTCATCTTCCTGCTCGTCCATGTCTGCCCTATGAGCCTCACATCCATCTTCCTATTTACTGCGCTTCGTCGGCTTCCCATCCCTCCCCTTGCGCCTTCTCTGACGCTTCCAACCCCAAAGCTTTTCTTTTACTGACCTCCGCCTCCCTCTTAGATCGAGGAGCATCCCGGCTTTCTCGACTGTCTGCTCGATATCCTCCAGGCTGAGCAGGATGCCAGCGTCCGCCTTTCCAGTACGCCTTCATTCCCTACCTATCCTCTTCCCCCGACGCGACCCCCCCAGTGTCGCCATCCCACAGCTACTAACCCTCATCCTCTAGCCGTGATCTACGTAAAGAACCGTGTCAATCGCTCCTGGTACAACCCAGACTCGTACACGGCCGAGAACCCCACCACCCTCATCGCTGAAGACGAAAAGGCGCGCGTCCGAGACCGCCTCCTGCCCATCCTCGCCGCCTCCGAGGGCCTCGTTCGCCAGCAGCTCATCCCCGTCCTCCAGCGCATCCTTCAATATGACTTCCCCGCCCGCTGGCCGCGCTTCATGGACTTTACCCTCGAGCTCCTCAACACAAACACCCCCAGCTCAGTCCTCGCCGGTCTGCAATGCCTTCTCGCCATCTGCCGCGCTTTCCGGTACAAGTCCAACGATAGCGACGACCGCCAACACTTCGACAACATTGTCGAGGCCAGCTTTCCCCGCCTGCTAGCCATTTGCAATGAGCTAGTGAACCAGGAGAGCGACGAGGCCGGTGAAATGCTGCACCTGGCCCTCAAGGCCTACAAGCATGCGACTTGGGTGCGATGCCTCCATTCTCGCCCTCTCCAACCCGCTGCATCTGTACTGACGGTTTCCCCCTACAGTTGGAGCTCGCTCCCTTCCTGCGACAGCACGACGTCACCATTGCCTGGTGCACCGTCTTCCTTCAGACCGTTGCCAAGGCTTGCCCCGCCAATGCCATGCAGGGTGACCAGTACGATCGGGAGAAGCATCACTGGTGGAAGGCAAAGAAATGGGCTTATTTCAACCTGAACCGCCTCTTTATTCGGTACGACTGCGCTTAGTACATCCTTCAAGAAGTTGACAACCGCTAACTCTTCGTTTCCCCAGACACGGCAACCCCGCGAGCCCCGGCAAGGGCGAGGAAGCCCTCCAGTTCGCCAAGGACTTCACCTCCAACATTGCTCCCGAGATTCTGAAGCACTACCTACAGGAGATTGAAAAATGGGTGGCCAAGACCTCCTGGCTCAGCCGCCCCTGCTTATCTTATACCCTCGTCTTCCTCGACGAGTCGGTGCGGCCCAAGGAGATGTGGACGCACCTGAAGCCGCACCTGACCAACCTCGTCACCCACTTCGTCTTCCCCGTCCTGTGCCTGACCGAGGAGGATATCGAGAAGTTCGAGGAGGAGCCCGACGAGTACCTCCACCGGAAGCTCAACTACTTCGAGGAGGCGTCCGCCCCGGACGTTGCCGCCACCAACTTCCTCGTCAACCTGACCAAGAACCGCCGTAAGGAGACTTTTGAGATCCTCACGTTCGTTAATGCCGTGGTCAACGAGTACGAGCAAGCCCCCGACGACAAGAAGAACCACGTCGCCAAGGAGGGTGCCCTGAGAATGATCGCCACCCTTGCCCCCGTTATCCTCGGAAAGAAGAGCCCCATCGCCGACCAGGTCGAGTACTTCCTCGTACGCTACGTCTTCCCCGACTTCACCAGTCCCCAGGGCTACCTCCGTGCCCGTGCCTGCGACACCATCGAGAAGTTTGAGCAACTCAACTTCCAGGACCAAAACAACCTACTCACCATCTACCGTCACATTCTGGACTGCATGGCTGACCCGGCGCTTCCTGTCCGTGTCACCGCCGCCCTCGCTCTGCAGCCCCTCATCCGACACGACGTCATCCGCACTAGCATGCAACAGAGCATCCCAACCATCATGCAGCAGCTTCTTAAGCTGGCCAACGAGGCCGACATCGATGCCCTGGCCAATGTTATGGAGGACTTTGTCGAGGTCTTTGCTACCGAGCTGACCCCCTTCGCCGTAGCTCTCAGCGAACAACTACGAGACACTTATATGCGAATTATCCGTGAGCTTCTCGAGAAGGAGGGCAAGGTTGGTGACGATGGCGAGGTGTACAACGAGTACGACGACAAGAGCATCACTGCCCTCGGTGTTCTGCAGACCATCGGCACCCTAATTCTCACACTTGAGAGCACCCCCGATGTCCTGCTTCACATCGAGGCTGTCCTCATGCCTGTCATCAAGGTTACCCTAGAGAACAAGCTTTACGGTCAGTTTTCATCGAACGAGGCTGTTTACCCGTGAAAACCTCACTCACATGTTTAGATCTTTACAACGAGGTTTTCGAAATCATCGACAGCTGCACTTTCGCCGCCAAAGCCATCTCGCCCACCATGTGGCAGGCCTTCGAGCTCATCCACACCACTTTCAAGGCTGGCGCCGAGTACTACCTGGAAGACATGCTCCCCGCACTCGACAACTTCGTTCAGTTCGGTGCTCCTCAGCTGGCCCAGAAGCCCGAGTACACCCAGGCTCTATACTCAATGGTTGCGGACATGTTTACCGATAGCATCCAGGGAGGCGTTGAGAGGATATGCGCATGCAAGTTGGCCGAAGCCATGATGCTCAGCCTGCGTGGCCAAATCGACAACTGTGTCGAGGGCTTCATCAACATGGCCATGAACATCCTTGCCGGCCAGGACGTCAAGATAAAGAGCTACCGCATTCACCTGATGGAGATGGTCATCAACTCGATCCACTACAACCCTCTTCTCACTCTCCAAGTTCTCGAGACCAAGGGCTGGACCAACCGCTTCTTCAGTCTATGGTTCGGTAGCATGACTTCCTTTACCCGCGTCCACGACAAGAAGCTTTGCATCGTCGCCATTTCCGCTCTGCTCAACCTCAACCATGAGCAGGTGCCTGCCAGCGTCTCTGTCGGCTGGCCACGACTACTCCAGGGCATCACCGAACTGTTCCGAACCCTACCCAGCGCTCTCAAGAGTGAGTACAATCTGATTCTGCAGCTGCGGACGGAGTGCTAATGCGACTTAGACCGTGAGGAGGCCCTCCGAGACGATTTCCACCTCGAGTCTACCTACGACTACGGTGAAGAGGATGAGTGGGATGATGATGAGGCCAACTGGAACGTAGAGGAGGAGTCCAATGAGGGCGGTGAGACCTCGGAGTCCAAGGACGAGAGCACCGCTTACCTGGAGTTCTTGAACGAGGAGGTGAGCAGTACCCAGCACGCGTGGAATATCCCGAAAGTGTACTGACTTGGAGTTTCTAGGCCCAGAAGTTCAGTCGTGCCATTGACGACGTTGAGGAGGATGATCTTGGCGAAGATAGCGTCCTCCTTGAGTCTCCCCTTGACAAGATTGAGCCCTACCAGCTCTTCCGCGGTACCCTGCTGAGTATGCACCTTCCACTCCAGCGACGTCCGAGCAGTTCTAACCCAGCGATTTTACAGAGATGCAACAAGAGCAGCCCCAGTTCTATGCTACCCTTGCCGGCCACCTCTCAGCCGATGACCAGACTGTGATCCAGAGCGTCATGGTCAAGGCTGACGAGGTGGCTGCCCAGCAGGCTCAGCTTCTCGCGCAGCAGCATGCTGGGCTCACCGGGATGCCTGGCGCCGTTAATGGTGGTGCCAGTTAAGTTATTATCAGCGATGAGCAACAGGAGAATGCGCGGTGGAGTCGTTTACCCCTTTTTTATATCCCCCTTCCTCTTTTCACATCAAGGCAGGAGCCAATATTCCCCGGGGACGAAGAGATGAGTGATGAGATGGCCGATCAAAAAGAAAGAGCTTTTAGAAGGTGCAAACAAAGGATGACCCCCATCTACTGGAGATCCCTCCCCCGAGAAGGTGCCGCAGGCGTGAACACGTCGGTTGGGCAAAATTGCTGTGTCGAGATGGTGGCAGCATGGATGGCAGACAAGAGTTAAGGAAATGAGCGGAGTCATTGTTCCAGTCAACTTGGTATACAATGGATGGGAGAAAGCTCTTGGATGGTGTATGATGAGGGATATTTGTGGCGTCCTCGTTTGGGGGTTGTAGCGTGAATGGGATGGAAGGGAAAAGGGGTTAGTGATGGGGGTGTCGATGAGGAATAAGCAAGTCACTAAAAACCAACAATACATACTGTCTAAATTCACAAACGGCCTCTGTGTTGTGATGTTTGTGAGGATACTTGTGATGTGGCGACCGAGGCTAAGCATAGAAATGATTTGACCTTGACCCAAGTAATTTATCGAATCGCTGAGCATCTCAGGAAACCTTGGTTTGATGAGGGTTGTATTTTATTCAAGTGTTTTTGTGGATTTCTTCTGTTCTCTACCTCATCTGCCTCAACATGCCGTCCATATACACCCATTCTCTGCGACCGGCTCAAACCAATCCGTCATATCGCCGATGCGTTTCTGCCACGGCATATCATCTAGCGACAAGGCCGTCACCCCAGCCCCCTCGCTCCGGTTGAACTTGCCCACGTCGTACCAGAAGGTCGCCGGGCTCATGGCGCTCTCGTAGAAGACGAGCTTGTCCAGCGTGTCCGTGACCATGCGCCACAACGTCGGCCACGCAGCTGCGTCTTCGGTCAGAGGCGTGCTGACGGCGCGGATCAAGCCTGCCGTGGAGGACACGGCGGTTTCGAGGTCTTCGGCTGGGGAGTATTGCGGGAGTAGCGGAAGAGGCGGGCGAAGCGGTCTGAGAGCGGGTGAGTGAGTGTGTGGGTTCTTTATTGTAGGCCAGAGAGGACGAACCTGAGGGGAGGGACGTGGAGTTGCTGGAGGCGCCGGATAGGTGCTGGGAGGAGGACGGCTCGTCGGTCAGGACGGTGTACTTGCGCGAGCGGTGACAGACCAACTCGCCCTCGACAAACTCAAGGATGAGGTTATTGCCGGCAGCATCCGACAACGAAAGCCGCAAGCCCGTCGCGAAGCCATCCGCCACGTCCCGGCCTCGCACCTGGAACGGTTCCTCGCCGGCGCATCTACCCCCCCAAATGGCAAGTTTAGCTCTGCGACCAGAGAACACCACAACGGTCTGGGCCGCCACACCACGCGGCACGGCGGGCGCACTTCTTTCTCACGCGTGGCGGGACGTCGGTTGGGGGAAAATAAGAGAAAGAGAAAGTTTCTGATGCATTCTTTGTGTCTGGAGGTGGAAATGTCGGTGATGCTTTGGCGATGCGGGAGCAGATATGTGACTGCGGGGTCTTGGGGGGTCGAGACTGTGAAGGGGAGCAGGCTAGATTACGCCTCCCTTGATTCGGGTTTCACTGCGTAGAAAGAGGTCAGCGTCTTTGCTGGAAGTTGGAAGCGTCCCTGATATGTTCTGGTGATGGCGTACATCACAGTCACGGCATCACCAATTCCAGAATCCCCGTTAGCACAAGCACCCTTCCCACATGCCGCTTCACATGAACTCAACGGCGATATGCTTCGTATGACTTGTACTTTCTTTTGCCCGCTGTCTTAGAGGCAGATGAGGGCCGAGAACCCGGGGCTGACTTGCAATGCAGAACTTAGACTACAATGCAAAGCTCAAGACATTCCCATGCCCTTCAAGAACCCAAACAGAGCCCAAGCTCCTGGATCTGGTAATCCCTGCTCCTTGTCGTCGACAGCCTGCAGGATGGCGAAGAGGGCGGTGAAGATGGAGCCGGAGGCGGCGATGCTGGAGGGGCCGTCGAAGGGGGAGATGATGGCCTCGCTGGCGCCCTTGACCATATCCCACTCTATTAGCGTAGGCTCGGCAGCAATGACAGCCTCACATTAGCGGCGTAGGACGGCGTCGGGGGCAGCGGGATCAACCGGTCAGGTGTAAGTCGAGTCCGCGTTGACGGCCGGGAGAGCTACTGAATTTTGATGTCGGCCTCGGGGCTAATAAAAGGCTGCATGTCGACCTCCTTAGTGTTTACAGCAAAGCATTTTGACAGGTCGACTACCGAAGAGGGTGAGCCAGGCCATGCCAGAGCGGCCGTTGGAGCACCCGATGAGGTCAAGGAGTTTAGGAAGTGCGATGTTTGCGTCACGAGCGGTCTGCAAGGCGTTGCTAAGTGAGATGGAGAACCCAGGGAAAGTTAATCAGAAAAGCTCACAGGCTCGTTGTGAATCCCACTGGACTTACTTACATGTTCCCGACACGAGGCACTAAGACAGATGCGACCCTTGACTTCTCTTCTCGCCTCCCACTTACACTGTCACTAACTCACAGCCATACTGCCTGTCACTCCTCTTGTCCCCGTGTCGCCCAGAATACAGCATCCATCCTGTGCTTCACTAAAGCGCATGTTGGCTCCTCCCCGTTTCACGGCCACTCCAGGAACACACAGCAGCATCCAGGTTCAGGTCATCCATCGCACAATGGGCTCGGCCCGCGACATCGGCAGCAGCGAACCCGACGCAAAGGACCCGGCGAGGAAGAACACACGAAAGAGGCGAAGCCGCGGCCTGAGGACTAGGACGGGATGGTGAGCAGATTACCACCGAATGCAGAATTGCCTTGGGGAGAACTACCAATAATGCTAACTGACCCAAGTCTAACATGTCGACAGCGTCCCCTGCCCGCCGCCACAGTCACCCTGGAGATTCCCAGGCAACCCCAGACGCAAAGCCCCATAAACGCGGCAGCCTCCTCCTCGTCCTTCGCGGCCCCGCCGGCTCCCGGGGCCGGCAGTGCACCTCCGCCCCCGGCCAACATCGGCGGCATCACGACCCGCCTGAGGGACACCCAAAACAGCTTCGTAACTTGGGCCTCATGAAGCCCATCTTGGCCCTCACAGCTCGTCACGGCGTGATGAGCAAGAGACCGACTGACGGGTCGCCCGGCGTTGTCGAATCAAGTACAACCCACGCCCAGGCCATCCAATACTACTACGAGACACTCCACTGCGTCCAAGCCACCCTGCGTTCCCCCACTTACACCAACTCCGAGGAGATCCTAGCCACCGGCGTCATCATCTCAACCTCATAACGTTGCACCGGCTGCCAGAGCCTGGGTTTGGCCACTATCTCAAAACACAGGCTGGCTGCTACCCATGAACCCCTGGACTAGAAACCAACTAACTGTAAGATGAAAGACTCTGTCAGAGTCGGTCACATCCATCTGCGGCATTGCAATGGCGTTGCACGACAAAGGATGCCAAATCATCGCTGCTCATTGTGTATAGGGAGGTTCGTCAAACACCCCTTTTTGCAAAGACCGCTGCTGGCTGAAACTCACCCCCCAAAGCTGGGCTCTGCGTACAAGTGCCTGCCCAAAGAAACGCCATCATATTCTTCGTTAATTCGTGCGAAGACCGCACGGGTTGGCCGATGTCGACCATCCGCAACGACCTACTGGCGGAATGGCGTCGGGTCAACCAAGACAGCAGTGCTTGACTTGACCCATCACCCATTGGAAACCTGCATAATCTCTGCAGAGTGTGATTCAGCGGCGTAATGCCACCCACCAACCCCCCTTTAGGCACAGACACCGTTCGTTTCGGTGTTGTAGTCGGTGATGACTCGGACTTTCTCCACCGAAGCAGAGCTCTATCATAGGACACAAATCAGTCTCTGCAACCACAAGGGAATAACGAGGTGTATCGGGTCGGTCTGTACCGGGTCAATTCCACCAAGGCTGGTTGTTTATGGTCCTATAGTCTGCACTCCCGTGATGGCACATTGGAATGGAGCCCGTCTCGACACACCCTCCGCAAGTTTGCAGGACTGATTACCCCAGAGCATCCTCACGGGAAGCATTTACAGCGGCACGCGCCATGTGTCGCGAGACGTTGTAGACCGGGGCCGCATTCCCGTGCGGAGAAGACCCCGGTCGAGTTGTAAAGCTGCGTCGTGACGTTTTGGCGGGCGGAGCTCGGGAAGTTTTGGGAATCTCGACGCGAGAGAGACTCAGTCAAAGAATTGCAAAGGATCCCCGTTGAGTCGCTGGAAATGCATCAAGATAAATTTTCCTGCTCGTGTGTTGCAATTTACTTTATTTTATATTCTTTTTTTATTTTTAACTTTGACGATGTTGGAGGACAACTGCCTTATTCTCACCTACTACGTCTAGTCTGTCCTGAAGGGTCAAAACCCATCAACAGCCCCGTTGACTAAATCACACCACTCCGGCTTTTCCAGCTCCTTACCGACAGAGACAAGATTGCAATCATGAGCTGGAAGGAGACGAACAAGACGCACCAGATCCTCAAGGCCGCCGAGGAGGGCGGCTACGGAGTGGTTGCTGCCATTGCGTGAGCATACCTGAGACGTCAACTCTGAGCGTCCTTGCTTATTGAAACCGGTGCAAAAGGTACAACATCGAGCACGTCGTCGCCTTCGTCCGAGCCGCAGAAGCCAAGCGAGCGCCCTTCATCATCCAAGTCTTCCCCTGGGCCATCACCGCCACCGACGGGCTCCTCGTCCACGCGGCCGCGATAGCCGCCAAGAAGGCCTCGGTGCCCATCGCCGTCCACCTCGACCACGCGCAGGACGAGGCCATGATCCGCCGCGCCGCCGACGCCCTGCCCTTGGACTCCATCATGGTCGACATGTCGCACCACGAGATGCCCGAGAACCTGGCCAAGACGAAGGCGCTGGCGGCGTACTGCCACGCGCGGGGCATCACGACCGAGGCCGAGCCCGGGCGCATCGAGGGCGGCGAGGACGGCATCGCGGACACGGCGGACCTGCAGGGCGCGCTGACGACGGCGGAGCAGGTCGAGGACTTCATCGCGACGGGCATCGACTTCCTGGCGCCGGCGTTTGGCAACGTCCACGGCGAGTACGGGGCGCGCGGGCCGGCGCTGGACTACGAGCGGCTGGACATGATTGGGAGGACGGTCGACGGGCGGGTGCGCCTTGTTCTGCACGGGACCAACGACTTCAAGGACGACGTGATGCGGCGGTGCGTCGCGGGGCGCGTCTCCAAGATTAACGTCAACAAACTGGTGCTGGACGACTACCTGGTGTTTGCCAAGGAGAAGGCGGCTGGGTTGTCGGTGACGGGGGCGTTTGAGCAGGCG
Source organism: Corinectria fuckeliana (assembly GCA_019137255.1). NCBI lineage: Eukaryota > Fungi > Ascomycota > Sordariomycetes > Hypocreales > Nectriaceae > Corinectria > Corinectria fuckeliana. The sequence goes on along the minus strand of WPDH01000026.1, from coordinate 146,554 downwards.
GTCGAGGAGACGCGGAGGTTGGTTGAGTGGCAGATTGATGTGAGCGGGTCAGCAGGGAAGGCTTAGGGGTATGTATTAAAAGCTGTATACTCTCATATCCAGGACAGCCCATCCATCATTCTAGTTCTCTACCTACCAGGCACCCACAATACCGGCAATGGGAATATCGATGCCCGTCGTATAAGACGCCGTGTCGCTCAGCAGGTACACGTAGGCGCCCCCGAGCTCCTGGGGCAGAGCCAACCGCGGCATCCCGCCGTAGTACTTCAGCTTGGTGTCCCAGTCCGGCGCCGTCTCGACGTAGTACGTCAGGGCCGTCTTGACGAAGCCCGGGCTGACGCTGTTGACGCGGATGCCGTGCTCGGCCCACTCCATGGCCAGCGTGTGCGTCATGTTGCGCACCGCGGCCTTGGTGCCTCCGTACGGCGCCGACGGGGCCGCGCGGTTGGGCCGGTAGCTGGTCATGCTGGCCGTGAAGACGATGCTGCCCTTGGTCTCGGTCTTGATGAACCGGCGCGCCGCCGCCGTGGCGCAGTTCCACGTGCCGAAGACGTTGAGCCGGAACAGCTCCTCCACCTGCTCCATGGTGAAGTCCAGCGCCGGCTGGTGCTTGGTGGCGCCGGCGTTGGCCACCATGCCGTCGAAGCGGCCCTTGTCGGCGAGCACCTTGTCGAGCGCCGCGGCGACCGAGGCCTCGTCGGTCACGTCGGTGTGGACGTGCTCGAGCCGGCCGGGGAACTTGTCGAGGAGGCCGGCGAAGTCGGGGCCGGGGGCCGAGATGTCCAGCGAGTAGACCGAGGCGGCGCCGTTGTGGAGGCAGACTTCGGCGAGGCCCAGCCCGATGCCCTGGTTTGCGCCGGTGACTGCGGTGAGTGTGATGTTAGGTAAGGGTCGCTGGGCGCAGTGGAAATCTGCGAGGGGGTTCCAGAAAGACTTACTGGCGATGACCTTGCCGCTCAGGGTGACTTGCCAGTTCTGGTTGGCCTGGGGCATGGTGCTGGGGTAGTTGTCGGCGGCACCGTCGTTGCTCGGCATTTTGATGAAGGGGGTTGAGAAGGGAAAAGATGTCGAATCTGACTTGTAGCAGACGGTTGTAAGGGAGAGTTGAGGTCGAAGATGGGGAATTCGGGACGGGATGGGGATGAAGGAGGAGGGATGGTTAATACCCCAGACCTGTCCAACGATTCCCCCGGTCCCAGAACTCTTCGAATCACAGATGCTTCTCTCATTAAGCAATCCCACCTCACCCGAGCCATGGAGGAGCAGCCCAGCTGCACCCCCCCGTGTCGCAGCACTCCCACACGACAACCACATTGCCAAAAGCAGTAAGAAGAGCAACCCCATGCCCCCAGAAACTGGAGTCGTGTTTGTTGTGGAGATGCCAGATGCAAAAGCCCCGGGGGAGTGCGTGCCCATGTGGTAATTCCGAGTTGTTTCCCTGCCGTCGTGGAGGGTGAGTGTGACTCTCCGGCATCCAGCCAGGACAGGAGTGAACACTGCAGACTAACTGTCCAAGTCTGGCCTGGCTGGCTTATCTGGGAGCGTGGTTTCTTCCTCCCATGTAAGTATTACCCCGTGGCATTGTCAGTCTCGAGGAACGGAGGAGTCTCAGTCTTACCGCTGGCCACCCCCCTTGCTTCTTTCAAGCAATCTTCGCAGTCAACTACGTCCTTGCTCGGCTTCCTCGTCACCTCCCACCTTTCCAAACAATCCAACATCACAATGACTAGAGACAACGGCAAGGACAACGGCAAGGACAACGTGTCGGAGCACCGCGAGGAGCGTCTCTCCGACGCAGAGACCCCGAGGCACTCCGTGGCTGCCATCCCTGGTCTCGAAGACTACGTCCCCGGATCTGACGAGGAAAAAGCTCTCGTCCGCAAGATCGACTTGTTTCTGCTTCCTACCCTCTGGCTCATGTACCTGCTCAGCTACATGGACCGCACAAAGTGAGTGTATGATGGGTCCCTGGCAATGTCTGTTTTATAAATCCGCCGACACTGGGTTTCTTCCCCAACAGCATCGGAAATGCAAAGATTGCCGGCATGACCGAGGACCTTGGCATGGACTCCGGCATGTATTCCATTGCACTCGTTGTCTTCTTCATCGGCTACGTGCTCTGCGAAGTGCCCTCCAAGTAAGCAAGATGCCATGCCGCCTGCTCGACGTTAGCACCATGATTATCGGAATTGCCAATACTGCTTCAGCATGCTTCTCGCTCGAACCCGACCCAGCATCTTTCTCCCTGCCATCATGTTCGTCTGGGGTATAGCCACGGTCGGCATGGCCTGGGTCCCGACGCACAAGGGGCTCATCGGCTTCCGCGTCGTCGTCGGTATCCTCGAGGCCGGCTTCTCACCCGGCGTTCTCCTTCTGCTGTCCTCGTGGTACAAGAAGTCGGAGCAGTCGAAGCGCTTCGCCGCCTACATCTCCGCCGCCATTCTGTCCGGGGCCTTTGGCGGCCTCCTTGCCGGTGCCATCACTGAGGGCTTGGACGGCGTCAGGGGGCTTGCGGGCTGGAGGTGGCTGTTCATTGTGGAGGGTGCTGCCACTGCATTCTTGTCCCTGACTGCTTCCTTCATTCTCTTGGATTTCCCGGCCAATAGCAAGCGTTTGACTGAGCCTGAGCGCCATCTCGCCATCCTTCGTCTCAAGAGCGAGAGACTAGTTTACCACAGCGAGGACGAGCCTCGATTAGGCCACCTGGGGGCTCTGAAAGCCGCTCTTACCAACTGGCGAACCTGGCTGTTTGTTGTTGGCTACATGGTAAGACTACATGCTCCGAAACCCCCCAACATATTTGATGCAGTGCTGAATTGAACTCCCTCCAGGCTGTCGTCGGCTCCTCCACCCTCTCCTACTTCTACCCAACCCTCGTCAACAACCTCGGCTACGACTCCCACGCCGCCCAGTACATGACGATTCCCATCTACATAGTCGCCTTCGTCTGCACCGCCATCACAGGCGTCCTGATGGACCGCCACCCCTCGAAGCGAAGCTTCGTGCTCGGCGCGTGGATGGGCGTCGCCATGATCTGCGCCATCGTCATCTGCGCCGTCTACAACTTCAAGGCCCGGTACGCGCTGCTGATAATCATGGCCTCGGCGCTGTGGGCGTCCAACGGCCTCGCCCTGTCGTACACCTCGTCGACCTTCTCCGAGGCGCCAGCGGAGGTCCGCGCCATTCTGCTAGCCTTTGTCAATGCCATGGGGAACCTGGCTCAGATCTACGGTGCTTATCTGTTCCCGAGCGAGGACGAGCCCGAGTATCTTCTGGGCTTTGGCGTCATTAGCGGCCTCTGCTTCACGGGCGTTGCGGCCTATTCAGCACTAGGCGTTCTTCTGAAGAGATGGCCTGTCCGGGAGTGAATCCGTTAGCTAGCAGAGTATTATACGTAGATGTACTTCCGGCTTAGGGTTGATCAGCAGACCCGAGAAGCGGGTTTCCGGGAACTCTATAGGGCGCGTCAACTTGCAATCCTTCTGTGAGATCGGCCTCAAGCTGATCCAGGTCAGAGGGAGTAGTATGGCCGTACAGCTTACAATCGAAGCCGAATACTTTGCTGAGCACTTTGAAGGTGTCGACAAATAGAAACCTGGCCATAGAGGGATGAACACCGCGGACATTGACTCTACCACAGTTACCTGTCCATAGAAAATTAACCCAAATAATAAGACTCGACAGCTTGTCGAATTGAAACCGCGAAATTTTCTCAATGCAGTCGCCGAGTAGCTGATGGCAGACATCCCGGCTGGGTAGAGGTAGACAGCCTCCAGGCTCACGTCATTCGCCTCAATGGATATCGAATCACCAATTCGTTTCCTGAGATGAGGGGATGTGATCGATTGCACGCGGTCCAAGATCTCCAGGGCTTCAAAAAATCCGACATGGAGGATGAGAATAGGCGCCTTTCCTTGGGCTTCCAAGTATGCCCGACAAACCTCCTTTGGCCGGGAGCTGTCCAGTAAACCAAGTCAGACAATGACTCCATACTGCAGCTAAGTGCGGCCTGATGTCCTATTAGGCCTCATCCAATCTAACGCTGGTGACTTGCCTTGATTGCAAAAATGAATAAAATATGAAAACATCAATTTTCTATGTATGTCTATACCACCCAGCGGGGATGCCCAAATAAATTGGTCAAGATACTATCCACAAAGGGGCTTTTACAGAGATCGAGCGATCTAAGGATAGAGCTTAAATAGAGTGATCTTAAGACATGTTACCTCTCATGCTGCCAGACGTCAGATTTACGTGCGCTATATTGTTGCGGACTGTTAAAGACGGGTTTCGCTTCGTACTGTTAGAGGAACTTCTGCCTCGGCGCTCCTCCAGCATTTCAGGAATAAAGGTAGCCTGTTCTGGGATAGAAACATCCTCTTTTCAGGCAGAGGCAGAGTTATTAGGACTATACTGAATACCAAGTAGTCCTACTCAGTTTAGTGTAAGAGGTTTTAGCCTTATATTAATATTAGTATTAGTATTGGTCTCACGCCTGACGTTGACTATGGAGCCTAAGCAGAGCGGACGGTGCGATCCCGCCACGACAGCATCAATGCCGAGTATATGGTCAAGTCAAGACGCGGACTATGTACCAAGCATACAGTCTGTAGTATAACAGTAAGCAAAGTTGCGAATATTGTTGCACATCTGAGAATATATGTCTATTCCGCGTTCTCACCTCGGAACCTCGGAGCGCCGCTCGTCGTTCCTTTGGCGCGGTGTCGGCGATGTGGGGCTACCAGGTGGTCGGCTAATTCAAGGGTCGGAGACTGCCGGGTGTTTCAACAGCCGATCTACCTACCAGCCTCCTCGATTTAGAAGCAACTTAAAGATGTGCCTATCTTCCTCAAAACCAGCTTAACCACTTCACGCAATATCCTGGGACGCCAACAACCGTTCAATTGGGCCCCTGCCGCCGCCACCGTGACGTCACACCCTATCCTATTCATCCAAGTACATCGTGCTCCGGACGTTTCGGCGCCGATTTCGTCTTGCTCCGCTTCCCCCGCCCCGGCCCGGCGAGCTTCATTTGACCATGGAGGAGACCACCCTGCCGCTGCTCAAGGGAGCCATCTCTCTGGAGGACGCCCTGGCGGAAGACGATGACATTCTTCGCGAGCTCTCGTACCCGGAGAAGCGGCTCGAGTTCTGGCTCCAGCTCGACGAGAGTCGTCCTCAAATAGGCGGCATTGTTTCTCGCCATCTCAACATCGCGCAGTCCGACTTCACGCTGGGCGAGACTGAGGAATGGATCCACGGGAGCTTCAACGCCTGCATACCCATCCGAATTGCCGAGGATCGTCACTTGGGGCTTCCCCGCCGAGCTCTCATCCGATTCCCCCTTCCTTACAAGGTTGGGGAGGACTTCAACCCTGGGAATCTCGACGAGAAGTTGCGTTGCGAGGCTGCCACATACCTCTGGCTCCAGAAGAACTGCCCCGCCGTTCCGATTCCCCGCCTGCTTGGATTTGGCTTCCCAGGACAGCAATCGGTAAATATCACGCCCCATCCCTGACTTGATCACACCGCATCAATTACTGATCCGCCTCGCAGTTCACAGCGGTCCAGAATGAATCATTCTTCCGCCGCCTTGTGTGGAACTTCCGCTATGCCCTGTCGTGGCTCCTTGGAGGCCCGCCATCCACATACGTCCCACACCAACGTCAGCATCTCCCTGATCTTGGCTACTTGCTCATTGAGCAGGTGGACAAAGGCGAGGTCCTTTCTGAGACGTGGGAGGACGATCGAGGTGACGCTGACAAGAGGGCCAACCTCTTCCGGGATCTCTCCAAGATCATGCTCAGTCTTGCCAAGCTCCCGCTCCCCCGCATCGGCTCGTGGACAATGGACAACCAGGGCGTTTTGAGTCTGACCAACCGCCCGCTCACATCTCTTGTCCATCAGCTGGAGAACCACGAAATCCCGACCAACATACCGCGGGGCCTCACATACACGTCGGTGGAACCTTATCTCCTGGACCTCATCGCCTGCCAGGATAACCGCATTCGACATCAACCAAACTCAGTCCACGACGAAACCGACGGCGAAGCACAGCTGGCCGCGCTGACGGCCATGCGAGCCATTCTCCCCAAGTTTACTGACCGGCAGTTCCGCGAAGGACCATTCGTCTTCTCCTTGACTGATCTTCAGCAAGGCAACATCTTCGTGGACGACGATTGGCACATCACAAGCATAATCGATCTCCAGTGGGCATGTGCCCGGCCCATTCAGATGTTGAGCCCGCCGAACTGGCTCTCTGGCCGTCGCCTGGATGAACTCATCTTCCAAGTCCACTTGGACGAATACACTTCGTTGCATCAGGAGTTCATGGACGTATTCGAGGAGGAGGAGCTAGCAGGCTACGACGGCAACCCGTTGACTGAAATTCTTCATGCCAGCTGGAAGACTGGCGGTTTCTGGTATTCTCAGGCGCTGGACTGGCCCGGAATCTTGCTCGCTCTATACGTGGACCACATCCTCCCAAGGTTCGCGAAGCTCAGCAGCGCGTCGCGGGAAGAATTCAACCACGTCTTGATGCGGCTGTGGGACCAAAACAGCCCGGATTTCATCTCTTCCAAAATTGAAGAGCAGGAGGAGTACTCCAATGAGGTGCGGGAGATGTTTGCTACCTCCCAGTCTCAGCACCCTGAGGAAAACAGCGGCATCCTGCTGTAGGAGTATGAGGACCAACCGTAAATCGGTGTCATCCGCCACTCAGCCACCAATCCAAAAAAATAAAAAAATATAAAGAGATTATGTATCACTTGCACTCTGGCAAAATATCTATAAACAATCCACAAGAACTGAATTATGAAGAAAGAGTAAAAGCCAACCGAGAAGGGATCTGAGGAGTATGCATCCCACGAGTATGGTCTTCCAAGGACGTAGCATTCAGCTAGTTTAAGGGGAATTGTTAGGACTCTGGCTCGAGTTGACTCGTAGTCACTACCAGTTCCTAAATAGTAAAGTCCCGGCCATCCAGACGGTACGCTCTGACTCCTCTGAGCTTCACATATTTATCACTGACAGTACATTTTTTATCCTGTTAAAGAAGAGTCCTTATAGCTCTCCTTGCACCATATAATGTAATGTTTAGCGATTCCCATCAGTCCGTTATCATATCTTCACAGAAACATATACACTCAACATCGAATACCTAGTCGGAACGATGCCGAAGGCCTTGAAAGCGAGCGCCTCGTGATTCCTTCTACCAAGGTCTTAGTTTCAGAGAATCATGCGGAGACACGAGGGCACTTACACAGACGATTCTTCCGTATTAAAGTAAACCACTGACGAGAGCGTAGAATCCGCGGGCTCTTTGCAACGGCCAATAGTGCGCTCTCGCTCACATGGTTGACCACTTTCGAACGGGGCGATCCTTCGAAGCCGGTTTTTAGGTATTGATGATCTTTTAGGAGGAAATCGTGTTGAGACCGAGGACTTCCTCCTTTCTGTGCATTTCCTCATCGAGGTGGCGCAGCTTTTTGCTGGTGCGGCTAGCCACAGCGACGTAGGCGAAGATGCTTGAGTGGCCGGTTGATTCATGTAAAGCGCCGGTGTAGTGTTGAAGGTTCTGCCCTGTGCTATTTCAGGGATGTCGCCAGGCCATTGCAACTCCGAGTCAGGGGTTTCTGGAGTGAAGACTTCAGCTTCATAGTCGTGCATTACAACGCCTTCGTCTTCGATGGGACACAAGGTGCTCTCTGGGTGGTCTAAAACATCGTTCGCTGTACTGACAAACGCGGGCTGGTGGTCAGACGAGGGTGTGATGAATTGTGGTGGCTGTAAAGCGGTGTCGACGTCCAGCATGTCCATGCCGCCATCGGTGTCTACCGTTGCTAAGCGGCTGGGCGTATTTGGAGAAAGTTCGTGTGTCATCTTGAGCTGCTGTGCAGTGAATATCAAGTATGATCTCGCGACTCGAGTGAAGTGGTTGCCTAAGAAGGTAGGTATGTTTATTACATGATAGTTCATTTACGAGGGTTTGGGCTCAGTTAATAGCATGCGTCTCTTCGGAGTTACCTGCAAGCAGTTTCCAGATGTTGAGTTTAGATGCTTAAATTTAATCCCCTGAAAACTACAAATGTCACCTCCAAAGCGCCGGGGTCATTTGACCAATCAAGTATCGGAACTTGCCGCCAACAACACGGGTCTAAGTTAAACATTGTGAAGATTGGGCGCTTATTTGAACCTGGAGTCTTAATTTAATCATGCTGAGTTTGTAGTGCTGTCTCCCCTCCGTCACTGAAATCTAATACTTGCTTTCAATTCCGCCCAAGTGCTTCACATCCAAGAGCCTCTGGGCCACGCAACTGGTGCCTAAGTGCATGCGTGCTAAGAGACTCACGAGGGACGCGACCCATGAGAGGTTTCTTCTCGCTTTTGAAGAAAGCAAGCCCGATCACCGAGGCCTCACGAGCTGATGGGCACTGTTGAATCGCATGTCTTCGTGAGCATGACGCTGGAACTGGTGACATGGCGAAACTAAAGAAATCGCTTCCAGACTTTTATTGATTCCGTCACTGCATTGTATTCGGGACGATAACTTGTATTTTTCGTCTGCACAGGCTGGTAAGATTTCAAAAGCCGAGTACTACAAGTCCACCGCCCTTTATACAGCAACCGAGTGATTAGTTGCAATGAATTTAAGACCACTACCTCAGACGTGTGGCACAATGTTTCTGGACTACCTTTCAGTGTTGTAAATCTGTCTAGACATATCTAGCATACTGCACCTCCGTCGCCCTTTACCGGTTTCTCAGCGGCGCGCAATGTGGACTACTCCAGAAGAGCAGTATGAATTCCACTCTTCAGCAGCCCCTTATCTAGAACGACTTAAAGATACCATCATTGAAGACGGGCATTGAGCATTCCGGATACAGCGCTCTCCCGGACCCTATATAGACTCAATGCTCGCGCTTGTGGCGGCTGAATCTAGAGATGCCTTATTCCCATGCCGGACAATGGCTTTGCTTTCTCAAATAGCGTACACTAATACCGTGCAGCCCACACGTCTTTCTTGTTGATTTGGTCGACTGTAATTCTTTCAGTCATGACATTGGGGGTTGAAGGGGCTAAAGGGGTGACAGGAACACGCCCGGACATCTAAAAGTCGCTTGCGTCAGTCATATGGGACTTGGCCATATGGGACTCGGTCATATTGTACTCGGCTAACTTGCGTTTATCAGTCGTGACATTAAGGGTTGAAAGGGCGAAAGGGGTAACAAAAGAAGACATAGTGAATGTGTGATGCTGTCAAGTGAGGTGTGATTTGTGTAGAAGTGAGGTGTAAGTTGTGACGGGATAGTATGGGTTGAGATGGACTGAAGGAGAAGAAAAGGAAGAGAAAGAGAAACAGGGAAATATGAGAAAGGAATGAAAAAGAGCAGACCCCAAACTGCCTAGAGAGGAGGAGGAAGGAAGGAGCAAAGGAGATCAGAGAAAGAGACTAAAGGGCGCTAGTGTATACATTGAAATCTAAGGTTGTAATGTTGCAGCCTGATTGTAACGCTTTAGGATGACATGCTAAGAGATGGCTATATGACCCCTGTTAGAGATCAACTATACCCATCCTAATTTAATTGTTGTTAGTTAAGATGCTAAGTAAAGACAATCTATAGCCTAAGAGCCCGATCTTAGGGCAGAGAAAGCTAAACCTGTCTCTTATAGCAGTAGATATTATAATATTGTATTATAACCTTTAAGCAGACATTGCCTTTCTTTCTACCTATTGCCTTCCTTTTTACCTATTGCCTATTATAGCTTGCTAGGCTGCCCTTTCTAAGCTTTATATAGTTAATCTAGGTTTTATATATCTAGATGTTAACCCTACACTAATAACTATATGCCTGTCCGTAATAAAGTCACATATATAGAGTATCTCTAACTTAAGCCTATAACATTATTAGATACCTGACAGTGAGCAATTCTTTGCAAGAAAGCTTCTTGCACTGTGCATTCCCGTACTTGTATATCCCGTTTGGGTGACAAGCAGGTCGCCTTGCTTAGTATCAAAAGGTGTTTCAAAGATAGCTTTGTTCTTGTTTGTAGCAACCTGTCATAGCTAAGACTTTCTGAACTTTCTCAGTAATGTCCATCTTGCTCGTACAAGTAGCGTTTCCAGGATATTATACTATTTTCGTTCTTTTCGATAGCCGCGTCCAGCGCCTGCTGGCTAAAATTAGGTTCCCATGAAGACTTCTCTTTCAGGCATTAATTACTATTATTGTGGCAACAGTCTTGATCCCAGGTTCCATATCATCGTGCAGCTTTGTGTGACCGAGAGCAGCTGTTTCATGCACTCAATCTCGCCGGCAATGAGCATCTTGAATATATTGGAATGCTGCTCCTTACTAGCAGTGCAATGGTGTGGCTCTTTCTAGAAAGCGTGAACCCTCCTCGAAGCCTTTTCCTTATTGCTGTTACTTAGAAACCGAACCATGAGCTTTCTCGATCGCTCAGAAGCCAACTATAACACCATTTTTACCTCCAAGATGTTTTCGATTTTGTCTTGGCGCCACTGAAACGAAGACTGAGTAGTTTCCAAGTCATCGGCTCGGTCACTGATCTAGCAGCTAGTGTAGCGCTGTTTAGCAACTGTCATCTTCCACGGGGCCATCGGCTTGACCGGTATCAACCATCAGTCAGAGAATCCTGTTCTGTTCTTCAGAGGCCAATGGCGGCCCTGTCTGGTCATTGTGGCCTCGGAAAGCGTTTTCCACAGGCCGAAACACTTATTACCCCCCCAGCTTGCTCATCCGGGGAGAATATATCCCAGCTTCGTCCTTGGCTGTATGGCGTGTATCGGAAATCGAGTCTGGGTGCTTCAATGTCCTGGCAGGGCTGGATGAGGCGACTAATTTCATTCAGAGACTGACATCATCGCTGGGTCTAGTTTTCTGAAAGATAATGACGGATCCGAGTTGCGAGGGACAATGATATTGAATCGGCGAGTAGGGACAAGGGAGCATTGTACCAAACGACCAAGAGGTCCACTTCAGCCCCATCAATAGCAAAGGGGGGCGTAGACGGCCCTTAGACATGATGCTCAGTGTCCTCATGTCAATATCTATCTACATGTAGTCGCTCGGGTTCCGGTTCTCGGGGCTCCTTCACGGCAGGGTGCAGTACATGACATGGACTCATTCTATTCAGTTTCCCCCGCGCTCCGGTAAACAAGTAAGGGTAATCATCATCACCTCCCACGTCTGTTGCGACGCTAAAGCCAACTAGCCCTCCATTCTAGAGGTTGAAGGGGCGCCTCGTTGCACTGGCGGTGTCCGAACCGCGACGCGACCCTTGCGCCTATCGTCTCTTCGGATCCGACAGGTTCTCTTCTGAGAGTGACGACGGTATGTTTGTCTCGCCATGTCGCTTTGCGCTGGAACGGAGGGTGGCATGTGTCGGCCGATGCGGTGCTCCTCCTCCTCCTCCTCCTCCTCCTTCTCCCTACACCTACGCTATTTTGTGCGACAGCTAGTGCAACTACTGCATCGTTTTCAGTTTTCTTCTCTGAGGCATTCCCTCAGCCTCAGTTGGCGAAAATTCTCAGCTTCTGGTCCACGCCTCCCGTAGCGATGATGCAACGAATCTGCACATCAGGGGCGGCTCTCTCGGCACCGTTGCGCTTTGGAGTGCCCACTTCGCCGTTCTCAGTGTCGACGGGAGCGCTCTCCTTGACGATTCCTGGAGCCCATCTCAGGCAAGTGATGAAATGTTCGTGAACATCCGCAAGCACCCTGACGCACTTGCCTCCTTGGCTGAGGTCCCAGCATCTCAACGTCTTGTCGTCTGACGCTGATATGAGGTATTTGCCGCTGGGATGGAAAAGAATCGACCGCACCCAGTTGTCGTGGCCCGCTAGGGTCAGGAGGCAGGTTCCGCGAGCATCCCAAAGCCGTATCGTCTTGTCTCGGGATCCAGTGGCCACAAACTCTGCCGTGCTGCTCGCTGGTGGAGGCTTCTTCAGTCCGGCCAGCGGAGCCAAGTATTTATATGAGGTGGCCGGGGCAATTGTGCAGCACTCGTTGAAGTGCTCGTGGCCAAACATGATCTGCTTGACCTCTGGCTCCGATGATGAAATGTCCCATAGTCGAACGGACATGTCGTCGCCAGTGGAGACGAGGAAACGCCCATCGGAGGAGGGACAGACATCTCGCACCCAGCCGGAATGTCCGCTGATTGTCCTCATGCAATATCCGGTGGTGATATCCCATATCCTCAGAGACCTGTCTCGACTCGCGCTGACGAGCAAGGTCCCGGATGACGGTGCGCCCGCAGCGCCCGATGGGATGAACCGGATAGCGCTGATGCTATGGTCGTGGCCTGGTAGAGTTCGGATGTTCTTGTAGTCGTCGGCTGGATCCCACAGTTTGATGGTCAAGTCGGAGCTGCAGGATGCTAGGAGATAACCGCCTCGGGGGCCGCCGTAATCGACATCTAGCACTGCTCTCGTGTGGCCCTTGATCGTCTTTTCCAACTCTCCCAGTTCCCAGTCCCAGATTTTTATGGTGTAGTCGTCAGACCCGGAAGCGATGGAGGAGAATACGGGGTGAAATGCGACGCAGTTTATGGCATCCCGGTGTGATTCCAAGGTGTGGCGAGGAGGGGCTTTGGGTAACCAGGATGCGGGGTCGTTTCGTTTTGAAAGGGAGCTAGGCGTCGCGTTGTCGAGTTCGGTTTGCAAGGCGTCGTTTCGGCTCTCGAGATCCATGATCTGTAGGAGGGATATGTTAGATGTCGGTGTGCGGGAGGAGCGGGAGCGGGAGCGAGAGCGGGGAAAGGCGAACAGCGAGCGAAGCTGTCGCGCAAACGCAAATACAACATGCCTTTTTCTGTAACCGCACAATGCTCGTCCATTTCTTCTCTAGAAGCGTCTCATACTTCTTTGCTGTGGCGGCATCGAATGACTCCTCCCCAAGGTTGATTTCTGTCCGGAGTGCCGTGGCGGCATTTGGGAGGTTGTTGGCGGAAAGGTATGCGATGATGGACTTGTGACTGCGGGCACCATGTTAACCTCCCTCCGGGATATGCGAAAGTCCTGCCCTCCTCGGGACACTGTACGCACAGCTCTTCCGCTTGTCTGGGTGACAGCATGGGCGCCATTGTTGCGACCGTTTGCAGTCCGGCACCACAAAAGCCAGTATTTGGTTGTCCTCCAGACCGACCTTGAGGCGAACGTCCTCTCCGCTTTTCGGGGTTGTTGTCGTAGAATCCGGAGTACCGAGTCGAACGAGCGAATAAGGTGACAGCTCAGTACATTGGCGCAGCCTGAACCTAATGGGATCTTCGATTCGACGGGTCGGGCGATTAGGATGGAGACAGCAACAAGGCGACAGTTGGGCTTCGTTGTCAAGCACCAAAGAGCTCTCGTCGCAGCGCGTCAGAAAGTGGGTTCGGGCCCGGCGAAATATTTTCCCTTTGCGAGGTGCGCTTTACCAACATTTCATGTAACACGGCAGTAACAAACACGACGTTGCGGATAGCATGTGATGGTGGGAAGCCTTGCACCGATTGGTGAATTCTTAATTCGTGCCATGTACCGTGATCTTTCTACGCTGTTTTTTACGTTGAGGGACGCACGTATGTATTGCCCGAGACACTGGGCACGAGGAGGCCGCGGTCCATAACGCCAACGGCCGTCAATCGCCGTGATGTTGGTACGAATCACCGTCTTTAGTCTGCACTTATTGGGATTGGAGGAACCCGAAGTAAGCGGGAATCGGATGAGAGGTTTGCTCCCGAGCTTGCGAAGTTGAGAGTTTTGACCAGACAGGCCCAGAATATTGTCGCTGCCGGACTTCGTCCATCAATTGATGACATGCCTAGTGGACTACATAGTAGTTAGGTGGTTCAAGCCTGGGTACGAATAGGCTAGACCAGCAGCGGCTCAGATACTTGGGTCCTTGGGCACTCCGGATTCCCATGTAGATACAGCGCGGTCGACTCACGGATAGTACGATAGCTTCGCCGTCACCGCCTACGTCGGTCAGGGTACCGCTGTAGCAATGACCAATGGCAGCCTGTGCCGCTGTCTCGTTGGGGCAATTGGAGAGTTCCATCGGCGTTCCCCGCCCCACGGCGCCTCCCGCATGCCACCCGGTCGCCTTCAGGTCAAGTTCCCCTCCCGAGTCACCGAACCTTTGACTTCTTTCTCTCACTCTCCTCCTTCAAGACTGTAATATACTTTATCTTTTTTTTTCCTTTTCTTTTTCGAGGCTGCACCAGTCAACCTTAAAGGAAGCCTAAAGCAAGTGCTACTGCCACAATGACGACACGCTATCGCGTTGAGTGTAAGCTGCCCTGTCCCTCACCAAGGAAGGACTACAGAGGAACTTGCTCACACAGGTTTCTAGATGCCCTCAAGACGCACCGTCGAGACCAATTTATCGGTACGATGCCTTTACGAGTGACTCTCGTGGCCTCCTTCCCTTCCGGGATAGTGCCCCACTCCATTATCAGCACCACCCTCACCACCCTCACCACCCTCACCACCCTCACCACTTATAACATCACAAACCTCACGCTTCCATGTAATTAGGCCTTTTCGCTAACATCGGGACGAAGAATGGATCAAGGGTCTCTTAGCTGTCCCTTTCGTACTCCACTCGCAACCAAACGGTGACTTGAAAAATGTGCCAAGCGTCGCCCCCGAGATGGATGATGAGGCTCGCCGCCAATGCGAAGAGGCTCGTCGGCCCTATGTAGAGGCTCACCGACGATGCTACGCCGAAGCCCACGACGACTATGCTGAGATCATGTACAAAGTCGAACTTCTGATCAAGGATCACGGTGCGTAGTCTCAACTTTTGGTCAAGTGCTGCAGTTGGCTAATCTCGCTCTGTCTAATCTAGTCGACAACCGACTTGCAAATGGCGGGCTCCCCTCTAAGCTAATGATGCTGGTACCCACAGCAGGCCCCTTCTTCACCGAGCTACCGCTCAAGAACGCCTTCCAGTACCAGGACAGAAAGCGACATATCTCATCGAGGAGATTTGTGGCGCCGTCGTTCAATGATATTCGACATATCCTAAACTCAGCCCAGGTCAGAGCCGTTACCGACGAGTCGCTACAGCTAGCTACCTTTGATGGAGATGTGACACTCTACGATGATGGAGAGAATCTACTCGAGAACAACCCCATTATTCCTCTACTCATCGGTGGGACTTGCCCTATCATTCCAACGGAGACACATGCTAATTGCTGGTACAGATCTCCTCCGCGAGAATGTCAAGATTGGAATTGTCACAGCCGCGGGCTACACCACGGCCGACCGCTACTACGAGCGTCTCAAGGGTCTCCTCGATGCCATTGCAAGTGATGATGGCCTGAGCCCTGCCCAGAAGCAGAACATTGTTGTCATGGGCGGCGAGGCCAACTACTTGTTCGAGTTCTGCGCCTCTTCGCCTCACAAGCTGGCGCCCGTTGACCTTAACGACTGGCTGACACCTGAGATGGCTTCGTGGTCCAAAGATGACATCAAGAAGCTTCTTGATAAGGCAGAAATGGCTTTGAGAGACTGTATCGAGTTCATGAGCCTGCCTGCTAAGATTCTTCGCAAAGACCGCGCCGTCGGCATTATGCCAGATCCAGCCGACGCACGCATCGCCCGCGAGAGTCTTGAGGAGACGGTTCTCGTCGTTCAGCGCATCCTGGAACTGAGCAGAGTCGGGTCCGCGCACGACCAACCTGCTAGCCGGCCGCAGCCCCCCTCGGAAACTTCGCAGCCTTTGGATCTCTCGCACCTTTCCCCTGAACCCGTGCAGCATCGCCCCGTGCCGTTCTGCGCCTTCAACGGTGGTCGCGACGTGTTTGTTGACATCGGCGACAAGAGCTGGGGTGTGACGGTCTGCCAGCAGTGGTTTAGCAGGAAGAGCGGGGACGGGGCGATTGAGGGGAAGAATACGCTTCACGTGGGCGATCAGTTCCTGAGCGCCGGGTCGAACGACTTCAAGGCGCGGAGCGTAGGGACGACAGCGTGGATCGCGAGTCCAGCTGAGACGGTGGAGCTTCTGAAAGAGCTGGAAGAGCTGAGGAGGGGGAAGCTGTGAAAAGGCAGGGCAAGGGAAGTCAACTTCACTCGACCGAGAGCAACTCGCCCCGTCATCATTGCAGAGGGGCAGGGATATACTCTACTGAGCAACGAGATTTACGAGAAAGCATAGCACGGGTTGGAGACAATGTTAGGCGTTAGGGGAACCTAGGGTTAAGCGTCCAGTTGGGGTTGGGGCTGTGAATCAGCGTATGCGGGGCATCAGAATGTGTGTTTCTCGGCTTGTGTAATTATATCTTACGCGGATGAATACCTGCAACAACCCCTTATGCTATCCGGGCTGTAGCATATGTTGATTCAGGCTGTAAGACCATTTTTCTGCACCATGTCTCGTTGATCATGTTACTAGCTGCCCTAATGTCCTAATGTCGTGATTTCTTACGCCCTTAGGTTCTCAGACCCTCATGCCTTCATGGTTTAATGCTAACTGCCAACACCAACAGCAATATCATCATCAAAAAATAGGAGTGGAAAGTTAATAGCGAAAGTTGGCCCAGGCGTGATATACAGCCCGAGTAGACATGCTATGCAGCCTGAACAGCAAGACTCTGCAACGAATGTGCCCATCAAGACGCAAGGATAGAAGAAAGGGTAAGACACCTTCAACATACAGTAATTAATTGTGAGGGGACAGCATCACACAGAGCCGTCAAGATAGGAATTGCGTGGAGAGCGTATGGCGTAGGGAACATTTTCCCTTCTCGAACGAGCTGCAACTCCTTGAGCTTGTTCTCATGGGCTTGGAGCTGCCGGATGGGAGCCACCATGACGATGGCAAGAGCTGTTGCATTGAAAGGTGAATCCAGGAGGTATCGCTAAGAATGGAAGATGGCGCATCGTTGTTCGAAATCATCGATATAGTCGGTGGTCATCCAGCACGGCCAAAATCGCATCGCGGTGAGCACTGTTAGTGAATCGCTGAAGCAGCTGTGCAGCTACCTCGGGCTCCATCCTGTAGGCCTAGTATCGTAGACTAGGCAGGGGGGTCGAATCTGGACAAGCGTGAATGCGACGGTGAAGAGAGAGAGTGGTGGTGTCAATGACCGCCACACCAAAAGGTAAGGCACCTTACACTTACTATGCAGGCAGGTCATATCTCTGGTGGTCACCCACCAACAGGTGGTGTTTTCTTCACCTCCGGCATCTCTATGGTGGGGTTAATACGCACGTGGTGCGTCACGTGAAGGAGGCATACCCTTTGTAGCCGCTTACAAGCGAACCAGCGCAGCGCCGGAGGATGCGGACTCTATCACGAAGGATCCGAAGCGTGACTCTTTTTCGGCCCACGCCTTTATTACAAGCCCGTCCATACGTAATTAGGGGTCGGGCGGTGGCTGCGATGGCGAAGCCTAAGACGGAATGAATGGGTTCGCAGTATGACGTTAGCCGAGGCGAGTAGACCGACTTGGCTGATGAAGAGAACCCATCGGAGCGCACCTGGCCGAGCCAGCTTCTACTGAATGCTCCGTACTCCGTAATATACGAGTAGACGATGACTTAGCATTTGGGTGGGTGGATCTTGGTTTGGAATCTGAAGGGACGAAGGCTCAGCAACCCCAAGCCTAGCAATCCTTCCATGACAATTCCGAAATAGAGACCGCACGACCAGGACAAGGTAGTAGCGAGGCCAGGGCTAAGGATTCCCTTAATCTCAGCCCTGTAATCTAATGTCACATCTCCATCTGCTCCAATCGTAGATACCCATTGAAGCCCCCCCTCCCCCCATCCCGCCTGTTAGAGACGGGTGCTGTAAGAGATGTGAGTGCAAGCTCTCTCCACATCTGGTCCGGGATCCGGAGCGGAGATAATTCCTTCCCCCCCCCCCGCCTTGAAAGGCGCCAGGCGCCAAAGGGTAATGCCATGTTACCGGTTCAATCGGCATCCGTGGGGCTTTGCCACTTCGGACTCCTGGCGGCTGTGGGTGCTGACACCTCCCGCTCCGCTGGGTTTGTTCTGTCACACACTGTCTGTCTCGGAAGCGTTAGATGCCGGGGAGAACGCTAATGCAAAATCCCGCTAGAGGCAGCAGCTCTACTCTGTTATTGTCGAGTTCGCGTCGGGTGGCAATAGAAAAAGTCATCACCGATTGCTTGAATAGATTGCCGGATACCAACAACAGAAAGTCTGGAAAGAAAGGCCAAGAAAGCCAAGCACCGGACTGGAAATGAATGACTAAATAAGTTAAACCTGACTCTTAGTCAGTCCACCGCCTGATTTTCATCCACACAGAGGGGGCGCAGCTTAAAAGCCTTACCCGCTCGAGGCTGAATATCAGAAATCCCCGTCTACAGGGGCTCGAGTCACTGCGTTTGCACCCAAGAACTTGGAGAGGAAGCGAGACGTTTTGATTTTGACTGGCGAAGCCACCCTCGCCGCCGTGGTAGCGCAGCGCTAAAAGCCTACGCCGCAGGGATCCAGCCGGGGATCTAGGGGAGGCTTTGGCCTTTTTAGTGGTCCCATATTAGTGGGTTGGTACCTACAGCCCACCACTGGGCAGCCTATAACATCCAACCGCCTTCTGAAAACGCCCCCCAAGCCCCTGTCCCCTGTCCGTCTCCCGTCCATCCATTCTCCCACTTCTCCCCATTTTCCTCGTTTCAGCATCATCTTCATCAATAAATTACAGCACAACGTCTCTTTTCTAGGATTTGGGTTATTGCCGTTGGTGGGCATCGGGCTTTTTTTTCCTTTCCTTTCCCCGAGTCTCTTTCCTGCTTTGCGCCTCGATTTCTTGGTCTTCTGCATATTAGACTAGGCAGCCCGGCATTCAAGACATCGATCGAACTAGAACATCCCGAGGAGAGACAACCGTCGACTCTCACTCTGCCGTGTCTCTCGCTCTTCTGCCTCTGCTTCGACAACTTCTCCTCTGTCGGCCTTCAACATGCGCTCCCTTGCGCTCCTCTCCCTCGTCGCTTGCGCCTCGGCCGGCACCGTCTCTGTCGGCATCTCCAAGTTAAAGCTCGACCACTCCCTCACCATCACAAAGCGCGATACCCTCGACCTCGAAGCTATCAACAACATTACTGGCGGTGGCTACTATGCCGAGTTCGAAGTCGGCACTCCGGGCCAGAAGATCGGGTTCTTGCTCGACACCGGCAGCAGTGACACCTGGGTCAACTCGGTCGACACGGATCTGTGCAACAGCATAACACTACAGGATACGAATGGGTACTGCATGACCACTTGTGAGTAGGATTCGGGCGGGCTGGGACGGGACGCGTAACTCTAGGCGACCGTAATGCTGACTTTCGACTACAGTCAACTCGGACGACAGCTCCACGTACAAGGTCGTCGACAAGGGCGGTTTCGACATCACCTATCTCGACAGCCGCCGAATCCGCGGCGACTACTTCAACGACACCGTCACTATCGATGGCAAGGCCATCAAGCGCCAACAACTTGGCCTCGCCACCAAATCGGTGCGCCCTACGGGTATCATGGGCCTGGGCTTCGCCGCTAATGTCGCTGCCGATGTCGAGTACCCGACCGTCCTGGACAACATGGTTTCCCAGGGCTACATCGACACGGCGGCCTTCAGCTTGTACTTGGTACGTAGCTGCTGCGTTGCGTCCTGTATCCCGGAATTCCAACTAACCCCGTGTGGTAGAACGATCTCAGCGCCGACTCCGGTACCATCCTCTTCGGCGGCATCGACAAGGCCAAGTTTGTCGGCAAGCTCACCACCCTGCCTCTCAAGCCCGACTTCCAATCCTTCTCCAACAACATCACCTCCTTCACCGTCGGGTTGGACTCGCTCGCCGTCTCCGGCAAGACCGTCAAGCTCGACGCGCTGTCCGCCGACGCCATCCTCGACTCCGGTTCCACCATCTGCCTCCTCCCCGACTCTCAAGTCCAGGCCATCTGGGATGCCTTTGACGTCCGCACCGTGACGGGCATCAGCGTCCCCTTCGTCGACTGCGCCTACGCCGGCGACAAGGGCGACGGCATCAGCTTGGACTTCACCTTCTCCGGGAAGAAGATCAGCATCCCCATCGACGAGATGGTCGTCGACTCCTTCGCCTCCGTCCAAGACGAGATCATGAACGACCCCTCCCTCAGCAAGGCCTTCGATGGCTGGAACGGTGCCTGTATGTTCGGCATCGCCTCCGCCTCCGACTACGGCGTCGACAGCGACGACTTCGCCCTGCTCGGCGACACCTTCCTGCGCTCCGCCTATGTCGTATACGACCTCGCCAACGAGCAGATCGGCATTGCCGAGGCCAACCCGAACGCCACCAAGAGCGACATCGTTGAGCTCAAGGCCGACGACTCCGACTTCCCCAACGTCACCGGCGTCGCTAGTAAGTCCACGGCTGACCCGACCTCGTCGGGCTCCCGTCCCACCGTCACCGTCACGGCCACTCCTGACAGTTCCTCAGGCAGCAGCAGCAGCGGAGACGGAGACGACGACAGCGCCGCCGGTCGTTTGGCGCCGGCCATGATAGCCTCGCTAGTGATGGCTGTGGGAGCCGCGGCCGTGATGCTGTGAGAGACGGTAGTCTGAGCTTGATGTGGGACGTGTTTG
The DNA here is from genome assembly GCA_019137255.1 of Corinectria fuckeliana. Lineage (NCBI taxonomy): Eukaryota > Fungi > Ascomycota > Sordariomycetes > Hypocreales > Nectriaceae > Corinectria > Corinectria fuckeliana. The sequence continues at coordinate 125,972 of WPDH01000026.1, read as the reverse complement.
TTACCTGCACCAGTTGGTGCAGAGGCGTATATGTACGAGTACATGTCACGAAACAGGGGTGTAAAGGGGATAATGTTCTTGCGGGAAACCAATGTAAAATACGATACCCTCGTTGGAGAATAATTCCTGACGTGATATCCAGGCCGTATCGGCCCTAGCCCACAGTGTATATGACGCATGAGCTGCCAAAAATATAATTGTTCTCTTCCAAGAAACCGGGTCCTGAGTCTGTTGCCGTGTGTATTTAATCATCTCCTCAAACCTACTTCGTGAGCCTCCTTATTGGCACGTAGCCCATTTTCCATCAATTGCACTCCATTTCGCAAGTCAGATACACGTACATTGGAACAAGAAACGAAACGCCCCCTAGGCTGCTCCTCGCCTGCCCATTCCCTCCTTCAAGTAAAGCCAGCTAGCCCATCTTGTTGTACCGCTCTCTCGCCTTGTCCTGAACGGTGTTCAAGTAATCGGTATAACTGTTCTTCGTCTTGCGCTCGGCGAGCTGCGCCGCATCCCCTAGATTGCCTCCCTCGGCGCCCAAGCCAACGCCGTCCTGGTAGGCGTTTGTGACGATGGTCTCGGTGCGGCCGTCGCCCTTGGCACCCAGGCCGGCGCCAGCAGACCAGCCCATCTTGGCCAGCATTCCGGCTCCCTTGGACTGCGCCGGTTTGGGAGTCTCCTCTTGCTTCGGAGGTTGTTGCTTGGGCTTGTTGTGGTGTCCCGGCACAGGCGCAGGCGCGGGCTTGGGCTTGGTGGGCTGGTTGTACACCTGTCGCCGTTCCTTGGCTCGGTCTCGGTACTGCGAGGTTGCAGGCGCAGTCTCTGGGTTTTCTTGTGTCTGTTTCTGAAGCCTTGCGTCGCGAGTCGCGAGGCGAGGAAGGGCTGCCTTGACTTGCTCTTCGTTTTCCGTGGCGTTCTTGTGGTTCCGGGACTTCTCGTGGATGTCGACTTCGTCTATCGACTTGTATTTGCGCATGCAGATGAGACACATCAACCGGTCTCGGTCGACATACGACACCGATGGGCTGATCGACGACTGGGCCTGAGGTTGCGGCTCCTGTTCGGAGGTAGCAGTCGGTTCGGGAGTGGTGGACTTCCTTAGATTGCCATCTTGAGACACACCTAGTTTCGTGGCGCCAGAAAGCGATATCTTGATAGGGCCTTGGGGTTTGGATCCCTCTGTGGAGGATCCGTTTCCTGAAAGCGATATTCGTACAGGCGTTCGATCCTGGTCTTGTCCGCCAGCGTTCTGTGCCCCATCATTACTTGTTGCATGGCCATTGCCTCGAAGCTCGCTCCGCTTTCGCTGCCACATGGCCATTTGACCGGCCATGGGTACTAGCCTCTTGGCCGAAGACCCAGCAGCAGCTCCTTCAGCCTTCCGTTTCTTCGACTTTCTGGCTTCGGCAGCCTCGTCCGCGGCGGCTTTAGAAGTATCGCCCGCGCCGGGAGGGTGAGACGTCACGATGTGTTGGCTGGGGTACACATGAAGGTCTCGATATCGCACACGCAGAGTCGGGTTGAACAGAGGGTTGAACGACATGCGCTCAATGGCAGGTGTCACCTCCCGTTCCTCCGGGATGAAGACACCCATGTGAATGGTAGACACTGTGACTGGGCACGCTGCAACAGTAAAGGACCGAGACTTCTGGAACTTGGCCACGGCAGCAGCGGCGTCTTCCATGGTCCAAAACTCAACGAACCCGTATTTGAATGATTCATCCGAGCTGGTGTCGCGCATGAGAAAGACTCGATGCAATGAACCAGGTCTGGCACCGTACCGTGACGTGTCGCCAGTGGGTGCGGTTGACTTGAGCTTTGGCGCTCCATTGGAGTTGTCCTTTGCACTGTCGACCTTTTCGAGTTCCAGCCGCTTAATGTCGTTCGTGAACATGTCCTCGTTGACAAATTGAGGCAGTGGGTAAACGACGAGAATCTGGGACGGAACATTGGCAGCATCAGTTACGCCCGTCAAGCTTTGTTGCCAATTTGAGGCTTGACACGGTTTCGTTAGTAGTGAAGTAGCTGGGGCGAGGACAGGAACTCACCAGGCTGAGGACCACCGCAAATCTTACACCTTGTCCTAGTGGCATAGTTTGAGAAGTCGCACTTCGAAGTGTCAGCGAGGGGATATACAGGAGAAGGAGAAGCACTCACTGCTAGGCAAGTCCAGTTGCTACCACCGGCTCCCCGCGGGTCCGTGTCGTCCCGGCTCTCCCGGCTGCGGGCATAATGTATGTACGCATCATACTTGCCGTCTGGCAAGCTATCAGTGGGGTTCGCCAACTCAAGATGAAGCTTTGGATAATGCTCTCTCATGAAGACGACAGCGTGGTCGACCTCCTGGAATTGAACAAACGCCCGGCAATGCCCTGTGGTTTGTTAGACATGGCTAGGTGCGAGCTATGATTGATGGAGCTGTCTCACCCTTGGACGAGGTTACGCGGACGTCTATCGACGGAAACTCGGCGGCGACGGAGTTTTTTAGGATGCTTTCGCGCAGCTGTAGGTTCTTCAATTAGTCATTGCGAACCATCAAACGGGCCGTTTATCGAGCATGTCGCGGCGACCGTGGCCGTATTCCAAGGACAAGCTCCGCGAGATGAGTTTCAACGGCCATGCAGGGAGGAGACGCTGCTGGACGACCGGCTCCCGGCCGGCGACCAGAAGCCTCTCCATCGGTGTTGAATCAATTGATCAGATCGGCAGGGTACCAACCTCACTCGACGACAGGCCGAAGGGCAGGCCTTCGAGGATGACCGTGTCACTCGGCTTTCCAGCTTCCCGCGTTGGGCTGCGGGAGCGACTCCGGTTGTAGCGGCTGCCAGAACGGGATCGCGAGTTTGTGTCGTCGCCTTCTCGGTATCTTGAGCGGTCGCGCTGGTGCTTCTCGTCTCCGTACCGGTCGCGGGCATGATCGCCGCCGCCTTGGTAGCCCTCGTCGTACATGCCGCCATAGTCGTGTTGATCCTCGGCATTGTATCTCGAACCCCGCGAGGCGCCGCCCCTTTTCGCATACCCTTCATCGTAGCCGTGGTCCATCTCGGGGTGCATGCTGTCGTCCCGGTAGCGCGAGTCTCTGCCCCTTGAGTCGTCGGGGAAGGCTTGTCGGGGCGGAGACCTAGATTGGTCTCGCCGTCCCGTGGGGAAGTTAGCCGTCAAGCTCAAATGATCTATGATGGTCCTTCGCGAGTGTGTTCAAAATCTCCTCCTGAGGCGCGGGCTGTGGCTTTACCCTGCCGCGATCGGAAGGCGTCCTGTCGCTCTTGGTAGTCCTGGTCTTGGGTCCCCCGATCTGAGTCCCTCCCGCGATCCTCGGATCGCGCACGGTGTTCGTCGCGCATAACGGCGTCACACGCGCAATCTTGGAGAGAAGAAAGTCGATGCTTGGCTGTGTGGGCGGTGTTTCGAGAAGTCTTGGAATATTAGGTGGGAGAAGAAGAGGAATTCAAGGTGGCATGGATTCCAAGGACAACAATCTAGATTAAGCAGGACGAGGTTGCGACCGCCTAGCTTAGTCATCACACATGCATGCTTCCGTCACCTTGAACTCAGCGTCATCGTACTATAAGACATCCAAGCCATCAACGGGATATTAGGAGAGTCACGTAACCAAAGTTACAAACATGGTCACTGAAAAAAGTTTTATTTATTGGCCCAAGGAAAAATATGTGGTAGCAATAAGCTTTTGCTATGATGAACAGTACTGTCGTAGGTGGCGGCGACCTTCGGCCTTTAAGCTGACCCCCTCAACTTGACTCTCTCTTGGAAAGCACTTCAAGTCCAGCACCACAACTGCAACACAGCCTGAAAAATGGCCACGTCCGTTTACATCCAAAGCCTCGGAGTGGAGAAGACCCTCAAGGAGAACGAGGGCAGGTGGGAGACGACAGCAGAGGGCTGCTATGTTGCCCTCACCCACGACCATCTGAGCGTCCGAGACACCATGGACCGAGTCCGCGATCCCGGAGCCGGAGCCATCGTGATATTCGCAGGCAAGCTCCCTCCGCACCAGCCGTATTTTATTTTGTTTTATCTTCTCATCCTCTGTTTACTAACGCACCTCGCATCTTAGGCACCACGCGGGACACCTTCGACGGCAAGCCCGTCAAAGAACTCCAGTACACATCCTACCACCCGCGGGCGCTCCGGTCCATGCTCGCCATCGCGCAGGCCATGCGCGCCAAGCACGGCCTCAAGGGCATCGCCCTGGTGCACCGCCTGGGCACCGTGCCCATCAGCGAGGAGAGCATCCTGATCGCCGTGGCCGCGCCGCATCGCCAGGCCGCGTGGCGCGCGGGCGAGGAGGCGCTCGAGGAGTGCAAAGCGTCCGTGGAGGTCTGGAAGCGCGAGGAGTTTGAGGGCGAGGAGGGCGTGTGGAGAGCTAATCGGGACGGGGCTGCGGGACAACGGGAGAAGGCTTGAGGCTTGAGGCATGAGGCTTGAGTTATTTATTTCTTGTTGTCTGTTTTTTTTTTTTTTTTCATTCGTTGATTCTCCTCGTCTTCACCTTAGGAGACCAAAAAGCAATACCTCAACGAAAGTAGACCATGTACACATGATGCCATATTCACTCGTATCCCCCCTCCCAGTCGTTTCACCACCCCTACAAAACCCAGCCCGAGTAACCCTTTGTGTGGAACTTCTTCCACCTTGGCATCCCATACTCATCATCATTATCATAAACCTTCTCTTTGTTTACTTCTGGTAAACCGGCGGCGGCTCCTGCAGGAACTCGAACGGACATCGTGGAGGATGGTTCCCCCCGCAGCACGTAGGAAACATCACTACGACAAATACACGTTAGTCTCAAGCGCGGCAATATGAAGTCTTCCCAAGTCAGAACGTACTGATGTGCCCGTAGTAGGCCTCTGTAAATGTGACATCCGTGCCTAGTCCTTGGACCTCGACTTCCTCTGTGAACGCCGATGGGTACACGACGATGCCATACTCGGCGTGCAGAACCCGCCAGAACTCCAGCGGTAGCCTTGTAAAGCTCCGGTCAGTCCCGCGGCTGCTACACAGCTATCTGGAGGCACTCACTTGTATTGGCCGTGCTTGATACACGCGTGCATAAACAGACAGATGGTCTCGAGAACCACCCGGCCCTCGTTGACAGCGTCCTCGAGCTGGTCGCACTGCAGGTCGAAGACACGCCTCAAGCGCTCCTTGGAGTAGTTCATGGCGATGGACCAACCCTTTGCGATCTTCTCTATATCCCGGGCCTCGGGGAACTCGGCCATGATGGACACTGTAGGATGTAAGTGGGAGAGAGTAGCTGATGGTAACAGCAAAGTCAGAGGAGCCAGAAGAAGGGACTAACAAAATCGAAAGAACAACAGAACAGGAAGAAGAATCAAAACTTCGCAGTCGGGTTGGTGAGGGCTCCTCGACTCAAGTATTCTGGTGGTTGCTCCGGGCGCGGGCGCGGGCGCGGGCGCGTGAGGTTGGCCATCAAGGTACCTATAGCTCACTCACTTAGGTACTCACTTACTCGCCCGTTCCTCCACAACTTGGTGATGCACGTCCCTGGCGACAAGTCGTGAACTTGCCAATCACCATCGTGTCATCGTCACATTCCGTTAGAGCCCGCATGCGGCTCTTGACGAGAAGAACCCCTTTGGCCTATCCCCCACGTCCCCGCTCAGTTCTCGTACCTTCTCATGCCACTGGACTCCGCCACTTATAGAGCACCGAGTTAGAGCTGTGCCCAAATGTGCAAAGGAATGAAGGTAAATGTTGAGCAAATAAATGGTAGATGATTAAGTTGTATAGACAACCATAAGGCGCAGGCTTGCTAACCCGTCCATGTATATATGTAGGATATCGTATCGTATCGTAGGTAATTAGCAAAGTACATCATCACCTCGTGGTATCTCTCGTTCCCGTCGTCCCATACAAGTACAAGCCCGCCATCGCAAACACCTCCTTTCAAACTTCTACAAAGCATAGTTCTCCGTATGCAGGAAAATCTCCTCTAGCTCGTCGTCTCCCCAAATCTCCGCCTGCAGCCGCGCCACCGTGTTGGCAACGCCGACTCTCATTGCCGGGGGGCCACACACAAACACCGCCGTGCGCCGGCCTAGGATGCCCCGTCCGTCGGGACCGCCTGTCGCCCACTCCTTGAGCATGTAGCCCAAATCTGGCCGCCCGTATTCGACGCTCCATCCGCCGTCGATCTGGTGCGGCACGGGAAATGCAAAGCGCATCAGGTTCTTCTGGAACTCCGTTGGTGTCTCGGGGAAGCCAAAGTCGAAGCCCGATGGCGGGCCAAAGGTCGATGTTGGCCGTGGCCTTCCGCCTTCGGGGTCGGCCGGCTGTCGGAGGTGGGCGAGCTCGGGGGGGTTCACAGGGAAATCCTCAGCCGTAGGGCTGGAGCTAGGTGGAAGCCTATGTGGCGAGGATGGTGCGAGGTTGAAGTGAGGTGCATTATCCTTCTGCATGGCCCGGAAGTGGAATTCCTGGTCCTGGATCGAGTTCTGGTGATCCTCGAGCGACGACTTTTTGTCTTCGGGATAGTCACGGCCCTCCAATTTCTGGAGCGACTCCTCGGCTGCCGACCAATGTTTGGATGGTGGAGGTCCAGCGGGGGGTGGAGGCAAATGAGGTTGAAGGTACTTTTGTTGTGGCAACGCAGTGATGCGGTCCTGGTCCTCTTCGCGCAGTTCCCGTTCGCGGTCGGGATCGCCTTGAGCCTCGGATTGAATAAGAGCTGAGTTGCGCTTGGACGCGATGCCCGCCACGAAGCCGTCCAGCTTGTCGTGGAACAGGTGGCTCAGAGCTCTGGGATTGTTGCCACCCATCGGCTCACCGAATGGAGCAGTCATCTCGTGGCCAGCGCCTCGCCTTACCGCCGCAGTAACGAAGAACTTGCAGGTGACGCTCTCAGGCGGAGCAGCTTCTCGGCAGATACGCAACTCCTCGCGGAACCAGTCCATTGCCTCCAGTCGCTTCAGGGCCCAGACGACTACGACCTTCTTGGTAATTGCCTTGCCGTCTCTCATTCTTTTGATAAGGTCCAGTAGTTGGGACACAAGTGCAGTGATGCCGCTGCCTCCCGCAATGAGGATGCATGTGTCAAAAGCGGCGAGATCACGTCGCATGCCACCGTATGGGCCGTCGAGGAACGCTCGATACGTGTGGAACGGGCCCTTTTCAATAGCGGTATCCAAGACCTTGCGGGTAAACCCCCCATAGGGTCTGAACACCAGGGTGCAGTCCCGGTACTGCTCGCCATAGTCGGAGGGGAAGTCGTCGCTGCAGAGCGAAGAGATGGTAAAGGGGTGGTTTTCGAGAAACGAGATTCCTGGCATGCGCAGATAAACGTATTGGCCGGGCTTCCATCTCATCTGAGTCGGGATAGTGATCCTGATGGCATTCTCTGCCATCAAAGTGATGGCGGCTTCGTCGCCGACCATGAATGATAGGCGCCAAGGCTTCATCCAGTTGAGCTTGAACAGCCTCAGGAAGTAGCAGAAGACCCAGATGGCGACGGTGGTCCAGAGGTAGCTCCAAGACATGAGGAAGTTCTTGGTGTGCCAGAAAAGAAGCCCAACGTACACCATAGAAACAGGAACATGGAGCATGACGAAGATCTCATAAGCCACTCGCCTGACAAAAGGAAGAGAGGCAACACAGAGCCATATTAGGGGCACCAAGCAAGCAATTCCGGTGCCATAGATGACCCCGCTACCACCAGGAAACAGGCGTTGGAACACTGCCATGCCGCCGTCGTCCCAAACTGGTTGGATATAGAAGGGGATGGTGTGGATCAGGGCGAGGAAGAGGCAGAGATATCCTGCCCATCTGTGGAAGACGTTGAGTCGTTCAGGGCCAACGCCAATCAGGATGCTCAGCAAGTTTGCCTTCATGCTAGTTGCGACAATCCATGGTGTCAAGGCGACGGAAATCATCCCGGCCCTGATGGCCAACGGTGGTGAGCCATACTGAATGCTCTGCCAGTAAAGGGGTTGTTGAAGGAAGCAGTACAGCGTGACGAAGGCGAGGGCGATGAAAACGCAGGCGAGAACTGCCGACGAGGAGAAGGTGACTCGGTATTTGCCCCAAACGAAGTCGGGGATGGGGCGATAAAAGATCCACCGGAACAAGGCCAGGGTATCGTTGACGATGTTGACCGAGGAAAAGTGCGCCTTGGGTCGGAAATTCTTCTCGCCAAGCACATCGGGTTCGGGGAAGAATTGCTGGCTAGTTTGCATGGTGTGGCCTGTCTGGCCAGTTGCTAGGCCTGACATACCATACTCTGCTTCAAGAGCGTAGGCGTTTCGATAGTGCTCCTCGACCTGTTGCTTGTAGATGGCCTGTCGAATCTTGTCCTGCCAGAAATGCCATATTCGCACGGCAAGAACGGCACCCATTAGGGCGAGGGCGAAGTATGTCCATCCCAGACCATACTTGCCTGATTTCTCCCAGGGATCGACTACGTGTGCCTGGACCAGACCGGCAGGACTCGTAGGGGTTAGAGGAATGCTGATGCGCCTGAAGAGATCCGAGAAAGTCCTGGAGGCGTCAGAGACGGCGCCGTGTAAGGCGGGTTGCAGCTGAGAAGCCATTTCGACCAGCGATTGAGCTCCTGCAAGGGGTATTTCGGAAGTCGGCGGCAAAGCGCGGGGACGGCCCCGTTTCAGCTCAGCATGGATGAGAAACCGTTCAAGTCTGTCGGAATTTTGTGCCGATTTTACTGTACGTGGGAGAGGCGAGGCGCTGACAAGTTTGAAAATACTCTCGTCTATGTGTGACGATTCGTATAGATTGCGATATGACGTGAGACAGCGAGGGACAAGCTGACGCGGACACCACGAGGTCAAAGAATACCAGACTCTTCAGCCAGTGGGATAACGGTCGGTATATTCGGGTTTAAAACAGATCCAGGGCCGTGAACGAGGGAAAGGATGTGGAGGACAAGTGGTGATGGGGGCGAGAAACTCGGACGGGGCGATGAAGAGGTTAAAAACGAGGTCACGGTGGGGTCGCAGATGGGCACTGCGGCCGGATATATGACCTTGGACGATCTGATCCTGGGCAGTGAGCGGAGCTTGGGATACACAAGGGTTCAATGGCGAGGCGGCAGAAACGAAGACGAGGGCGTCTACTACGCACTTGGTAGCAGCGTGTGATGGCGGCGACTGGCGCGAGGCTTTGAGCATGGGGTGGAGAGGTGATATGCGAGATTGCCATGTGGACGAGGCCAGTGGAAGACGTCCAAGAAGAGCTGGACATGCAGCGGGGCAATCACAGCAGGGAACATCAGCAAGCAACAGGGAACAGCTTAGGACGGGATGGGGCGGGATGGGCAGCCACCTCAGGGCCAGCGGTAGACGGGGAGTCGATATTGGCTGGACCTGAAGATGCGGTCTCTCCCCCGCCTGTCGAATGTGGACCGTTCAGTCCCGTCACACAGCCGAGAGATGGGGCGTTGGGAGGGAGGGAAAACGGAATCGGCGGAGCTTGAGTGAGTGATTTGAGTGGGTGACATGCAGGAGAGCTCGCGCCAGGACGAGAAGACGGGTCGTCGACGTTGGAGTTGGTTGTTGGTCGGCAGTCTCGCTCGACGGTTGGGGTGCCGGGGTTGAGAAACTCTGGGGGGGCTGGAAGAGCGGAGAGGACTTGCTTGAGGAGTAACCGAGGAGCGGAGGGGGCGAGATTGACGCAAGACTGACTGGGGGCTGACTTGATTAGATCGAGATTCAGGGTCGACGTTGTTGAAGACCGAAGAGCTAGAACCCATCGTGAGACGCAACGCACAAAGAAAGTGCTGACATGGTGAAGACAATGACAGCCACGAATTGATTGTTGAGCTGTCAAATGCATGCCCAAGCCCTCGAGCCCCCGAGGCAGTGTTGGTCCTGGATATTGTGAGAACATGGCTCTGTGCCGTCGTTGGCTCGAGCAAAAGGATTGGCTGCAGGATGCAGAATCACAGGGTTCCTGGCATGGCGCCCGCCCGCCCGTCCATGCATGGCCGTCTAGCGGGTGATTGCTTCTTGCTTCTTGGGGGCCGCTGTTGGTCTTCGGGAGGTGGGTCCGGTGAAAGTGCCCGCGATGATGTGTGAGTTTTAGTTGTTGGGTGTGTGTCGCGGTGAGAAATGTTTGGCCGGCTGGGACGGTGGAGTTGCAAGGTGTGGGGCTGCAAGTTCGATTCCTGTGATAATTCCGAGCTTGTGATTCGTCGAGAGGCGCGGTGACAAGCTTGGCTCAGACAGGACCCTGAGGCGGGCGGCAACAGCAGCTCTGTGATTGGCTCGATTCCCATATAATGATTTATTGCGTGTTCACCACCGCTTCTCAGTCGATGACCGCTATGATGGCTCTCTTTGATCTTCAGAAAACTCCGATGGCCCATCGTGCGTACCTGAAACAACTAGGCTTACCCAGAGCGGTGGACCACGACGGCTCTTTTTGGTGGTATACGCCTGTCTGTTGATGCCGGATCTCGTCGTTCGATGGCCAGGGGGAAAACATGACATGCGGTTTGTGTGATTCCTAGGGTTTGCCGCCATCTGCATCTGCGCCTGCGCCGCTTTGTTGGTGACGACGACGACGGTAGCTGCTGTGTGGAGCATGTAGTCGCATGTACGAAGATGTCTGTCAGCATCTGCCTTTGGACGACTGCGGTCTTCACTGCTGCGTACAAAGTGCCTACATACTATGTACAACAACGAGGACGCAGGTTCCAGCCGCATACCGCCCACATGATGCATCCGTCCTCCCCGCTTCGGCATCCGGCACCACCTACGCTTTTCGTCCTGGCCCGAAACCCGAATGCGGGCGTCCGTGGGACGGCCGGGGATGAGAAGGTGGACTGGAAAGAGACCTAAGCTTCCAATTGTATGCTTCCCCCGCCTCTTGGCTTGGTCACTGGTGGCGATCTAATACTTGTTTACTTAGGCTGCTGTAACACAGCTCAAACAGGACGAGTCGGCCAAGCCACGCCCACTGCGCAGACGGAGGAGGCGTTCTTGTGTCGTATCCCGGGCCTGCATCAAGTTTGCTTGCCGCAACCTATCTGATTAATTAATGTAAGCACTTTGCCGTGGTTGGTGCACGGGTGTTGGGCAATTGCCCTTCATCGGTGCCTTATTATTCATCACATCATCTCCGGTTGAGATGCGAAGCACTTTATACAGCTTTGTGAGGGTTTAATTGCTCCCGGTGAGCCGTGAGCTTTGAGATAGCCGGCTTCTACTACTATGTAACGAACCATCGGATATGCGCCCAATAACAGTCTACGAAATACTGACTGTATTCGAAGAATGCTTTGTTGGCTCTACTCCGTATAAAGTAGGGATCTCTGGCTAAAGCCAACCACCGCTCATCGTGAACCTTGAAGCCCCCACTGCCGGTCCACCTCATGCACTTCCCGAATGTCTTGCACCAACACATTAGCAGGGAACTCTTCCTCCTGCTCCCTTGGTCACAGCCCGGCTTCGTCGGTCGGCTCGGCCGTTCCATATGGTACCTTTTGTTTTCTCTCGAGGGTCAGAACGTAGAAAGACAATCAGGTGAGGTCGCCCAAGATAATGTACCTTGACGGCGTCTGTCGGTGGCTGGCCCTTGCGAGACCGGATGACTTTGGTGGGCGAGCACTTCCCAGCTCCTTCAACATCAGCCTTGTGCCCCGCAGTCTCATCATTGGCTACATTAATTCCCCAGTCCACCAATGGCAATTGCCAGACCCCGCAAGGCTACTGTGCTCTTGAACTTTTATCGTTCAAACCAAAACTCAAGGCTTTCAGTCTCAGCTGCATTCAAACGTCGTTCTCACCGCCAAACCCACGTCTCCGTTCCCTTCCAGCACCCTGCGACAAACACACAGGCTAGATCTTACCAGGCCCTGCCAGAATGGCCCCCGCCGCGGGTCTCTCCCGCGCAACCTTTGCCAAACTCTCCCCCCATCCTTACCTCCTCGCCAACCTCGAGCCGTCTTCCGACCAGGTGCCTCCCGCGCGAAGCAATGGCCGCGCTCCGCACGAAGTCAGACCTCCCACCGTCAACTCCTCCAGCCTGTCGCATGCCCATGGCAGCGCCGTCGTGCGCATGGGTGACACCACCGTCATCTGCGGCGTTCGTGGCGAGACCATTCTGACCTCCAATATCCCGAGCTATCGTGCTTCCAACACTGAGACAGAGTTGAGCGAGTACGACCTCCTGGTGCCCAACATCGAGCTCGCCACTGGCTGTGCCCCCCAGTTTCTTCCAGGCGGCCCGCCCACCACATTAGCCCAGACCCTGAGCACGAGGATATACTCCCTCCTACACAGCTCCAAGGTCGTCAACCCCGACAATTTGCGGATATGGCAGACAGGCGTCGTTGAGGACGGTGCGGTCGATGAGGCCGATGAGGATCGCATGGAAGACGACGACCAGGAGACGGTCGAGGGAAACAAGGTGGTGGCGGCATACTGGGTGCTCTACATCGATATCTTCTTCATCTCCTTCGATGGCAACCCGTTCGACGCTGCCTGGGCCGCCACAATGGCCGCCCTCCGAGACACAAAGCTACCACGAGCCTGGTACGACGCCGACAGGGAAATGGTCATCTCCTCGCGGAAGGAATCCATTCCTCTCACAATCACCAACATCCCCATTGCCTGCACAGCCGTCGTTTTCACCGGCAAGGAGACGGACCGGCCTACGACCGACGGCAAGTTCTGGCTGCTGGTAGACCCAGACCTGCTTGAGGAGTCGTTGTGCGACGAGAGTGTGACGATCGTTGTCGATTGCAAAGACGGCGACACGAGAATTCTGTCCATCTCGAAGCACGGGGGCGCAGTCTTGACACCCGGACTTCTGACATCAAAGCACTTCCTCAGCTGGGCTGGCAAGCGGTGGGAGGAGTTTAATACAGCCATTGTTCAACCGTAGATGAATTATACCCTTCATGGCCAAAGGAGAAAAGAAATACAATTCGGTTCAGTTCAGTTCAGTTCAGTCTCGATCCGTTCGTGAAGAGTTCAAGGCACGTTTAAACTACGACTGTAAAGAGTCTACGGGAAAAGGCATGTGCCAACCATTCGAACCACCCCATCAGATTGAAAATCCAGGGCAGTAGATACCGGCAGACAATAGTTCGATCTACCACTCAGGAAGCAAGTAGTAATAAAACTACTCGCGCCACTGGCAATGTTCCGTCAAGAGTACGAAGACACGACATTTCGGGCTGAGCGGGCATAATTAAAAGAAAAGAAAGGGAAAAAAGAAGAGAAGGAAATCTCGGCGAGCTGTGGAAATGGACTTGACTCTGTGTGCACGGACCGTCCCAGCCCGCAGCCCCACTCCCAAGGCTCCCAATTTCAAATCCTCGGCCAAAGCATTTTCTGCCGGACTTTTCTTCCTCCTGTTCTTCTGCTTCTGCTTCTTTTCCTTCTCCCTCTCCCAACAAACATCACCTCACCATGGAATCCCTCTCAGACACTCAGTGGGACGTAGTGATCAGCGGCACGGGGCTCCAGCAGTCCCTCCTCGCCCTGTAAGCTTTGGATTTCATCGTCGAGACGCCCCGCCATCAGGCTGACTCGGCCTTCGTTTTCCCATATGAAGAGCCCTCTCGCGTTCAGGCAAGAACATACTCCACGTCGACCCCAACGACTACTACGGGGGCCCCGAAGCTGCCTTCAGTCTGCCTGAGGCTGATGAGTGGGTGAGGAGGCACCGGTCTAGCGATCAGGATGGGTCACTGTTTGCCAGCGCTGAGGTGCAGCGACAGGCAGAAGAGTTGGCGGCGCCCCGCGCATACACACTGGCTCTGGCGCCACAGCTGATACACTCGCGGTCGAAGCTGGTGTCGCAACTGGTCGACTCGAAGGCGTTCCGCCACATCGAGTTCCTCGCAGTCGGCTCCTTCTTCATCTACCAACCACCTTCAGAATCCTCGGGCCCGTCGCTCAGCCGGATACCCTCAACGCGAGAGGATGTCTTCTCCAACACTGCCATCCCCGCTCGATCCAAGCGCTCTCTGATGAAGTTCCTCAAGTTCGTGCTTGACTTCGACGCGGAGCCTCACACCGATGTGTGGCGCCCACACGCCGACCAGCCGCTGGACGGGTTTCTTGCCTCTGAGTTCAAGCTCGACAGCGCGCTGCAGTCCTACATCATCACGCTTACGTTGAGCCATGATGGCAAGGTTTCTGTCAAGGACGGTCTGACGACCATCCATCGGCACTTGACCTCCATGGGAGTCTTTGGTCCGGGGTTCGCAGCTGTATATCCCAAATGGGGTGGGCTCTCAGAGGTAGCTCAAGTGGGCTGTCGAGCTGCTGCGGTCGGCGGTGCTGTCTACATGCTGGGTACTGGCATCAAAGACGTGCGGATGGCGTCTTCTAATACCCAGACTGAAGCCAATTTGGAACTTGAACTCACAAACGACATGGTGGTGAAGACAAAACAACTGGTCAAAGGCTCTGAACAGTCAACGGCCGAGACTTCGCGCATCAGCCGACTGACCGCGGTCACCAAGTCTAACCTCTCATCGCTCTTCGAGCTCCTAACCGAGGGTGCCCCGATACCTGCCGTGACAGTCGTTGCATTCCCAGCCGGCACAGTATCTGAAGATGGGAAACCTTCAGAGTACCCGGTCTACGCACTGGTGCATTCGAGCGATACTGGGGAATGCCCTTCCGGACAATGTGAGTACACACCTCTTTTCCTCGTCTTTTGCCCTGGTGTTAGGATGATTCCCATCGAATACTTATCTACATTGTCTGAATTACAATGACGATCACATCTCTGACAAACTGATATACACCTCTCATCTCACTTGCTTCTTCTGAAACTCACTGAGAGTCATTGTGCTAACCGCAATTCATAGTCGTCGTCTATCTCACCACCGTTCATGGCGCCTCCTCAAAACCCATCCTCGAGAAGGCTCTGTCATCCCTTGTTGCCACTGTAGAAGTTAGTGACGGAGCATCCCCGTGCATTTACCAGTTGTACTATGACCAGCGCAGGGGTACGCCGTCTTTAGTTGTCGACGGTAACACTGCTACTTTTCCCTTGCCCCCGGTAGATCTTGCGTTCAATGATTCCCTGCTCGATCCTGTCCACAAGGCCTGGAAGATGGTCATGGGTGGGTTTATCGAAGGGGATGCTGAGTATATGAAGTTTGATGATCGCGAGGGTGGGGCGGATGATGATGCTTACGACTAAATTCACGAGTGAACGACGATACAATAATTAAAACATTCCATTGAAAAGTTTGAACCGTTTCACTTTCGTGATTGCCTTTCCGGCCTTTCCCATTTGTGACTATCCTTTGCCCTTGGATTGACCTACTTGTCCTATTCGTCCCTATCCCGCGTCAAACCCGCAATATTATTTTGTGATGTCCCGCGTAGTCGACTGAACTCGCATGTACACAAAACACCTTTGCATCCCAGGTATGCATCCCGTCTTTCCGTGAAGATAACAGGTAACCGTTCCCTCAGACAGTTGCCGATCGGATATCTGTGTAAATCAAATTAAACCCCAACGCCAGATTTCCCCAATGACCCCAATATCCCCTGAGATGATGTTGCTTCCTCGTAAACCCGTTTCATCACCGCCCATAAAAAAATCTTGAACGGCAGATGTCCGCCCAAATGCATAAAATAAACAAATAAAAAAATCAGATGCGCCTGTGGTGAGAAAATTATGCCAGTTCATCCATCATGTCATCGTCGTCGGCCTGCTCAGCCGGCGTGAATCCGATGCGCAGAGTGCCGAATGGCTGCTGGTTCGCGATGCCTTCCTGCTTGACGGCAATGATATCCTTGGTCGCGAGGGAGAGGACGTGCATGAACGCCTGGGCTGCGGTTCTCTTGTCGTGAACAGCCGGGTCAGCGAGCTCCGCAAAGTCGACCCAATGACGGTTGCGGCGGTCGTGAGGACGAGCGAGGGCCTTGTCCGCGGCGTAGCCATAGAACTCCAGGGTGGAGTTGTCAAGGCCCTGGGTCCCGCCCTGGGTATCGTTACCATGATTGTCGTCCATTCGCAAGCCTTCGGATCCAAAGGAAGAGTCCTGGGAGTGGAGTGGAGCGAAGTCGTCAGAGCCGAGAGGAAGGTCGCTGTATCGCTCAATCGACTTGACGGCACTCCCACGGCCGATGAGTGGGCTTGGAGCTGGGTGGCCTTTCTGCGCACTTCCGGGGCCACGAATAGACGAACCTGGGATGACCGAAGCCGGGCGGCTCCAAGGCATCATGACTGACGAGTGCTGGTCTCTGAGGGCTGTTGCAGCATCCATTCCCATCTCAGGCATAGATTCATCACCGAGCATGAGCGGGCCTAGATCGTTACCTAGGCCTCGTCCGAGCTCGCCTTCTTCATTCACCTTCTGCCGCACGCGTCTCTTTTCCTCTTCCTCATCCTCGAAGGCTTCGGCGGAGCTGCGGATTTGTCCACGTTGCCCTTTTTCGTCCTCGCCCGGAAGTCTACCTTGGAGCCGAGCCTCGAGCGACGCACCCGAAAAGTCCTGCGCCAGGGGATGATTTAGACCCGTAGCATCTTGAAGCAGTCCGATGTTTGAAAGACCATTGTTGAAAAGAAAATCGAGCGCGTTCTTCCGTGCTTGTGCTTTGGTGGTGTTTCGGGGTTTCTTGCAGTTGGCATTCATGTTCTCGAGATAGTTCGTTGCCCAGCTGCGAAATTCCCTTCCGGAGACGCGGTCAAATTTATCAACCCATTGGGGCATTTTCCGGGGACGTCCTCGACGAGCAGGTGCTGTAGCCTTCTCGCTCAGCGTTGATTGAGAGCTCAATTCGAGAGAGGATTTCGGCTTCTTGGCGACTGGCCGTCTGGGAAAGGGTTCCGCATCGGGCAGCGCATCCTCGCCCATGATAATCACATTGTCACCTCCAAACATATCTCCGCTCTTCCGTGCGTTGGCTCCCATCATGTGAATATCCGGGTCAAAAAGCTGTCCGTCGTCTGCGTCTAGTCCAAGAAGGGCTGGCAACTCTGGTTCAGGTCCGACGATTTCGACCAGGTTACCATCGGCGTCAAAGTTGAGACCAACACCCGCGATAGGATCAAGGTACTCTTCTCCAAATGGACTGAAGTCGGGGATTCCGTCTTGTGGGTTGAAGCGCTTTGCAAATGGCGAATTATGGCCCAGGTCGGATGGAAGGCGGTAACTGCCCTCGGAGTGCGACGACTGTGGGAAATCAAAAGGGAGGAACGTAGGATTACCACCAGACGAAACGCTTCCTTGATTCAAAGGGGTCATCTGAGAAACGGATTGTGCTGAGCTTTGGCTTGAAACAAGGGCCAGCTCTTTGTTGCTGCTGAAGAGGTCGAGCTTTGGGAGGATACTTGCGAGGTCGAAACTAGGGTCATCCTGCAGGGTGATTTGGTGGCGCCTTTGTGTGTTAGCAGTATTCTTAGGATCAAAGACGGCGTGCCATGATTAAGACATACTTTGCTTTGCCGGCCTTTGGGTCGAGTTCGCTTGTTTGCATGGCTCGAAGTAACATCAGCATGTCCGACTGCGTCTTCGAGGCGTCTGAAAGAACATAGTGGCACTGCTGCGCGAACACGCGGGAAACACCGTAGAGGAGGTTTCCCTGAAGACGCAGAGCCAAGGGAGCTCCAGGATCAATGATCTTCTCGCAAGCCTTGGGGACGTTGACTTCCTGGATGGCCTTTCGGGTCACCCGGCGATGAGTCGTCTTGCCCACGGTGGCCACGAGCCTGCTGGGTTGTTAGTGAGCTTTGATACGCAGTGCAAGTGCAATGCAAAATACGTACCAGATGGTTGAGACACCATACTGACTGTTGCTGAGAACTACCAAGTGCGTCAGCAAGCGCAACACAGTTTTGTGATGAAACTCGACGAGCTCACTTTCGTGGCTGTAAAACATGGTGCCGTATCGTGACGATTCGAGCCTGTAGTTGAAACCAGCCTCCCTATAGTTGATGCTGAAGACGACTTCAGGGGATAATTAGATAAATCGACTGCTTAGGCGCCGAGTGTTGATGCTGCCGTTGCAACGATGCCGTAGGGATGGGAGGTGATGGAGTGGAATTTCTCCGGCGGATGGTGCAGGAGACGAGGTGATCAATCACGAGAAGGGAACGCGACGCGAGTGATCACGCGCCAGGGCACAAACGGACAAACGTTACTGGAGGCATGTTTGACAGCTGCCAACGGGACTGCGAGCAGCTGGCAACTGAAGACATAGAGTGTCAGGTGCCGCCATCAGGACTGTCAACATTCTCAGGGGTAATCAGATAGGTCGATTCTCAAAATTTTCCGCTTTCCGGTAACGCAAATAAGAGGAATCAAGGCATGTATCACACATGCCCGTCAATTTTTTCTTTAGCGGAAGTATCGCCGTGGTTTCTGTGGTTTCTTACAAGCCTTATATACCTTCAAAGGCCAAACCTCCCCGGGGGCTATCATCTCCGAATGAGGGGGTTCGATCTGCGGTGACTTGTATAACCTTTGCTGATACCTACCTCCCTTATAGGAAGCAAGGCCGTGTCAATATCGCTTTCTATATAATAATTATCATCTAGCGTTAGGCAAGATGCCCAATGTTTATAGCTTCCAAGTCGAATAAAGAAAACAAGCAACCTAATTGGTGAATAGGTTCCGTGGTCTAGCTGGTTATGGCATCTCGTTAACACCGAGAAGGTCCCCGGTTCGAGCCCGGGCGGAATCACTCTTCCACTGTTGTGGCAGTCTTCTTTTTGGCATTTCAATTGGCATGTTCTTGTGTGGACGTGTAGGAGACGGAGTCCATGTGCGGTAAGTAGCTATATCTTGGTGTTTCTGTGATTACGGGGATAAAGAGTCCGGGAACCCTGAGCCTTGAAATCTATTTCTATAATCAAGCTACTTCTCGCGGTACTTGTGTACCTATGGTCTATTGTTTTACTTTTGTAATTCGATACCTCCATTGTCTTTTTGCGGTGCCTTAGTTGATAGGGCGCCACTTAACCCCTACGCTTCACTTGCCGGCCGCCGTCTACTTGACCTTCAACAGCCGGGAGTGTAATAATGGCGGAACTGCTGCGCTGCTTGTTGAAAGCATTTGTTTTCATTCATGTGCCTCAGAATCATCCTCTGATGACTGAAGTGCCTGGGCTGGGATCATTTGTGGGTGGTCCGAAGGCCAGTCCCGCCGACAACGAAAGCGGCGCAGATACCCAAGCAAGCCACCGCCGTCGAGGCTGCAAAGGCATAGCGAAGCCCGTCGTAGTACACGAGGCGCGCTTTGAGCTGCACATCGGGCGGGAGATGGCGGATGGCGTCCACCGAGTGGCGGATCTCGTCGATGATCTGAAGTACAATATGAATCAGCACCCGAATCCCAGCATCACTTCACGCAGCTGTTCGCATCCAAGGGGAAATAGGGGCGTACTCTCCATTTATCTGGTATCTCGCTCAGAGTGGCCGGCAGGCGGACGCTGAGCGTGGTTTGCACAATGGCGGAGGTGACTGAGACGCCCCAGACAGTACCTAGTGAGCGGATGAGGTAGACGGTGGAGGCCGAGACGGCGTGGTCTAGACGGCGGTGGCATTAGTCAAGCTGGATTCTCAAACGGCGAGCAGATGCAATGAATGTGGCTTACCGGCATGATCAAAGGAGGCCAGCGAAGTAAACAGCAAGCCAGGGTAGATAATTCCCTGCCCCAGGTTGGCCGGAAACACATAGACGAAATACTTCCAGGTGGAATCCTCAAATCCTAGAGACGCTACTAGGGCATTTCCAAAAGCCATGAGAATAGCCCCGGTGCGCACGAGCGCAATCAGCCGTCCCCAGCGAGACATGACGACGCCGGCAATGACGCCTCCAATGGGTGTCGCCAACGAAGGGATGGCGAGTCGCGCACCGGCTGTCGTGGCCGAGTCTAGCAGAACGACCTGGAAGAAGAGGGGAAGCATGAACAGATACTGGAACATGCGCAATCAGCCTTGAGATGCCTCGTGGGCGGAGGAACTGATGCGAGCACTCACACCGTACGCCGCTACTCCGGCGCAGACGTTTGTCACTTGCGTGGCAACGGGCAGTCTGCCGCGAAGCAAACGCAGCGGGATCACAGGGATCGCCGTCGTCTTCTGCTCGACGACCAGGAACAGGGCAAAGAGAAAGAGACTGCCGACCAAGGACCCAACGACCCACGGGCTTCCCCAGGGCAGCTCGTTGCCTCCCAGGTTGAGACCGACGAGCTGCACGGAGACGGCCACAACGAGCAGAAGGGCGCCGGTAAAGTCCACGCGTTTCCAGATGCCTCCTAGCCCGCCGTCGTGAGAGATGCCGCCTGGCTGGTTAGAGACGACAAGGGCGCCGATGACCAAGGCCGCGATCGACACGGGGACTTGGAGCAGGAAGCACCATCGCCAGCCAACGTGATCGGCAATAGTACCTCCGAACGACGCCCCCGACACGGCGCCGAAGCCGTAGATACCGTTCTGAAGGGCCTGGTACATGCCCCGCTTGCGGAAGGGGATCATGTCCGAGTTTACAATAGTTGCTTGTCATTCAGTTAGTCGCGATGCTGTAAGGATGGAGTCGTCACTAACCCATGGTCATCAAACCTCCTCCGCCAAAGCCAGTCAATGCTCGCATGCAGTTCAAGAAGACGACGTTGCTCGCAACGCCACATCCAAGACACCCCAGCGCAAAAGTGACGGTCGAGATGAAGAAGCACACGCGCCGCCCAAAGATATCCGACACGCGCCCGTACAGCGGCTGGAAAGCCGTGCTGGTGACGAGGTACGACGTCGTCAACCAGGACGCCGTGTTGGCCGCGTCGAACTCGGAGCTGATGACGGCGTAGGTGGACGCCGTGACGGTGCTGTCGAGGCCGTAGAGGAACACGTTGGACATGATGGCCAGCTGGATCCAGACGAAGCCGCGCGGGGGCTTCCACGAGGCTTCGTCTGGAGCGCGGAGCAGCGGTTGGTCCTCGCGCGGTAACTCAGCCGAGTCGGGATCGTCGCGGTGGGATTCAGGGTCCGCATTGGGAGGTGATGGAGGATGACGCATGACGGAGCGGTCGGTTTATGCGTATGGGAAGCGATCCTGACAGTCGAGCGCAGGGCAATGCGTCGAGAAAGGAGACGACGTTGAATCCTCCGAGGTTGCACAAGGTGAAGAAGTGAGCCTTTGCGTGACTGGAACACCTCCAGGAAGATTAGACTAACAATAGGCATGCACTTATCGGGTCGTCGGCCGGCAACGGACAAGGGCAGGGCAAAAAACGTGTCGAAACCCAGCAATAAGGAAACGGGTGGGAGGCTCCGGCGTGACTCTGATGTTGAAATAGCTACCTAGGATCACGAATTCCTGCTCGACAGGGAAGTTTCTCGGTGGATCTCGATAGTCAAAGTGCCGAGACGCCAAGATCTGCGGGGAAAGGATTGCACCATTGTGAAGATGGGTGGTAGGTCTACCAAGGTCAAAGATACGATGCAACTAATTTTGTAGGTTGTTAAATCCTTCAAATTAGTGGCTTTTATACGCAAGTGTTGGCGGTTGAATGCAAGTGTATCCATTTTTGGACGCAGACTTGCAATTGCGGCCTCATTCAACGTGGGATGCCATCAAGAAACCACCGTCCTTATACAATGGATAGGCGCTCAATATACACCTACTCAGAATTCTTTACCACTTCCCACGCCCCTTAACTTGACCCTATAACTAACCAAGTCCACGTCTAATACTGTCGTCAATAGCAGTTGGGGGCAGTGTCATAGGCAGGCCGGTTTAGACTTGATCCCTGGCAACTCAGCTCAACTATCTAAAGAGAGTAACTCGAACCATTACACAATCTTGTGGATTCCAATCAATAATTAGCTACGTCTTTTCTGAGGCGGTCCGGTAACCCCACTTCGACACGTCATACAGTTGCAACGAAGATCGCCAACACCATCATCACCATCACGCAATCCAAACCGCCCAGTTTTGAATGCGTATTCTCACGATAACGTTCCTTCACATACCGTAGCTTCCCCCGCCATGCACTTCTTCGTGGTCCAATGAAGTCTTCATCAAGGCCTATGACGTGCTGCCCAAACCGATTGCGTCTGCCAGCGATATCGCAGGTCTGCCAACCTATATCAAGCTCTGCAACTTGAATAATCTCACTTCTCAACAAGAGCATCTTCCCAACTACACAAAGATCTTGAAACAAAAAACTCTTCCCATCTCATATCATCTCAGGTTATCAATTGTGGTGGAATATTCAGGGCTTGTAGAACCCCCCAAGGTGAATGTACCTAATCTCGTACAGGATGCAGTCCCAGGCCGCTGACGCTGCTAGCAACGCTTCACGTCCATCATGAAGTCCTTCATCCCTCGCATCGCAGCCGCGTCGTCGCTGCTCGTCCCGCTTGTAGCCGGCGACTGGCAGTACCGCTCCCGCCCCGACTTCGCGCCTCCTCGCCTGAACATCACCATTCCGGCGACAGACGACGTCGAGGCAGGATATCTCTTCATAGCCCCATTTGCAGGCTTCCCGGACACTCCCGCGGAGCAGCACGGGCCTCGTCAGGCGAGCCCGTATATCCTCCGGGACGACGGTGATTTGATCTGGTCCGGCTACGGCTACTATAGCATCTGGTCCACCAACTTCCAGGCTGGACGCTGGAAGGGCAAGGACATCCTCTTTAGTTTCGAGGGCGATCATAACGCTGGTTACGGCCATGGCCACGGACACGTCACCATCGTGGACCAGCATTACGAGACGATCCGCGAACTGCGTGCTGGGAACCACAAGTTGGTCGACAAGCACGAGTTCCACATCGTCAACGAGGAGACTGGCCTGATTCAGATCTACCAGCCTGTGCCTCGTGACCTTGCAGAATGGGGAGCTAGTCCCGAGCAGCAGTGGATAGTCAATGCCATTATTCAAGGTAAGCATCAGCGTTGCTCGCCCTATAGCTGTTGCGTCGTATCTAATGAATGTTCTTAGAACTTGACATTGCCACTGGCGAACTCCTTTTCGAATGGGCAAGCCTTGATCACGTCCAGCCTGACGGTCAGTATAGCTCTATCTTGACTGTGAATAAGAACAGCCGCGCTTACCAAAACTCCAGAGGCCGTCCTGCCCGTCAACCCCGGCCAAGCAGGCTCCGGCTACAACAGCTCCGACGCCTGGGACTACTTCCACATCAACAGCGTCGACAAGGACGCCGCCGGCAACTACCTCATCTCCGCGCGCGATGCCTGCGCCATCCACAAGATCAACGGCTCCGACGGCTCCATCATCTGGCGCCTCAACGGCAAGCGCTCCGACTTCCACATGGCGGACGGCACGCCCTTCTGCTTCCAGCACCACGCGCGCTGGCTCGAACAGCACGACGACGTGGAGGTCATCAGCCTCTACGACAACAGCGCTCACGGCACCGAGCACGGAGGCGGCCACGAGGTGCACACCGCGCCGACCAGCAGCGGCAAGATCCTGCGCCTCAACACCACGTCGTGGACCGCCGAGCTGGCCGCCGCCTTCTTCCCCCCGGACGACCTGCTCTCCAAGTCCCAGGGCAGCACGCAGGTCCTCCCCGGCGGCAACGTGCTCGTCAACTGGGGCTCCGAGGGCGCGCTGACCGAGTTCACCGCCAACGGCACGCCCGTGTTCCACGCGTACGTCGACTCGGGCCACCTAGGCGTCGGCGCCGAGAACTACCGCGCCTTTCGGTACAACTGGACCGGCCTCCCCAGCGAAGAGCCCGCCATCGTCGCGCTGCAGGGCGCCGAGGGGACGACGGCGTATGTGTCCTGGAACGGCGACACGGAGACGACGGCCTGGCGCTTCTACGACGGCGACGCTATGCTCGGCGAAGTCAAGCGCACGAGCTTCGAGACGAGCCTGCTGATCTCCGACTCCGGGGTTGCCAGCGTCGCGGCCGAGGCCATCGACGCCCACGGCCGGGTGCTCAGCTCGACGGCGGCGGTTCGCGTCGAGGCGGAGATCCTCCCAGCCAAGCCCAGCTCTGCGGTTCCCGAGGTGAAGCAGCAGAGCGTCTGGGACAAGTACGACATACTCAAGGTGATGCGACTCCGACCAACCCTAGGAGCGGACCTGTAGTCTAGTCACTGCTTCTGTCGAAGGGTATCCGTTAGCTAGGCCAAATACAACGATACGCTGTCGCAACATAACATTGTCCGTTGGGTGTTTGCTCTACGATCGCTTATACATCGTAGAGACGAGTCGTTCGATATAGCAGACGGCGACTCGGGTCACTCTGTAAGGTTCATCTGACACGCTCTGGGTCTCCTGAGTATTCTCTGCAAAGTAAAAGGCAGCCCGGGATTTGATAAGTGGCCAACCACCATGTAGCCACAGGGACCAAGTAAGGTTTCATCTTGTCGATCATGATCGCCTCTCATTCACGGCAAGGCAGATCTAAATCTGCAAAGGCCATCGGCAGGAAATCAGAAACTTGACAGTGAGTTTCATTCGCGCTCGCCTAGGCACCAAAGAAGATCATATCTAGCTTCATTAAGCTCTATAGAACGCTAGCACACATTTACAACATCTCTACAACTGCAGATGCAACCCCCATTGCCTCGAATATTTACACGTCAAAAAAAGTGCCCCCCAAAAAGGCCGACTATTGCTTGCTTGCCTGCTATAATGCAACGATTACCACGTAAAACTCTCCTCCACAAAGTCCACCACGCTGCGTCCTTGCACCGATCGGACACCACCTCGCACGTCGTCGGCCAGAGCACCAGGGCCGCAGACGGTGACGCACATGGCGCCCATTTGCTCCTGTACCTCCTTTTTGAGGATGAGCGGGACGTTGGGCCGTCCAGGAAACATGCGAACAGTCTCGCTCCTGCTGCTCTCAATATCCTCAGGTCTCTTCGGCCGGGTGATGAAGATCTGAATGCGAAGGACGGCTGCGCGGTTCGGGATCTTGATGATCGTGTCCATGTAGGGTCGTATCCAATCCAGGAACTCACGGTCTCGGACAACCCAGACCAGAGTGATTCGGCGGGTTGCAACTGTGCCATTCTTATGCCCCTCCAGAAGGTGACGGATATACGAGATCTGATGCGTGATTCCGGTCGAACCGGCAAACAGGACAGCGTGACCATACGAATCCAGGCTGTTGTGACCAGCGTAGGGTCCTTCCATGGCCGCCTTGAGGCACAGCAGCCGGCGGGAGCTGGATGCCCGCTCAAATAGCTTGCGAGTCATTCCCGTCTGGGCACCGATGAGGAAGGAAACGCTCGTGGTCATCTTAGCTCTGTCGACACAGTCGAGGGGCTCCTTTTCGTGGACAGGCAGGGAGCTGTCGACATGGTGCTCCACCCAGCAGATGGAGAAGGGATGGTTCTCCCACGCATTGATACCCCAGAAACGAAGATAGGCGTGGGTGCCGGGCTCGATGTCCACGTACCGGGGTAGCTGGAGGGTGACGCGAGTCACCTCGCCCACCATAGGCTCGCAGATGGCGTCGGTGAAGCCCTTGGCGGACCAGTTGACGTAGAGGAGTCTGAACATGCGAGCGAGGCGTTCGGCGAACCAAAGGGCCACGATGGCCATGATCCAGGGGAGCTGGGGAAGGCCACCGGCGAGGTCGGAGGATGCGCAGTGAACCCAGGTCGCCACGAAGGAGATGAAGGCGAGAACGATGTGCACATTCAGGAATGTCTCGTAGAAGGCGTGTCGGAGAGGCGAGACGGAGAGCAGCATGAGAAGTACCATGGCAACGGTGCCGACGAAGCCGGAGCCGACAAACAGCTTCGAGACGATCTCATCGCCGACACCTTTCCAGCCAAGGTCAGCGACACAGACAATGGCCCAGGCCACGGTATGGATGAGGGCCTCGAGGACCACAATCCGACCCATCCACCGGTGCAGCAGGTTGTAAGTATCGAAGCTGATCTTGAGCAGGGTGATGAGAGGATTGTTGCGTCCGGCAAAGATGATCAGGGGGACCATGTTCACCAGGGCCAAGGTGCCCGAGCGGCCTCGCAGCTCCGCACAGAATTCAAAGCGGTTTGCGACATGCCAGTTGAGGACGAACATGTAGGCGAAGTTGCTGCCCAGGTAGAGGAAGAGGAGGATGGAGTGAAGGCGCGAGGGGAGGGTGCCCATGCTGATGGCCGAGGAGAGGCGGAATTCTCGATTGTGACGTTTGTTCCATAGCGGCGCATAGATGAGGTGTTTCTTCATACCAGGCATCCAACTCCACTGCGCAACTCGCCAATATCCTTGCTTCCGGCCATCGACGGACATGGCGGAGAGTTGACGAAGCCTGGCCCAGGTGATCTCGAATATGCGCACAAGGAGAACGATCATGCCAGTGATCCCCAGCGTCCACCACAAGGCATCCTTAAAAAGCAAGTTCATGGGCTGGTTTACTCCGTTGAGTGAGGTGTGAAATTCGGCAATGGTTGATGTGGGCTCGGCAGCTTCCGTGGTTTGTGCGCGCTGAAGAAGTGTCGAGGTAGGAGTGAATGGTTCTGCGTCGGCGAGCCGGCGCCGAAGGAAGTTTACGATGTCCATGGCGAAGATTGTGATGGTCGTGAAGGGCTGATAGAACGAGCAGTCGGTCGACAAGGAGGTCTTTTTTTGATGTTGGTGAAATCGAAAACCACTTTAGAAAGAGCGAGAGACCACTGAAAGTGGTCTTAAGTTGGGAAGCTCGACTAATAAAGGAAGCTCCGAACAATGGACACGGAGAACAAGCGGCCGGACGTGGTGTTCCTCGTCGTATGTTCAGGTACTCAGAACATGTTTTGGCGTTCGGCGAAATGTGTTCCTTGTTGGTCATAAAAGAAAGAAAGGATCCCGCTCGGAAAAGGTGTTTAACGGGCAGTCGTGGTGGCAGTGAATCAAAGGCGATGACTACGGCGATGCCACGGGAAAGAAGGACGTGATCGCTCCAGGCAGAACGACGAGTTGGTGACGGTGCTTTGTTCGAATACCAGATTCGAGTTTGTTTCTGTATGCGTTTGGCTCAATACTGGCGGTGACGAGGGGAGTAGTATTGCGAGTGAGGCAGACCAGCGCAAGAGACAGTGGGGGTGAACGTGAAAGTGAAGGTGACAAGTTAAAGAAAGGAACCGCGGGAGCCACAGCAACAACAGTTGGCAGAAGGAGTTTGTTTTGGACTTTGTTTTGAAGAATGCCAGTTCAGGCAAACCCGGGAACGTGGGCAGCTGGCGGCCAAGTGACGCGGAGTGCAAACAGCTGGCAGGCGGCGGAGTCGGAACTGGAACGAGTCAAGAATGAAGAAAACCGGGTAATGGCCGCAAGGTCGGACCAACCAGCCCCGGACTGAAATGTCTCAAGCAACGAAAAGAAAGGCAGAACCAAGACACAACACACACGAGGGAGAGGGACGGAACGGGAAACGAAGTAGTAAGTAGATATAGGTGCGACGCGAGTGGCGGGTGCGAGCGTCGTGATAATAAGTTCGGTGGAGAGAGGGCCAACAGACAGGTACCTACTTGGGCAATAGACACCCTGGCCCAGCTGTCTTTCCGGGCGGGCAAGACGCCCCCTGTTGACAACCGCACCGGCGCTTCTTGGCGGGACCAGCATTGCCTGATCCTTGCCCTGGGACATTCATTCATGGATCTTCGGGATCCTCCCATTAGCATTCTAGCAGCCTCTCCCTCCTCTGCAGTGCTAATGCCTACGACTCAGCCGATAGGGCCGGGGCTGCTGCACCTATTCGCGTGGCGGTCCAGGGGGTTGAGCCTCCCTTTGGAATGTCGTTTGAATCTAGGCATCCCTGCGTCCCTGGTTGGCTGCCAAGCATTCGTATGCTTCCTTCGTACCACTTCCACCAGCTACTAACCTTGGCTGACTTGGTCACAGACGCGGCGCAGCTACACAACATTGAGACCCAGCGAACCACAGTCGCCGGAGCGCTTGCATCTCGCCGCCTCTGCTGCTGGTCTGGGCCCTCCAACACCCGATTTCGCGCCGCACTACGCTGGGCCGGGGACCCGACTCACCGCGCGAAAAGACTTCCGGGGCGCCTCGACCTATAGGACCACAGATTTCCCCAGCGATCTCAGTTATCGCCCCCCGGGCGGAACGGCGCCGCCCGCTGACTGGCCACTCAAGCGGCCGGTTTGGAGTTGCGCAGCTTCTGAAACCGCGGGCTTGGACTTCAGGGGGGGTTGCGCCCTTGCAGGCCCTGATTCTGCCACTGCCTTTCAGGGGGGTCGTTAGGGGGGCCAGGCTTGCAGGCTTACGGCGGGGGGGGACTGACTGGTTGCTGGTTGGCGGTCTTGAGCATGTAAAACATGTAAAACGCGGTAGACCGTTGGCCGCCGGACAAACTTTGGATCCATACTTCGTAGATGTCTCTCGGCCACTCGACGCCCCGCGACCCAGCCGCCAGGAGACAGAGTGTAGGCGACTGTGGGCATCACTGGAGGCGACCGGCAAACCCGATGCCGGAGTTTGTGCTCACCAGCGCCACAGCATATCTCTGTTGTTTGTCCGGCCGGCGCGGCGTTTGGCCTGTCCCAGTGTCTCTCTATCGTCATTTCGTTATGCCAGTTGGATGCCGGCGCACAAAGAATGACCTGTCGCAAGACAATTCCCTTTCAGCGTGCCGGCACAAGGAGACGTCCGAACAATGGGGGATCATGGACCAGGACCACGGGTCCGCAGCTAATAGGCAAATCTCACAAATCCCAGTGGTCCATTTCTCAGTGGTCAATGGACCTCTCATCCTGGGTCAAATCCATCTGAACTGCCTATCTACATCTACGGATTACCATCTCCCCTCCCGTCGTTCGGGTGTTCCAGACTGTCGAAACCCCAGTCGTCCACTCCCATGTCCGAACACCTGGACAGGCTTCCCTTCTCGCCAAGACAGCACCATGGCACGAACCAACCAGCGCCAGTACCGCCCCGGGGGCTATTAATGATAGGTGATGGATATGTCGTCCCCATCGCCGGGAGGGGTCGACGCCCATGGCCGCCCTGTAACAGCCCGTCATCAACCATCCAGGCTCCCAGGGGCTCCTGGCCCGCTCACCGAGCAGCATCTCGGCCTGTGGTTGATGGAATTGATTTCAACCTCGACTTGCACGCAATCCGGACACCGCATGCCCCCCCCCTCCACCGTCATGCCGCACCGCCACGCCGGAACACCACCACATCCGGCATGGGCCGATGGCTCGCGAGGCTCTACATCCTCTTCGAGAATTTCTGCAGAAGAGCCAAGACGAAACCTCGACTGACAAGCCTCTAGCACGTCGCAGGTAAAATGATCAGGTGCCCGACCTGCTCGGCTGTGTATCTCGTTTACACGCCTGAGGATGGCTGGGATTTGGGAAGATGACAGGTCCCCATCAAGGGCCGCAGACTTCCCGCAATCGTGTTTCTGAAAAGGGAAACACCGTTGTCGCCTAAAAAGTTACCTTGTCGGTATGTTTGGTCAATCATAGTGCTGGTTAGTTAAGGTATAGCTGTAGTCCCAGGTTTGGCCTTGAGGTCTGGTTGAGGGTGTAGTGGTCTTGGTCCTGCTTGGCCCTGAGCATGCTCCCGTTGTCCGCTGTCGTTTCTGACTCAGGACCAGTCACTTCAGGGCCAATTGGCATGGGTATATGGAGACAAGACGAACCTGTCCCATGCTCTGTCTCACTATTGATTTGTTTCCCAAGACATAATCATCGCTTCGTCGCCCTCGGACCATTTTCTACGACTTCTCGTCAGATCGAGTGCCGGACTTGCCCGCTACATGTACTTGCTCACCTCTCTTCACGGCTCGCAATTCGGTAGTTGACAAGATCGCCTCGTATCTCCTTGTAGAACCTGCACAGACAGGATCGATCATCTACCAGATCTCATCAGGTAGCAAGCGAAAATGACCTGATGCTCGGTGAGCGGGCCCTTATACTTCGGTCTACTTCGTACCCAAGGTGAGGCGCGCCACAAGCCGGCTGCTCAGCCACGTGCGGCGCTCACCTCGGCCAGGCGGGCGCACCCCCGGATGTTGTAACCTAAGGCAGCCACAGTCGCTGCTCCGTGATGCTCCCGAACAACGCCGGAAATTTCCAGACGGCTATCACGAGCCGCCATTGAACATCCGTTGAATAGCCATTGCGCCCGACACAATGGGTTCCGCAGAGTCGAAACCAGTCTCCGCACACGTGTGGAAGGCGTACGTTGCCCCCCGATCCCCAGAACCTCAATCTTAGCTCGAATCGGCCACTGACGCCGTGTCAATAAACAGCTCAGCGCCGAACGGCCTCTCACAGGATCTCGTCGACTCGCTGCAGTCCAGCAACGAGGTGATTCCACCCCTTTCCAACAGCATCTTAACCGCCTGCTCAAGCTCCCCGGGGACCGAAAGCTGACTGCCCGGACCCTTTAGACCGATGCCTCCCGCGCCAAGATAGTCGAGCACCAGATCCAGGCCCGCGTGGCCGAGGAGCTCAAGAAGCTGCAACAGCAGGAAGCCGAGGCCCTCAAGATCGCCCGGGAGAAGCTCGCCGCCGCCGAGTTCAAGGCCGACGACGGCCCGTCGAACCACACCGTCAGCAAGGAGATCGAGGACATGCGCAAGAAGCTCGAAGCACGCAAGCAGGTCCGCCCCTTGCCCGATGCCGTCGAAGGCGCGCGCAACGACGTCGTCCGATGCCTGCGGGACAACGACCGGCGGCCGCTAGACTGCTGGCAAGAGGTGGAAAACTTCAAGGCCGAGGTCAAGAAGCTCGAGAAGGGCTGGGTGGAGAAGGTGGTGGCGTGAGGACAAGAAGGGAGCTGGAGGAGGTCCAGAAAGGGGGGAAAAGATGCCCGCCTGGTAGTTCCGGTGCTTTGTTGGATCCTATAGAGTCGGAGATAGTTTCAGCGGCGGATTGAGACCGGCATGTGCGTGTACATTACGGCATCGGCGGCGGTAAAAGCTGCATACAGAGAACAGTGTACGAAGGGACTCATAGACCCAGGGGCGGCCCTGTTTGCCATTCAGCCTCTGACCCCCTAGCTTCACTCTGCGACGCCGTGTCTATGTTCCTTCCCGCCTGCAACTCGGCCTGTCGCTCGGCCTTCTTCCTTAACCCCTCGGCCCTCTTCCTCTCTCGCCTGGCCGCTGGATCCTCCCACTCGTCGCCCTCCGGGTTCCGCCTCGGAGCCGGAACACTGCTCACGGCCTCGCGGAACGCGGCCCGGAACCGCTCGATGCGCTTCGTGTTCTCGGCGAAGCGCTCGTTGGCGATCTGCACAAGCGTTTGGAGGTACTCAGCCGAGACAAGACGCTGGCGGCTCCCGTTGACCTGCTGCCCCACGAGCGACTCGAAGGCGAGCCCCATGGAGCGGATGGCTACCATGGGCGTGGCGGCGTCCCTGCCATTGGGGAGCAGGTTGATGGCCCCGGACTCGCGGAAGCCTGCTTGGAGGCCGCAGCGGAGGAGTAGCTGGGCGTGCTCTGGGGATGCGGTTAGGATATGGAGAATCTACGTGAAGTCTCAGCGTCATGTCAACTAGTCTCACGTCACTACTGCCATTCTGTCTCTGAGCACAGAGATACTGACGAGCTTGCTTACCATGGCCTCAAACTTGAAGTGAATTAACCTCCTCTCTTTGACCACCTCCACCACATCCTGGACGTCTTCCGACTCTGCCAGCCCTAAAACACCAGCCCAGTCCACATGCCCATCCTCACCTTCCGGCACCGGGTCATGCGAGACGAACAACCACGTCCCCCCGGCGCCCTTGCCGCCCACGCCCGCCACCTGCTCATCCTCGGCAGCCACGCGCCGGCCCTCGAGGAAGACGCTGACCCGTCCCGCGCAGCTGCTGGTGGTGACGACCCCGGCAGTCCGGTTGATCTCGTCGATGAGGTCGCGGATGCCCTCGTCTACGGAGCCCTTGGGCGACGCATCAGCGTAGTCGGCGCTCGGGACCGCGAGCTGGTCGAGGATCCTCGTCTTCTTCTCCACGAATGCGGGCGCGGCGGCTGCGAGGCCCTGCATCGTAGTTAAAAGGGGGAATTCGAGGTCCGGGTTTGTTAGTGCGGTCACGAGGCTAAGATTTTGGTGTGCTGCGACATGGCGTTGGAGGGGCAAGAGGAGAGAGGGGCCGGCCAGAAGAGTCAGTTAGTTGAGTATCGTGGGACCACGGAGAATTACTTGGACTGGTGTTAGACGGCCAACGCAGCCTTATCAGCGCGGGGTAGCGATACGTACTCCTTACGCGCACTTGCGGCTCCAACCTCGTGATCCCAGCCGTGATCGAAATTCAACCTCCATTGATCATTACCAGCGAGACCATATCACAGAGTCAAACGCCCAGGGGACTTGTTTGTTATTCATTGTTCTTGTGTAGTGTCTGTACTACGGTGCAAATCCTCGCACGCTTTGCTGACCCGACTGCAACCCTAGCCAGCTGCGTTTTACCCAACGCCAAACGATGAAATTCCGATGCTAGTGGCCCCTTATTTAGCTCGATCCCAACTGTCAACGCAACCAGTTTTATCCTATATAACGCCTGATACAATGCTGCATTCATCAAATCATCACCAACACATGTGCCTCGCCGTGCAAGTGTACATTACGCCACGGTCTGGGTCTGAGCACCGGCGACCTTCTCAAGGGCGGAGGCGAGTTGCTCCTCCTGTTGTTTGCGCTCCATATGGGCGAGGAACTCAGAGTACCGCGACTTCTTGTTGTGGATGCCGCACTCGGTCTTGGACTGGCCCTTCCATCGACCGGCACGCTCGTCCTCGCCGTCGGCGACGGGGACGGTCGAGTGCCAGTCGCCGATGGACTTGTAGCCCTGGTCGAGGAGGGCGTTGTACGGCACGTTGTTCTCCTTGATATAGGTGTTGACTTGGGCGAAGGACCAAGTGGCCATGGGGTTGATCTTGACAATGCCCCGCTCATCATCGAGTTCGATGATGGGGATAGATCCGCGGGCAGCGCCCTGGGATCGACGTCGGCCGTTGAGGACGGCAGCGATCTTGAGCTCCTGGTAAGCCCGCTGGAGGGGCTCGACTTTGACGATCCAGTCGTACATCTCGGATGAGTGCTGGTACATTTCCTTGCCATACGTTGCCTCGAACTGCTCGACAGTGTCGACGCCGTCGGGCTTGAAGATGTGCACGGGTACGTTGGGGTATCGTGCTTTGACGCGGTCGATGAGCTCATGAGTCTCATCGAAATGGTACAAGGTATCCAGGAAAATGAGGTCGACGGTGGGTGACTCGGGCTGCTCAGACTGGATCTTGGACAGCATGTCCATGGTGGCGAGGCCGGTCAAGCCGAAGGCGGTCGATTGGTATAGGTTGGGGAACATGATCTTGCAGAACCGGAGGATGTCCATCGGGTGCATAGGTTCCAGCATGTTGTTGAGGTGGTTGATGTGGGCCTTGGTGAGAGCGATTTGAGGGAGGGTTGTCGACGATGAAGGCGAAGAGTACTCGGACGAGTGCCCTGAAGCGTAACCCGACTCGCACTCCATCTTGATGTCCTGAAAGGATGATTGGGAAGATGACGGTGTGATAGTGGCTGACATCGTGGCGGCTAAGGGAGGTGAACACTGGGGAAGGTGTTGTTGCGTGAGGCTTTTCGAGGGCTGTGTTGTGTGAGGAAGAGTGTTCCCGGAGAAGGGAGGGGCTTGAGTTATGAGAGCCGGGGGGATTCGAGGTGAGAGATGGAATAGCTCGGAAGGGGCTTGTCGATGACGCAAAGAGGATGCTGACTTGTTATAGGGCACGGGACGAAACACGACAGGAAGACGGAAGCTGGCGATGATGTGATGACGGCAACGAGCACGAAAGCAAGCGAGGACAGTCGAATTCTTTAAGAGAGCCCGGTTATGCTGGCCAAGGGGGGGCTTACATGTTAAGCCCCGGGCGACCGCCCGTACCCCCCCGTTCCAGGCAGCCTTAGTAATTGGGGAAACGGGTGCACTGGGCCAACCGGGCCCGAACACTACGACGGCCGATGGTGCCTTTGATGCGCTGGGCAAGAATAAGAGGGGATGCTGGCAATTGCGCCATCGCCGCCATGAGAATTGTCAGTCTCCGGGTTGTGTCTGGGACCGATCACATCATCGACGCTATCCCTTTCGCGATGGTGGGTGCTGCGGCTGATTGGCCTGGGCGCCGGGACTCAACTGGGCGGCTGGTCGCCGGGACATGGCTCACCGCGCTGTCGGCAGCACCCGCACCACTACAAAGCCGCCGAGCCGGAGGTAGTGAGTACAATTTCCTACTTTTCAGCCGGGCCCCCCGAGCTCGCTTTGTTTATTTGGCGGGGAGTGGATGGTGGGCGTAGCTTTTTTCCCCCGCGGCGCCTTCGGAAGGGATTTCATGGGAGAGAGCAAGTGGACAAAAGAGAGAGAGAGCCTCGGATCATTGGGGCCTTGCTTAGAAATGGGCCCTGGCATCTCGGCAGCATTGGAAATGAGATGATCTCATCTTGGAGGATTCGTGCTTTGCGAAGGCGGTCTCGCTTACAAGCTGCAAGATCCGCGGTGGCCACGGTCCAATGCCCATTCCGAAGCGTATCAAGGGGGGCACGGCAGTGTGGGATGGTGGAATCGCGGAGCCGAGAGTCTCCTCTCTTTATGAAAGGCAAAAGGATACGGGCACGAGGGCATCTCCCCCGCGAGCATGCCATCGCAGGCCTGTGTTGCGTATTCTGGCGGCGTTTGGCGGTGTCGCAAGAGACGGGTGCGGTGTCGCCACCGACTTAGGCTGGCTTGGCGGGCTTCCATTTGGATTTAACTATGCGCCAGTGTCAGAGCCTAACAACAGACAACGGGGAGACCGGGCAGGCTCTCGGCCAGTCGCCACGCCTACGACGAGGCACAATGACACGCATTCTGGGACCAGGCCTTGACCGTCCAGCCGCGGGCGTCCGGCTGCTGGTTTCGGGATGTGATGTGATGCGTACATACGTAGATAGTTAAGGTAGGCAGTTATTCAGCATCTCGCAGCACCCGTGAAGGCCTCCGGCTCGGATCCTCCCTCTCGTCGGTCGGCAACTGGTTGTGAAGTCATTGCGGCATCTCGCTCGGTAGCCGCCGACCGCCCGACCGACAAAGCGTCGCTCCCGAGGTGCCGATGCAAGGCACCATTTCTCCCCCGCCACCGAGTCCACTGAAGCCTGAACCCGCAGTCGTATTCTGTGGGTGGGCGGGCTGAGTGAGAGAAGAAAATAAGGGGATGGAGAAACGTTGCACCGCCCTTGCCGACCGGATTAGTCACGGTGTGTGTTGCTACGGGTTTCAATTGCAAGCAGATGGATTGGTTTCATCTCCAACAATGCTTCGCGTCACCACCAGATTGGTGAAGATGCTAGAACTTTCGTCTTTTCGATATCTTACAATTATTTATCAGGTTCGTCTGTCATCACCATGATTACAGACCATTTCCTCTTCGTAGGCTGTTGCCCAACGGCACTACCTAGACGAATCCCCAATGGCGTTCTAGACCTGACAGCCCCAAACGATTGATTTTGACAGATGGACCCCTCTGAGTCCATGACCACACAGCAAATGACGTCGGAACTGTCTCGCTCCTGAAACAAGCCAGCATGGCCGTGAGCCACGAATGACCCTCGTGGAGCGGGTCGAGCCTGCAGACCATTACTTACATACTATGTACCGGTATCATCCCGTACCTATGTATGTACATGTACGTGGTGTGTCTAGTGTACTATGAACTGGCCAATCATGTTGCACCAATCTTGACAGCCGCACGGGCCACCAACCAAACTTGATCAAACGGTTTGGCGGGGCTGATGAAGGAAGCGCCCGGGACACAGTCACATTCTCACATCAAACCCGATCCTTTGAGATCGACATTCGGGCTCCTTGGTCGTTTCTGTGGCTTCGTTCGACCTGTGGCTTCGTCCGACCTGCGGCCGCGTACGGATCTGCCCGCTTCTCCCTCTCGACCTCTTGTTTCGCTGTCGTGGCTCCCGGCCAAGTCTAGAACAACCAACAAATTCGAAACCCCGCTCATCTCCACGCTCTCCCTCACAACAATGGCAGACGACGCCAGCCCCGCCAAACACAATGCTGCTCGCCCGCAACTCACCAGCTCGATGAGGAGCAGCTCCTACCTGAGCGACCACCAGCAGTATCGCCCTCCCCGGCAACCGGACCAGTTCCAGGGCATCGACACCGTGGTTGAGGACTCGGGCAGCGCCTCCGTCCCGCAGACGAAGCCCATCCTGCCGTTCAATGGCATCCCGTCCGAGGAAAACCCCCCTACGGTCGTGGACAGCGGCCTGAGCCATGCCTACTCCCACCGCAACTGTGCGCCGCGCCCCGGCGAGCAGACGGACCGCCTCATCGCGACTCTGTTCTACAAGGGGAAGAGCGCTGGCAACAGCTCGCCCGTCAAGGCCTCCTTCAGTGATAGCAGTGAGGCGCTGCCCGCCAACCTCGCGCCGACCGACGACTTCAACGAGTTCCCGCTCGAGCCGCCGACCCAGGAGTCCGAGCAGCTAGACCACATCTACGGCTCCTACATCTCCCCGCTCTGCGTCGCGTCTTTCCTGCATCTCATGTCCACCTTTCCCCTGGAGCGGGATGCCCCTGAGCCGCACTCGTCGCATCGCTGCTTGGACAACCACGAGCACCCGCGCGTCGTCGAGCTTACCCTGTCCCCCGTGCCGTCTCCTCAGTATCTGAGCCTAGATGATCTGCGGAAACACGAGATGATCTACCGCTTCGAGCAGGAGTGGAACGTCGATGTTGTTCTCCAGAAAGATGCCGTCTGGAGGCGACACCCTCGCTTGGTCGTGTTCGACATGGACAGCACCCTCATCACTCAGGAGGTCATCGATCTCCTTGCGGACACGGTCAAGGAGCCCCCGGGTCTACCCCAGCAGGTTGCGGAAATCACCCATCGTACCATGATGGGCGAGCTGGAGTTTGAAGAGTCTTTCCGTGAGCGTGTCGCTCTCCTGAAGGGTCTCCCCGCTACCATGTTCAAGGATCTCCAGCAAGTGCTGGACGTGACCAAGGGCGTCCCGGAGTTGATCAGGGCTCTGAACCGCCTGGGCATCAAGACGGCGGTCCTCTCGGGCGGCTTCCAGCCCCTAACCGCTTGGCTCGCCGGGCAGCTGGGCATTGACTACGCGCATGCCAACGAGGTGGTCATTGAGGATGACAAGCTCACGGGCGAGGTTAAGGGTGTCATCGTCGGCAAGGAGTGCAAGCGGGATTACCTGGTCCAGATTGCCCAGAGGGAAGGCATCGACATGTCGCAGGTCGTGGCCGTCGGTGACGGCGCCAACGATCTCCTGATGCTCGACAAGGCCGGGCTGGGAGTCGCGTGGAACGCCAAGCCACGGGTGCAGATGGAAGCGGACGCTCGTCTGAACCAGGAGAGCCTGTTGGACTTGCTGTATTTGTTTGGTTTCACGGCTGAGGAGGTCGATGCGCTGGTTGCATAGGCAGGGAGGCAGCGGCGTTGGATGAATGGAAGAAGCGGAGCCGCAAGGGCTGAGAATGGTGTTTGGATGCTTCAGAATACATCAGACAAGCAAGGTGTTGGGCCGTTTAGATACCAGGCGACAGAAACACAAAATCAAACAGAGGTACAGGCGGCAACTGGGAATACAAGCGATTGTCCTTGAAATACAATGTCAATATCTCCACCGACTAAATTCACTGCCGACACGAATAGTGATAAGCCAGTTAACTGTTTATACGGGAAACATGTCCGCGTCAGTCGGTTGTCCGGGCACTAGGTTGAGAACCGAGGCTCGCACATACTCAACGCAGCAATTGGCAACAATCAACCCGGGAGTACAGGCACATAGCTAGAAAATATTGTGGTGCGCCGTAGGTCAGGTCAAACATGTGTAATCAAGTGCTCGAGCCCAGTCAGTCCATCATCTACACACAAAGGGAGCGAGAACCTGGTGTCTCCAACTCCTCGTCCACCCCTTCAATTCGCCATAAACAACACTTGTGTACCTGCGCATACGCTTCCTCTCGTTTCATCCGCCCGCTGCTCGAGGCCTTTAAGGGTAGCCCTCCTTGCCCCACTTGTTGTACTTCTCGTGGAGCTCGGCGGGGAGGGTGACATTGGGAACGACGACGACGTTGAGGGCGCTGGGAGCGTCCTTGGGCTCTTGGCTGATGTCGCCGCCGGGGTGGTACTTGTACTTGCCGGTGCCCGAGGAGTCACTCTCCCAAGGGTGACCGTCCTTGGCGATGTTGACGGGGGCCTCGGAGTTGGAACCAGTGGGCGATCGGCCTGGTGGTTCGCAGCAGGGGTCAGCAGTTTGCGTCGTGGTTTGGTTTACGGGATGGGTTCAATGCGTTGCCATACCGAAGTAGTAGCCAGCGCCGCCGAGGGCAGCGACCATGACACCGCCGAGGATCTGCAATTCATCCATTCACGTTAGCCCACTGTGCTTCTCTGCGTGCGACGCTCAACCGTCGGCCGGGCGTTGTCGGGGTTGTGGTGGGCCGAGGCATTATGACGCACCAGAATCTCGGGGTTCTTCTTGGTCTCCTTCTTCAGCTCGGCCTTCTGGGCGTCCTGGAGACGGCGGGCGGTGGTGGAGAGGAAGCGGCGGGCGACTTGGGAGGCCATTGTGACGGGATTGACGCAGTTGCGGTAGTGCGAAGAGGGTTGCGTGCGGATGGGCGGGTGTCGAATGGGTTGGTTTGAGTTGAAGCTTGGAAGTTCTCGTATGATTGATTCCCGTTTGGCAGCGCACGCCATTGGCCAATCCGACCTGAGCTCTATCACGTGAACGGTCACGTTTCTGAAAGTCGGATGACGGTGACGTCTGGGCTCGGCATGCGGCAGGTGCCGCCCATCTCCGATATTGGTGCCTGAGGCTCCCTCAATTAGGCCCTAGACGAGCTCCACTAGGACGATGCTTGGGCCGCCTTGGCCCGTCCCGTCGGCCGTCACCCGTGGCCATCATGCAGATCGAAGTCTCATCAGTACGAAGTACCGCATCTCGAGGAATGAACCCGGAGCGGTCCATGCAACAACGTCTACACAGTACACACGGGTGCCGTCATTCGCCAGGCACAGGACGCGATGCTGCAGATGGATTTGCGCGGCGAAGGGTGACGTTGACCAACATATCCGTCGATCCGGAGTGCATTGGAATCGCCTATGAACCGTGGGCCTGGCACTGTTACAGCCGGTGCGCTCT
Organism: Corinectria fuckeliana; assembly: GCA_019137255.1. Lineage (NCBI taxonomy): Eukaryota > Fungi > Ascomycota > Sordariomycetes > Hypocreales > Nectriaceae > Corinectria > Corinectria fuckeliana. Next base: position 86,904 of record WPDH01000026.1, on the reverse strand, counting down.
GTAGTCACTGTCTGTACCTAATTAATGCACCCAGGAGCTCGTCCTCGTACGTACTTGGTAATTAGAGCACCACAAGACATGGGGAGCGGTGCGTCAGTGCAATTACCTAGGCTGTCGGCGCTAAGACGCCTCATTGCACAGGGCAGATTAGGTTGGGTTTTTGAGGTCTGGCCCCTGAACTTATTCGTACACGGGCCGCCAACGACAAGCAAGTTACCTGAGGCTTGGACCGCCAGTGCGCACGTTACCCCCAATGCAGTAGTCGAGTCAAAGGTCCGCAGAAAAAAGGAACAAGCATCACATCGTCTCTTTCTCACCCTCTTCGAGTCTGGTCGTCGCATTTTCCTTCTTCCCTAATGTTACCCCCTCATTCCTTTCTTCTTGTAACCGTATCGCTCTAGACTAGCCCGCTCTGACACACTCCTTCCGCTCCTTTTCTCCTTCCCTCTCTTGTCACTGCCTCCGATTTCCCAGCCTTTGGTCCACGCCCACCCGCGTTCCACGTTTCGCCCCTTAGACTCTAAACCAAACCTGTCATCCAGACTTGCCGCAACACGAGCCACCTACCGATCCTCCCGAAACTCACGGTTCACCAACGTGCCAGCCTCTCCGACGAGCTCGCTGTCCCCGAAATCCCAGAATCGCGAGAATCGCGTGCGAGTCTCCTATGCGATTCTGAGCATCCATCGAGCGCGCACTCCTTTCCCACGCTTCCGGGCGACACAAGCCATCGCAGCTTCGGGTAAACGGCCAGTCACCACCGCCGCCACCACCATCACGCAGTCATCGCCATGGCTTCTAAAAACGAGGAAGACGGCTCTCCGACGTCTGAGATCCCCCGGTCCGAGGTTCCCGGTCCACCCAGCATCATTTCTTCGCGAATGACGGATATTGCCAGTGAGGATGGGGACGACGACGACGACACGAAGCAGCATCGAATGAGCCTACCCAGGAGCGCCGATTTGGCATCCCGACCTGGCACTGCTCGCACAGGAGCTTCTTCCAGGGGCCCGTGGCAAGGTTCATTGTCGCGGAAGAACTACGTTGCTGGTGTCGCGGCCAAACGGGGAAGCACTTCTAGCACAGCTGCCGGATCTATCAACCAGGCGCCAAGTCTATCCAATCGCAGCCATGTCCCCTCGTTGACCTCGCATGCTTTCTTCCGTCCTATGAGTTCGCAAAAGCTGCAGGCCCAGCGAGGAGGCCCACCGCGTCCGTCCACTATAAGCCAGCAATCCATGACCTTTGACGACAATGCCACCGAATTGGGCGGCAGTCTAGCCCGGCATAGCATCAACTCGAATCCGATTGCCCAGGTCCAGCAAACCTCGACTGACGAGGAAAACGTGCAGCCCCCACCGTCGCGAGGCACCGAAATGACCGAGCAGGAAACCTTAGACAGGATCACAGCAAACACGAGCCCTAGCCACAGTCACTATCCTGCAGGAAGCTTGACGGACAGCGTCCGTCCCTTACAGGGCAAGTTGGATCACAGCCAAACCGTGCAGCACAGAATCAATGTGGACAAGAGTTACAGAGATATGGGCGGCTTGCCAAGTCCCAGAACCCCTCGGTCATTCCGCTCCAGCTTCCTCATCCCAAGTAAGAACGATCAGGGACAGAGCCTGCCAAACCGAAGTACCGAGGGCGCGGAGAAATTGCCATCGTCTGCATCCTCGCCACAGCTTCGACCAGTCGATTCGCGAGGGAAACCACCGCAGCGAGCTCCCCAACCTCAGACTCGACAACCCAACCTTGGCAAGGTGCACCAATATTTCGACGGCAACACGGTTTTCTGCTTGGGTGGTCGGTGGCAAAACACAAGGCAACGGCCTATCAACATTGCCACCGGCTTCGCCATCGTTATTCCCTGCGCTCTTTTCTTCGCGTTCGAGGCGCCGTGGTTGTGGAAGAACATTTCACCTGCGATTCCGGTCGTATTTGCCTACCTAGCATACATCTGCTTCTCGTCTTTCATCCACGCATCTGTTTCGGATCCAGGGGTTCGTACTATTCTCCCATTGCTAAGATGATGAATATGCCAACTAACGTTTAAAAGATTCTACCGCGCAATCTTCACCGGTTTCCACCCGTAAGCGATGAAGACGATCCCCTCCGACTCAGCCCACCGACTACCGACTGGGCTCTAATCAAATCCGCCGAGTCCAACACGGCCGCCATGGAAGTCCCAGTTAAGCACTGCCGGACATGCAACATTTGGCGGCCGCCGCGTGCTCACCACTGCCGCCTCTGCGACAACTGCATCGAGACCCACGACCACCACTGCGTGTGGCTCAACAATTGTGTCGGAAAGCGCAACTACCGATATTTCTTTACTTTTGTTACGTCTGCTACGATTCTCGCCGCCTATCTCATCGGCACCAGCATCACTCAGCTTCTCACTTATAAAAATCGTGAGGGTGTTTCTTTCAACAGGGCCATGGGTCATTTCCCTGTTGCCTTTGCACTCATCATTCTTGGATTCATATTTTTCCTCTACCCTGCCGCGTTGATGGGATATCACGTATTCCTTACGGCCCGGGGCGAAACGACTCGCGAGTACATGAACTCGCACAAGTTTGCCAAGAAGGAGCGGTTCCGGGCATTTACCCAGGCAAACATTGTCAAGAACTTCCTCGTCGTCTTCTGCCGTCCCCGGCAACCAACCTACTACCGGTTCAAGAGCGAGTACCAGAACGGCGACCAACGCTTGGGCATCCGAAGAGACAAGCGCCCTCGAACTAACTCCCTTGAGCTGGACAGCGTGAAGCCGGCAACGCCTAGTTTCCAGGGGCCGATTTCATTGAGGTCTGAAAACAATGCATAAATGCGGCGCATATGAACGGGATTTTCCGGTTTGGTTTCGGCTTCTTATTTTTCTTTCTTGTTCTTTTCTTGGTATGGCAGCGGCGCGACTTCTGGGAAGCATCGACGAATTTTTCTACAACAGTGCGGGGAGAACCTCCTATAATGTTTTCTTCTTATACCCTTGATAGTTAGTTGACCTCATGTGTTTTTGCTTGTATTATGTACGGTTTTATGGAACGCCGGCTTGGATGCGGAAAAGGGGGTTTAGGTGACGGATGATGGTGACAGTGACAGTGGGTGTTGGAGCTACCTGTTGGTTTGGTATGCGAGACATAGATTTGAATCCAGCCGAACGGGACTTGATAGTCCGATGTGTTGTTGGTTTGCTCACTCTACTACAGACTGGAGTGAAAAGCTGAAATTTCTGGCTGATGTGACCTGATTGATGCGCTGCTACGACTGGAAGTGTGAGTGAGTGAGTGGGTTTGCTGATTGGAAGCGTCAAAAGTGTAACAGCCGCTGCGCCAACTTAGCACACTCTCATTCAGCTTATCTATCCTGTAGATTTATTCAGGTTATCCCCCCCCCGCTCCCAAAAAAAATTTCCCCATCAGACCAGGTCAATGTCAAGCGATTCATATATCAGCGTTCGTCACAGAGCATAGTTGCCTATCCGCTTGACCGAATATCTACTATGTAGGGTAAGCGTCCCAGTGATGCTAGACAGCAAATGCACGTGGCAAGCGATTGGCTGGGTTTCTCGGTGGAGCGCCGTTGGCGCCTGTCCAGGAAAGCGACGGGGGTCTTTGGCGAGGGGCGAGCGGGGATGCCGGGGCGATAAGGCCTCCAGGCTTTGTTCGGCTGTGTCTCGCAGACTGATAAGAAAAAAATTTCAGGCGCTGCCGCATTGCTGACCATTTACGTAGTGGGTAGGCCTAGACCTAGTGTAGTGGCGGCAGCCCAACCCAAACGACAGAGCGTTCCTCTCTGCTGGGCTTTCTCTCTCTCCTTCACATCCTTCGCACGTCGCACCACACAGAGGGCCTCGTTGACCTGGTTTTGCTTCCTCCTTCCAGCGTCCCAGGCCTACAGCAACCCCCACCCGAAGACGACGACGCTGTACTTGTATCCCGCAGCGATGCCTCACCCCGTCTCGCCGCCGTCGGTGCACCCGACGATGGTGTCCAAGGACGCCCCGCCCCCGCCATCGCAGGAGACGGTCGCCGACCTGCTCAACACCATCTTCACGGCCAAGACGTCCGCCGTGTCCGTCGACGCCTGCTACGCCCTGTGCGAGGTCATCCTGTCCTCGGTGGGCTTCGCCGGCCTCACCCAGTACGGCATCCTCGCCGAGGTCAAGAAGGCCGCTGCCGACAAGAAGTCTGGGCTCCGCCGTGAGTCCGGCCAGAACCTCCTCGGCGCCATCTTTGAGCGCTTTCTCCCCCGCCAGCCCATCAGCCAGGTCGCCCTGCTGCTGCAGGATGGCGGCATGGTCGGCTGTGCCCTCGACGCCCTCGCCGACAAGGGCGCTGTGGTCCGCGATGCTGCCCAGTACGGCCTTGACGCCGTCTTCGCCAACCTGAGCCCCGAGGCTCTCGTCTGTGGCCTGCTTCCCGCCCTGGTTACCTACCTGTCCAAGAGGACCGGCAAGTGGCAGGGCACCGTCGGCGCCTACAAGCTGATGCAGCGGATGGCCGACAAGGCTCAGCTCACCGTCGGCAGCACCAAGGAGGAGGCCGCCGACAAGGACGTGCTTCGCGAGGCCATGGGCACCAAGCTCGCCGGCCTCATCCCCATCGTCGAGGGTGGCATGCACGATCTCAAGGCCGAGGTCGAGAAGCAAGCCGTCCAGACCATGACTTCGCTCACCTCCCTGCTGTCCAACGACGATGTCGCCCCTCGCATTTCTCTCCTTATCGACACCATGCAGCACCCCTCCACTACAACCCTTCAGAAGGCCATCCACGCCCTGTCCCAGACCACCTTCGTCGCCATCGTCACCTCCCCAGTCCTGGCTCTGTTGACTCCTTTCCTCGAGCGATCCCTCAACACCCCGTCCACGGCCCAGGAAGTCCTGCGCCAGACCGTCGTCATCGTCGAGAACTTGACCAAGCTCGTCCACGACCCCATTGAGGCCAGAACTTTCCTTCCCAAGTTGACTCCCGGTGTCAAGGGCGTCTGCGACCGCGCCTCTCTTCCTGAGGTTCGAGAGCTCGCCGAACGAGCCCTGGCCACCATGGAGAAGGCCATGGGCGATGACAAGGACATCATTGCCCGCACTTCTGGTGAGGATGTTGGCAAGGTTCTGGACGAGCAGATCAAGTTGCACAAGGGTCTCACCCAAAACGCCGACTTCTACAAGGACGTCCGCCCCTACATCTCTGACATGGTGGCCATCGACGTCAACGATCGCTTCGTCGATCGTATCTCGGCGCGTATCAGCCCTTACCTCAAGAGTCTGATGCAGGAGGAGGCTTCCCAGAAAGTTGCCGACGCCGTCCAGAAGCACTATGTCGATGAGGACCACAGGCGTTACGGTGTTCCGGACAAGGAGGACGATGGCGAAATTGAGATCGTCAACGCCGACTTCTCTCTGGCCTATGGTGGCATGCTGCTTCTCTCTCACACTAACCTGCGACTGCTCAAGGGCCACCGTTATGGTCTCTGCGGCCGCAACGGTGCTGGAAAGTCGACCCTCATGCGAAGCATTGCTAACGGCAAGCTTGAGGGCTTCCCTCCCCAGGACGTTCTGCGCACCTGCTACGTCGAGCACAACCAGGGCGAGGACGCTGACATCACCATTCTCGAGTTCGTCTCCAAGGACCCCGAGATTGCTACCCAGGGCAAGGAGCGTATCACGGACGTCCTGACTGAGTTCGGCTTCACCCCTGGCCCCGAGGGTCGACAATCCCAGAGCGTTGGCTCGCTGTCCGGTGGTTGGAAGATGAAGCTGGCTCTGGCCCGAGCCATGCTGCAGCGCGCTGATGTTCTCCTTCTGGACGAACCTACCAACCATCTCGATGTCGCCAACATTGCCTGGCTGGAGATGTACCTCAAGACACACCCCGACATTACCAGTCTGATCGTCTCTCACGACTCTGGTTTCTTGGACAACGTCACCACCGACATCTACCACTACGAGCCCAACAAGAAGCTGGCCTGCTTCAAGGGTAACCTGAATGACTTTGTCCAGGTCCGCCCCGAGGCCAAGAGCTACTACACTCTGTCGGCCTCCAATGTCCAGTTCAAGTTCCCTCCTCCGGGTATCCTGACCGGTGTCAAGTCGCAGACCCGAGCCATCATCCGCATGACCAACGTGTCCTTCACCTACCCCAACGCTCCCAATCCTTCGCTGTCGGATGTCTCTTGCCAGCTTACCTTGTCGTCCCGCGTTGCCATTATCGGCCCCAACGGTGCTGGCAAGTCGACTCTCATCAAGCTGCTCACCGGTGAGACCATCCCCTCCACCGGCAAAGTCGAGAAGCACCCCAACCTCCGTATCGGCTACATCAAGCAGCACGCGCTTGAGCACGTTGAGATGCATCTTGAGAAGACCCCCAACCAGTACCTTCAGTGGCGATACGCCCATGGTGATGACCGCGAGGTCCACATGAAGCAGACTCGCCAGGTTTCTGAGGCCGACAAGGCTCAGATGGACAAGTGGGTTGACCTCAAGGACGGCAATTCCAATCGACAGATCGAGACGCTCGTTGGTCGACAGAAGTACAAGAAGACTTTCCAATATGAAGTGTAAGCTATTCCCACGTTCCCTTGGAAGAGAAACCGTCGGTACTAACAAAGATCTAGCAAATGGCGTGGCCTGATGCCCAAGCACAACAGCCAAATCTCCCGTGAGACTCTTCTCGAGCTTGGCTTCGACAAGCTCGTCCAGGAGTTCGACGATCACGAGGCCTCGCGTGAAGGTCTGGGTTACCGTGAGCTTCAGCCCTCCATCATCTCCAAGCACTTTGAGGATCTCGGCCTCGACCCCGAGATTGCCAACCACAACGAGATTGGCTCCCTGTCTGGTGGCCAGAAGGTCAAGGTCGTCATCGCCGGTGCCATGTGGAACAACCCCCATCTTCTGGTGCTTGACGAGCCTACCAATTTCTTGGACCGCGACTCTCTCGGCGGCCTCGCCGTCGCCATCCGCGAGTTCAAGGGCGGCGTCATCCTCATCTCCCACAACGAGGAGTTCGTCGGCGCCCTCTGCTCCGAGCAGTGGCACGTCCGCGACGGCCGCGTCGCCCAGAAGGGCAACGCCGCCATCAGCCTCGACCGCTTCGAGGATAGCCGCCCCGGCAGCGGCGTCACCAGCTCCGCCGTCAGCACCGCCGTCAGCAGCGTTGCCAACACGGCCGCCAACTCGGTCGTCAGCTCCACCGTCAACTCGGGCGTCGAGGACAACTCGGAGATGAAGTTCAAGGCCAAGAAGAAGCGCAAGGTCACCAAGAAGGAGCTCAAGGAGCGCGAGGTCCGTCGCCGCCTCCGCCACATCGACTGGCTCAACAGCCCCAAGGGCACCCCCCATCCTCTCGACACCGACGACGAGGACAACTAGGCTTGTTTTCAAAGCCAAACTTAAAAGCTAGTCGAATTTGGTTCCCCCTTGTTTCTCACTCGGTCTGTTGGGTTTTGTTTTGTTTCGCGGATTTGTTTCGTATGTTGGCGGACCGGTTTATCTTGATGCGTTTTGCACGTTTCTGTCGCATCATAGACGACACGCAATCACGTTAGACGTATTACCACGTCTAGAACTGATGGATCATGATCCTGAGATGAGATGGCTGGATTTGTTCAGAGCATACGCCGCTGTGGATGCGCACTGAGAAGTAGATAGACCAGACTACGGCATTTAGACTGTCACGGGCGGCATAGAGGCGTTAATTGGTATAGAACAGGCTTGAATGACTCTCATTTTGCATCCTCATCCTTTTCTATGACACCGATGTAGTGAATGGTTCCTTTTATTTCACGTGGAGCCTGCTCGTCGACCTTTACATCACATTAAACCTTTTTGTACACATGGCCGTGGTGCACGAAATGCTGGATCTGTCTGGTATGACAAGTACTACGACTATCTAGGGTTTGTAAACAACATAATGAAGCTTCTAATGGTTGTATTGAAAAACAGCAACAGACACATGGAACCCTTCCAATCCGTTTCCAATTAACCCGAGGACTCCCCCTCCGTCTATAGTTGAGTAGTGCGTAATATTTCCTCCAGGTAAAGCAACAACAGAAACATCTGGCCACAGAGACAGACCCGTGCTATTTTTGTCCGCCTTGATTGTCTTTTTTTAGAAAGTGAACGTCATGAGAGCAGGGTTAAGAGCTAATGGGAGGAGGAAGTGGCTAGCCGAGACGGTGGCCATGGGCAGAATGGCGACGAAGTCCTTGATGCGCCAGCTGTAGGGCACAAAGTCTGCGGTGGCGAGGACGACGATGAGCACGAGGAAAAACAGGGACATTGCCATGGAGAATTTGAACTGGGGTTGATGAGTTAGCAAATGCAGCTGGAAAATAGACCTGTGAATAGGGAAGAGCTCACCTTCTTCAAAACCTTGGGTACCTCGATGAAGAAGTTGGATGCTTCAGCCTCCTTGGATGTGGCACCCCAGGTCATATCAATCTCAAACATGTGAGCCAAGAGGGCCTGGCTAACATGCAGCGACAGACCGCCGAGGAAGATAGCCAGCATCAGAGTCCACTTGAAGTTCTCGAATAGAGCTCCGAGCAAGCTGCGCTCACCCGCACGGTATCGCATGACAGCTAGGGCGACGTTTCCAAGACCGTTGAAAACGATGATGATGGAGAACCACACCTGCCACGAGTCTAGGTAGTACTTGTCGAGATAGCCGTTGAACCAGCCCATGATGAAGTAGTTGGCGGATGTCATGATCCAGGCAGCACCGATAGCGTAGTAAGTACCAATGTAGGAGATGATGGTGATCTTGGAGGTGAAGCGAATGTTGGAGAAGAAAAAACGGCGGAAAAGAGGAGTGAAGGGGCCACGCCAGAGCCAGGTGCGGATGGGGTTGAAAAGAAGCTCGTTGCAGCCATATGCGTACTTCTCCCAGCGAGCTAGCTCGTCATACACAGTCAGGGACACGCCCTCCTTGAAGCCATCACCAGACCAGGCGGCTAAACGAATGATGTAACCGCTACATTGCAGGCGAAGAGACATGTCGAAATCTTCAGAGACGTGGCTCTCGGACCAGAACTTGTCGTAACCGTCTTCGTCCTGGTAGGCAACCTGCTGGATAGCAGACCAGCGAAGAATAGCGTTGTGACCGACAAAGGGAGCAACATCACCATTGGAGACGGCATAACGGATGGCAGAGTATATCAGGTTTGTGAAGAAAGTGATGCCGTTCTCAAAGTAGGTGTGAACGACCTGCATAACACCGGAGGAGAACTGGATGATGCCGACATCAGGGGACTGATCCATTTCGGAGACAGCATCGAGGAGGCAGTCGGTAGGGACACGGGTATCGGAGTCAATGAGGAGGATGTAGTCGCCAACGCGGATGTTCCCATCCGCCCATGCTCGACCATCCTCCTCAAGAGTCTCCTTGAGGGCCTGTTCGTATGCCAAGGCCTCGTCGCCCTGACTCCAGTCAGGAGTACGCTTGACCAACAGCAACTTCTCCTCGACCTTGCATGATATCATTAGACCAAAGTTCATGTTGGAGGCCTTCTTGAACTTTCCCTTGCGCTGAAAGCCGTCCTCGCCGTGCTTCGGGCGCGCAACCCATCCAATGCTGTTGTCGGCATAAAAGTCGATGCGAGCATCGCGCTCTTCCTCAGATATCAATTGAAGACCGTCATCGTTGATAAACATGTTGACGGAACCACCCTGGAGTTCGTAGGTTGACATGGCCTGCTTGAGGGACTTGACAGTGGGCAGAATGACACCGGTAAGACCCTCCTTGTAGACGGGGCACTGAATGGTGACGTGGGGCAAGGTTGTGGTTTGGAGTCTTGGGGGAGGTCGCGCTGAGAAGAACTTGGAGTTGGTGGTCAACTGCGCAACGGGACCGAAGATCTGAGCCATGCAACCGATGATGACCTGGCCGAAGAAGAGGGTGAAGAAGACCTGAATGGGAGCGAGGCATACGAGGGCAAGGCGGGTGTAGCTGCCGTCCACCGAGACCTCGACGGCCAGCTGCCTCCAAGCAGAGCCGAGAGAGGCAGTGACGAGGATGAGAGTGAGGGAAACCATGATTGTGTTCTGCAAGTGGATTGGACGCGCCTCAGGCTTCATCTCACCGCTCTCCTCATCAATCTCGTAATCGATAACACGAGTGTCGCCGCCTTCCTCGTCGTCCTCGGCGTTGCCCGAGTTCCATACCAGTTCCATGAGTTCGTTCTCGATGACTTTGGCTCTGGTGATGAGGTTCAGGGCATCATCGTCCCAGACAACCAGCAGGCCAACGTCAGCGATGAAAGCTGCGAACTGATGCTTGCGTGCTCGGGGAAGATCAGCGACGCTTGGAAGAATCTGCACGCGGAGGCCATTCATCAGAGGCACATCGACGGCATTCGGAGACCACTGGAGAAAAGTCTTGATAACTCGAGAGTTGACGGTCATGGCACACTGGAAACTAGTCAGTCAACGACCAATGCATGGTTCGGGCATAGGTCTCACTTGAACATTGAGAGCGGCGCAAGCTATAGCAAAGGGCGCGACGCCTAGCTGCGGGGGGCAAGCCATGTATTGACCGCGCACCTTGCGCAGAATGACACCTTCAAGCTCACCAGAGTCGTCGGCGACCCAGAGCTGGGAGCATTGCTGCTGGTAGAGGTAGTTGACCATGACCTCATGCTTGATGTCGTCAATCAGGAAAGCGCTGCCGCCGCTGGACTTGGTCGAGATGGAAGGGGGCGCAGCGACGAATTCAGCAACGGAAGCTCGAATTTCAGAGACGCTGGGAACAGCCGATATTCTCTTTTCGTCTTCTATCGGAGGGAGCGGCGGAGGTGGCATAGACAAGTGAGACATGCGCGACAAGCGCTTACTCGCCTTTTTGTTCTCTTCGGCCTCCATGTCGGCCGGAGAGGGAGCCTTGATGTAGCCACGAATACCCATCTTGAAGGCTGCGGAATACCAAGGATGTGAAAGTCAAGGGTGTAAGCCTTGCTCCTGGACGGATACTCCAAAGGCAAATGCCTTATCGTTTGAAAAAAGTTATGCAAGAGCCTAATGAGTGTTTCAAAGTCGAAGGTGGAGATGCACGATCGGCAGTGATTTGGAGCGGCTACTGATGTAAGTCTCAGTATGTGATGTCTTGGGAGTGAGAGGTGAAGGATGGGCGGAGACCATGGTGAGATAGAGTGAGAGTAAAGAAGATAGGATGGAATTGTGGATTGGCGAGAGGATGGAGACAATCTGGAGTGGAAGAATGCGAGTGTGACTTACAAGGGACGAAGAAGTCTTGGAGAAGGAAGACTGTCCTGTTGGACTGAGACGTTTGTGGCCTGGAGAAGGACAGAAGGGAAGAGAAAACACGAGGTTTTGAAGGCGTTAAGAAGAATTAGTCGCGAGGTTACGACGCCACTGTGGTGGACAGTATGAAGACGCTCACGGACGAGGACGGCTGAGGTGACGGAAGCCAGCATGAAGCGGATTGCGGAAAGGCGCAGAGGTGCAGCTATCGACGAACAGGCCAGGACCTGGATCGACGCGGGCCCCGGATCAGCACCAAGCCGGAGCCGCTTGAGTCTGGATTTGCATAGAACACACTCGATGGCAAGGAAGGGGAGTGACAATAGACGGATTTGGCGGCGCCATTGGGGGCCGCGGCTTTCTGGCGTGGGCGAGCGAGGCGTTTGAGAGAACATCTTGTCTTGGAGCCAGGACGCATCGGGACCGCGAGTGGAGAGGAGAGGAGCGTCGGATGGAGCCAAAAGCCATAGGCCGAAGACGCCGACGAGGAGATGTATAGACTGTCGTAGAGTCGAGACGGACAATGCTGGGATAGCTTTGGGTAAGCTGAGGCTCATGAGGCTCAGGACGGATGAGGGTACGGAGATGCCTGCTGCCGATCCATCGGGTAGTAGTGGAAATCTGTTGTTCAAGGCCGGGATGATCACCATTGTCGGCTCCTGTGGATCCATCGCGCGGCTGTCGTGTGTCTTGGGAAACCATGACGGAAGCTAGATGGCCTAAGCCGGCGACAGGCAGAAGCATGGAGAGCTGGGGAATAGAGAGACAGAGGCAACGAATGGCTTCGGGGGGGGGACGATGTTTACTGAGAGGAGACTAGAGGAAGGATCTAGAGGATCTAGAGGATCTGCTTCGATCTAGGGCTGTGGAGGCGTGGTGGAGGTTTGGAGTCCAAGTCTAGCGGCGGCGTTGTTGGAGACCTCAGGCTCTTTCATTCTGAGTTCGGACGAAGATGGGGGCAAGTGCTATTGTCGACTTAGACCCGCCCCCCCTTCCTCTGCCTTGACAGCTTGGGTGGTGTGTGACCCGCTTCTAGCCACCGGTAGAAGGAACAATAGGGAGCAAGACAGAGACATGGGCAGGCAGCAATGCAGCAGGGTTCTTGCTTCCATTCATCCATCCATCCTTCTATTCTTCCTTCTTCTCCACTCCATCTATACAGCCTAGTATCTACATACTAGTATTACTCCCGGGATCCGGGTTCACGCACTGGGAAAGCTCACACAGTCTGCTTACATAAATATGTAGCAACGATTCGACTGAGACATGTATAATCACCTCAGCCCAGCCTGATTATTCACAGACTTTCTTTTCTGCATCTATCGTATTGTACTGCCACGCATCAAAACGAAACTACATGAAAGACAGCTGGAAACAACCCGGGTACTAGCACCTATCCAACCCTCCATTGATTACTTATCGCCCGTATTCATTAGCCACTTTGTTGGCTTCAAGCTTCATGGAAATATGCTAGTATCCTGGGTTATCGCTAGGGGAGGAGGCGCATTCCTCAGCACACGGGCCGTCGGTTTCACGGCGGATACGTGCAGCCTAGGAGAAGGTTTACCCCAAGGAAAGGCTCAGATCCCTCTTCGGGTGTGCCAGGTTGCCCGTGTATGTGAGCGGGTGCTTCTCCATTCATCCATCGGGCCCCTTCTCCACGCACTAGCACCCCGCCGTCGCCATCGAGACACCCAGTTTTCCGGAAAAGAAACGCGAGGCGTTCCCAGATAGGAAACCCGACCATTGCGAATCATTGCTCCGATCGACTCGGAACTAGTCTGGCCCGTTCATCAGGCAATCCTGCTTTCAGTTTTCGATCTGGATACATCCGTGTCGAGCACCTCATCGCAAGGCCTTCGATCATTCTCGACACTGGGGGCCAGTACAGCCCAGCCCATATTCAAGGCCCGGTTTACCAACAGGCGGCCAGTTCTCTCATGGCGCTGTTTTTGTGAAACATAGAGAGTCTTAGAGACTAGATTTGCTGGCGGCTCTTGATCACATAACACATATCCGTAACTGACTGTCCAACACGCCAACATCCCAGCTGGAGGCAAGTTCTTGATTCACTGATTGTTCAAGTGCACGAATACCTATATATATGTCTTAGTTCCGAATTTATGATGAACATCGAAACGGCTTACTCACTTCAGGGCCTCGCTTTAGGGCCGCATCTTCACCTTTTTTCTCAACATCTTCTCTCGACCGTTCAGGGGTTTAGCAACGCACTTGGTAGATAGTAGAATAACCTATGAGGTGGAGAGGGGAAACCACGTCATTGAGTTGAATGGAGCAGCCGCTATAGTGCCATCTGCTTAGTTCTTCTATGCATGAATAAAACCACGGCGCCTCCGGCTAAAGTGATGGATCCCGGTCATCAGGCTCGGGCGAGCATAGCCAACGCCGCGATGTAAGCTACACTCCCCGCCTCTTCACTAAAGTGGACAGCGAGAGCTCAAATTACAAGTTTCCATGCAGCTCCGCGCATCCTTCGCTCCGGGGCCCCATCGATCGCCTGTGTTACCGGGGGGCTTGGACAACCGGCTTATACCTACGCCCGCTCGATGGCTGTAAATTTGACCTTGGGGTGGCAACGGCGACTCAGTTCGTGAATCCTACCAGTAAGACCACGCTTCGATTTTCTCTGCGACTAAGGGAAATTCGCCTTGTGCTGGTGGCCTACACTTTTGAGAATGAGGGATCAGCTAAGCCGAAAAAATATTCACGTGTGTAAGTTGCTTCGCCTGTTAGTACGTAGTGTGTAGTGGAGTTGTAGTATGTACTGCGTACCACTTTCACAATACGCAATCTTGCAATCTGATATAGCATGTCTGACGTATGAAAATTGACGACACAAACAAATATTGGCCTGCTTATGGCAGTCTGATAATTCCCTGACTACAATGCCTGGTCTCCAACCCGTGTGCCTTCTTTCTTCCCTGCATCGTGTCTATGGTTACTCTTCCTAAACAGCTTGCAACGAACACAACATTGTGACTGTAGATGCAATTTGTTTACAGGTCCTCGTTACCGTCGCACTGCTGCAACATGACAACCCGTTTGACCTCGAGCGTCGGCGACTTCCAGGTAGGGTACCATTCATTGCGGGCCTCCCAAAAGTCCCTCTTCGCAGTTGGCGAGTTGTCCACCCACGGTTTGTCAGACGCAAGGTCCTCGAACCAGCCATTGGTACCGCCAACGGCAATGTTGAGGATCAGGTAGAAAGCCTTGTTGAACGGCGCGTTGTTCTTTCCCGTCTGGGTCCAAGGGTCGACCAGACGGGTGCCGTTGGTCTCCACGTCTGGGAAACCGCCGCGCTTCCACATGGGCTTCTTGAAGTTGGTATATGTGACTTGGAGTAGACGATTGTTGATGTAAGTAAAGAGGTACTTCTGAGACCACTCCAGGCCAAACGTGTTGAAGCCAGCGCTGTAGGTGGTGTGTAGGGCCTGGCGCTTGCGGTTGGTCTTGTACCAGGCATCGTTGGCCGGGTTGGGACCCCAGTGCAAGGCGGAGGAGACGATGTTGTTTCCTCCTTGGCTGTAGGTGTAGTTGTTTCCTCGGGACTCAATGATGTCGATTTCTCCCGAACGCGGCCAGGGGCCATACGTGCTATCGACGGGCAACATCCAGATGGCGGGCCACAGCCAATCGCCCTCGGGAAGCTTGGCAGTTACCTCGACGCGTCCATATGTGATGCTGGCGCCCTTCTTGGTGTTGATGCGACCAGATCTGGCAGGGGGCACAACGCTCGAGTTTCCTGCAGTGACGTTGGTCGCGGCAACGCAGTTCTTGTAGAGCTTTGAGGTGCAGGTACCATCCTTGAGAAGGTTCATGACGTTGTTCTTTTCCATCAGGGTGGCATCCTGAAGGGTTGCCTTGATGACCAGCTGACCGTTCTCGACGTAGACATTGTCATTGCCGCCTGTTGTCTCCTGGAACTCACCGTTTCTGCAACGGTTAGTAGCTGCTGGCGAAAGTTTTGTAAAGTCGTCAAGGACTTACCCGAAGCCACCCACTTCGACTTCCTTGGTCCAGATTTTGGGATCTAGGTCGGAGCCAAAGGTTTCATCCATGACAGGGCAGTACTTGTGATGAACGACACTTCTCAATCCGTCCCAGATGAGAAACCCAGAAAGCAGAAGGCCGACGCCAATGGCCATGATGGGTAGAATCGTGACCCATTTCTCCTTGGGGTCGGTCTTGTCGAGCCACGGCTTCTCAATCTCTCCCTGCTTGACTCTCCTAGAGTGGAAGTAGGCCTGCGATGGGCCATCGGGTCGTGTCCCAGCGGCGGTGTTGGATGACTTGGATGATCCGAAGCTTGACGCTGGTCGTGAAGGAATAACGCCAATCTGAGAGGTTAAAGCTCCATCGTAAGCTACAGAGTCTCTGGCCGGTCTCTCTAGCCTCGCCAGAGCTTCGGAAACAGGCGAGCGAGACCGGGGAGGCGTGGTGGAAGGCGAGTTGCCGCTCGATCCCGACGTCTCCTCCATTTTCGGCATGTACGAATCGCGTTTGCCCATGGTGAAGTTGGATGTGATGATGGTGATGTTTAGGAGCGAGAATAGAATATTAAAAGAGGGGATAGATTCAAGGGGAACTGGGAATTGGAAACTGCCAAGTGGTAGGCCGTGGCTTGTCCCGGGTTAGAGAGAGCGATCACGTAAAACTATGAGCTATGTTGGCTCTTCCCAGCAGGAAGATTAGGTTTGTTCCCAGCAGATATGGTATAGTCCAAGAAAGGGAAAGAAGAACGGAACGGGCTGAGTTGAGTTAGTCGGGAGGAAACTGAAAGCTTGGGGCTGGGGTATATGAATGAAGCAGCTGTTCATAGGCTGCCAAGTGTGTGATGGTGGATGTGATGCAACAGTGCAAACAATCAGAGCACGTCGAGTTCAGGGGCAAAGCAAATGAAAAAGAAAACCAGGCCAAGCCTAGACCCAACTCCAAGCACAGTCCGACTGAATCCAGTGCGTGTACGATTCTGAACCCGGAAAGCCCACGATATGAATGCCCCGGTGTTGGCCGGGGACGGAAGCAAATGGGTGCTGGCACAGTGAGACCGCGAGGTGGGCCTGCACAGTACGCACCGCCCTTGGGAGCGTTGCGTTCCGGTTCCAGCTGCGGCATGCCGCATCGACCGCTACCTTGGATCCTCTACAGCGGATTCGGAGGCCATGGGTACCGTGCATCTCCCAGTCAATCAGCACTGTGGGTATAAGCCAACTTAGACTGCACGGTCAGCAACGCGGCCAGATAATCATCTATGGACTCCTTCATTCCAGTCCATTCCAGCGCTACACATTCACGCTCTATACTCCACGCCACGAAGAGCCTCGTCTCCGAGCAGCTCCCAACAACTAGTAGCCGCCAAAAGCCTCGATACCTGTCTACAGAGTTTCACCCAGTGCCCTTGTTGCAGCTATCGAGTGTTCCAGCCCATTCCAAGCAGTTTCGTCTGACCCAGATGGCCAAGCTTCCTCCGGTAAATCCACATTGATGCAAACAATCGACGGGCTCTATCCGCATGCTGTGCTCGAACAACAAATCACCGAGTGAGGCTACCCACCGGGGTCCCAAGAAGCCTGCCTGTCGACGCCCAGATCTAGTGGGATGCTTGCTTGCTCTGAGGTGAAGTCTCCAGGCAGTCAGATCATCGATCTAGCTAACGGGATCGATACCAATCGGCAGCGGATCTCTGACACGCCACATGAGTGTGCCATGAGTAGTCCGCCTTTTAACATTAGATTGCTTTGGGATGTCCATGGCAAAAGCGGCAACAGAAATGGCAGTGACAGGAGTCATGATGGCCAAGATACTCCCACCAAGCCTGTTTCTTCTGCATCGCCTTGGCTCCAAGCCTCAAAATACTGGGGCTAGGCACACCACTCGAGCATATGTCCCGTACTAGGTCGACACCTTGTTGATGGGCAACCCTATCCACCAGTTACCTACCTACTTGTCATGGTCTTCAGCCACAGCGGATTCATGGCAATTATCGAAACTCCCATGCTACAAAACGAGACAGTCGTCGTGGCATCTGGTTTGCAACAATCACTAGAGGATCACCCCTCGATCGACCGATGACGTCTTGATCCTGCGCAATATCAGCTTTACTCTGATCCTCGGAACTGAAGGCCTCAACATCTCAGCTCTGTCAAGATGTCTAATGCCGGAAAGTCCATACCAGGCACAAAGCATATGGCGGAGTAGCATTCGAATTTCCGGCCGCATCTCATCGTTGATCAACTCAAGGAACCGTCAACGAACGACTCCCAGCTTGAAGTTCGAGACTTCGATATCCTTGAGACTGTAAATTTAGTAAACTACGATCGGGGGCACTGTGTCACAATGGTCAAGTACAACAAAAGTCCAGAACCGGCAGAGTGATTCTAGGGGATAGAAGATCAAGAGCTCTTCCATAAGCTAAGCCTGTATTTGCGCAGCACTAGCTCGTCGGGAGAGTTACCGGGGCTTTAGTGCAGACTACTAAATGTCTCGGGAGGGTCGAGATTCAAGTCAACACCCTCTGATCCGAAAACGTGGTCGACTGACGGCATCAGAGGAAGCAAAGGAACCAACCGACAAGCTAAAGGAACAGGAATGCACCGTACCCGAAGGCACCATCCGCTACGGCCGCCAGCGTTTTGTAGTCTGTTTCGGGTTTACAGGGATAACGCCTCCCAAGAGACGGGTGGTTGCCCTATGGACGACGCTTTGCATACCAACCCTCCATCCGCAGTTAGCCATCCATTTTCCAGACCCGCCACCGCTGCCACGGTCTCGAGCTACGGGTAGGCATCTCCGCTCAGGCCTTGCCGGGCCTAACGAAACTTAGTTGATCTTTCTATTACCAAGACCGTCTTATAATCTGGACCTAGTACTTGAAGCTTTCCCTCGTTTTCTGGGTTTCGCGGTGGCGGTGGCGCTAGTGGCGGCATCACAATACGGGCGGCTGGTAAATCAGGCACACATGAAGCCGGCAACGATGACATCTCCCGCTCGTCACAGCGGAGTCTTCGTGGGTTCAACTTTGGTTTCAGACCTAGCTACTAAGGATCTCCCGTGATTAATCGGGGAATATTATGGTGTTCCCCTTGGCAAGGGAAAATCCAGATCATCTTGGCTGTTCGGATGAAATAGTGGAAGCACGGTATTAGGGTGCGGATGATACTGAAGGCTACCGACATCCAACGCCAAGATACACTCTTTCGTCTGGCTTGTAGAAAATACTCTGGGATCAGCATTTCACTGAAACCGAGCTTCCATGTCTTGACACCTGGTAGAAAGCGGCAACAAAGGTTCGAAGGCCTACCAAAGACACTACTAGTGATCCAGCTAGCAGGGTTCAGGGCTTGCGTTTCGGAATCTCCGTCGTCGCTAAATCTCCAAGGACAGCGTCAAAGTGTCCCAATGAAGATGGGGGCTTAGCCGGACTCTTTCGATCAAGCCTGAGGCGTTATAGCCTGGCACGCTATGCTCGTTCCATGGGCACTTCTTTGGGGTTTCCAGGGCTCGACGAGTTTCACGGGCAGGCCGTGGAAGGGGCATTCGTCCATCTGACCCGGATTTGATCTGGGGTACCCAGAATGTCAGCCGCGCCTCCAAGTAGCTCAAGCTGTTGGTGCCATGGATCCTCGCCCGGCATGCTTCACGAGAATACTTATTTGCTGAAGATGGCCTCCTTCGCCCGGTGTTCGGACACTTCAGGAACCTCTCTTTACGCATCGGCACCTACAGCTTCGACAGCATCGTCTTGCTTTGAGCTTTGCTTAACTCCCTCCTAGTCCTTGGCCTTCACTTGTTCTACGGCTTTGACATTCTTTCCACACTTGAATCTATACCCAATTGCTGCTTTAGACTCGACCTCGAGCCAGTCGTACGACGGACCATTCTGGTTCTCCCCATCATTTTATGGGAGTGATAGCTTCCCACTTTGACCAGCTGTGTCCTGTTCATTAGACCTTATTCAACACACCAGAAGCTCCGACACTCCTTTCGCTCTG
Organism: Corinectria fuckeliana; assembly: GCA_019137255.1. NCBI lineage: Eukaryota > Fungi > Ascomycota > Sordariomycetes > Hypocreales > Nectriaceae > Corinectria > Corinectria fuckeliana. The sequence goes on along the minus strand of WPDH01000026.1, from coordinate 67,635 downwards.
GGAACACCGATATAGCGATTTTCTTTTGGCATTGTTGACACCTCGAATCCATCATTTCAAACAATGCGGTTCTCCAATGTCCTCATCGGCCTCGTTGGCATGGTTGCCTCCGTTGTGGCTGTTGACTCCGACAAACAGGACCTAGGAACAGTCTTGTCTGGTTACAAGACGCTCAGTACCTTTACCAAGTTGATCCAGGTAGGTCTTGTATGGGTCTTCTTGCATAGAAATCCTTGCTAAATCCAACACCAGAAATACCCCGAGATTTTGCTGGAATTACCAAACTACAGCGGAGTCACGGTTCGTTGTCCTTCCTTCATCGACGCCTAGCACCATCGCAAATACGCGATATATATATATATATATATATCCATGAATATCCCGCACTAACTCCTGCTAGATCGTTGCCCCCAACGATGATGCCTTTAAGCAAATCCCCTACACATCGCTAAAGGATATCTGGGACCCCGAGAACAAGGAAGTGACAATCGCTCTTCTCAAGTATCACATCCTTCAGGGCACAGTCAACACGGGACAGCTCGAAGCAGGCCCCACCTACATCAGATCGACCCTCATGACCGATGCGCTGCTCACAAACGTCACCTCGGGCCAGAACATCCTCATTGTCAAACAGTCCGACGAGATCGTCTTCGTCACCGGCGTGGGCAACCGTGTCGTCCTGGTCGACAACGACCTTCCCTTCCAAGGCGGTCTCATCCACATCGTCGACAACCTCCTCACCCCTCCCCAGCGCCTGAGGGAGACGGCCATGGCCTTCCAAGTGGAGTCTTTCCTCGGAGGCTTGTTCCAGACTCACCTCATGCCCAAGCTCGCAGACCGCAAGAACATCACTGTCTTTGCTCCCTCGGACCGGTCTCTTCGGTACGTCGGTGGTAGCCTTGACCATCTCTCCGCCGAGGAGCTGGCCGATGTCATGGGCTACCACATCGTCCCCGACCAGGTCTTGTCGTCGTCCTTCCTCACGAACAGCACTCAGCTCCAGACGCTGAGCAAGGACGCGTCCGGCCAATCAAATGTGATTACGGTCCACGAGCTCAGCGGCGGGCTGTACATCAACTCGGCCCAGATTCAGCAGGCCGACCTTCTCATCGCCAACGGCATCTTGCACGTCATCTCGGGCCCCCTCAACCCCAGCGACGCCGTGGAGCTGCCCGTCCCCACCGTGCAGTCCCAGCTCCAGGTCTTCCCCGTGAGCAAGATGGACGAACAGCCCTTCACGTCGGCCATTCCTTGCACGTCTGACTGTCCGATCCCGACGACTCCGGTCTCGACCGTTTCAGCTCCCACGTCAACCCCGGAGACCACCCCCTCTTCGTCCTCCAGCTCGTTCTCCTCGAGGTCGAGCACGGGCATGGCTGCCGCCAGGGCCACGGGGCACATTGCCGGTGCAGCACTGGGCATTGTGGGCCTAGGAGCCGGCATGGCGCTGCTGTAGATGGGCGTTTTGGGATTTGCGTCAAGTATGGGTTCAGTGTGCTTTTTTGTTCTGTTTCAACTTGGTCTATAGATCTGCACGAAGTACTCGAAGACAATCGCTGTTTGGAATGTCATATGTTAATGTCAAACTTGCCAAGTAACCGTACAACTTGCCTGTAGTCCGGTCCGTGCACACGGAAACACCAAATGTCGTCGGGTTCGGATTCGGGCCTCGTCTGGAAGTTCCAACTCTTTAGCACTGATTCGATGCGTGGATCATCAAACAAGCCCCCCCCCCCCGGCCTATATGACGTCTTCCGATAAGCAACTCGCGGGGCAAAGCACCATTCACAAGAATCCAGTCCGGACGGAACATGGCCCGGGATGTGGGGGATGAGGACCGTCGAGACCCATGGTTCGGCGGGCTTGAGTAGTTAGTTGTATGTAGGAGAACGAAGCTACGATGTAAGCTAGGTCTAAGTAGTCTACGTGACAACCCATCATGACTTGGACAACCAAAGAAGAAAAAGAGAAAGGATCGGCCCCGGTTGGAGAGGGCGGGCCTCAATGGAGGGCGTACATAGGTAGGTCTATGTAGCTATCTACTGTGTACTGCAGGCTTCCCGGATGAACCCCACGCTGGGTCTAGGGTAGGGACGGCGAGTGGGATGGACGGGATGCCGTGTTTTGGAGGTGGAGTCGCGATAGGGAGGGAGTGGTTTGGTTTTGATAGACCCCATGGCTTGTGTGGGGAAGACGGACGGAGAGAGCTGGGTGTGATCTTATCCGTGGTATAGTTTGCTGTTAATGGGATGATGTTCTAGCTTATGGGAACGTGATATACACATTGCAAGATGGCCAGGACGTGGTGTGAACGGATGGTTGGATGGGTAGATACCTATGTAAGTATACAGCATAGGAGCATGATATGTGGACCTGGCATGGGGTATCTATTTACTGCACCCATCTCCATCTCTATCCGTCAAAAGTCTATACATCCAACTGTTCATCACATTTATACCTGAGTAGGTAGGTACTTATCTAACATCCACTCCAACATCCACCCACCAAGGTAGCTGACTAGATGCTATCTTACTGCACTGTAGATATGGATAAGTTATCATCCTACCCTCTGTTCCGTGAGATTCGGGCCCCTCCCCCACCGTTGAGACCTGACTTTGCGGTCCACTCGAATGACGAAATCTTGCAAGCCGAGGTCCGTCAAGGAAAGACAACACAGACATACAGACACACAGACGCACACAAGAAAGAAATAGAACAAAATAACCCCTTACAGAATCGGCCTGCCCTCCATATCCCGATGCAGCAAATCGTCCTCCGAATGGAGTAAATCATTCCTCCAAATGCAGCCAAAAGAAACCCCCCCTCCCCCTCGGAATGCAACATAGGTAAATTACGTACACTTGGTTCCTCCCGTCCTGCACCCCAGGCCGCACCTTGCTCTGGAAAACACCCGATAAATGACGCTACAGGGATCACCAACCCTCAAGCTGCAGCCGCGTTTGGCCCGTCAGATAGATGGACGGACGGTGGATCCATCAAACGAACTAGTAGGTAATCTAGTAGGCACAGCACATATGCAGGCATGTATCCCGTCACATCAATCCCCTCCCCTCCCAATCAACGCAGATCTTGCAATCACGGCCTCGATCCGCGGTCGTATCCCACCCTCGTCGTGGTGGTGGAAAAGGGAAGAAGAAGAAGAGGAAGAAGAACAACAACCCTTGCGTGATTGACTACCCAGCTGGTCTGCCTGCCTGCTTGCCTGCCTGCCCCTCCTCCCCTCTGAACATGGGCTGGGCTGGGATGGGATGGGCCACATGGTCATGGGCGGCATGGAGAGAATCGAAAAAGGGTGGGATGACAAGTAGGAAGTGCAGTTGGCGTTGCACTTTCAACTTCCTCAGAGTCCACTCCACCCAGAGAAAGCCAAGCCAAAGCCTCCGGGTGGCGGAGTAGTCAGGGGAGGCCTAGGCTTGGCGGCAGGAATAGTACGTATGTGGTACTGTAGGCGTACTTGGTAGAGAGGGGGGAAGCTCTTTCTTGCCCGGGGAGGCTGGGCGAGGCTTGGTGGTACAGCAAGGTGGAAGCGGCTGAGGATCTCGAGACGGGTGGAAGTGGAGGTTGGTGATGAAGATGATGATGATGGCGATCCGGCGAGCCCAACGAGGACAAGGACAAGGAGAAAGTGTGCGGAGGAGACGGTGGCGGGTTCGGCTGCGGAGGAGGTACGCGGGGTCCTCCAGGAGGAGTAGGCGGAGGATCAGGATCTCGGGGGTCGAAAGTAGACGGCCGTCGAGGGAGGGTATTCATGGCGAGATGCTCACCCCGTCGTAATAGATGGCGGGGGAGAAGGAAGGCGAAAGAGTGAGGATGAATAAGTAAGTAAGCAGGAAGAAAAAGGAAGAAGAAGAACAAGGAGAAGAACAACAATAGTAATAACAAGAGTAAGAATAAGTTGGGATGATGGGAACAATGACCGACAATCTGGACGATGACAGACAGACGATCTGGACAACCACAACGGGCCGATGACAGGCAACAACTTTGAACTCGCTCGAGCAGACAGAAAAGACACAACACGGAGAAGATTCAAGGACAGCAACGTCAACAGCAACAACACCACGCCGCAAATACAGCGAGAGCACATCCAGAGCCTCTTTGGCGGGCGCGTGAGGTTATATTCGATTCGTCCACCACCCCGAACGCGGCCTTCTTTGCTAGGGAACCAGAGCTTGACTCACTCTTCCCAATGAGGCTCACTTCCCAATGAAGCTCCCATCTCGTCCTCCACGGCCCGGGTGGTCCAGCCAGGCCCAGCCAGCCAGCCAGCATCACGGCACGGTAATATCATGGCACGGCCACGAACCACGAACCACGAACCACGAAAACACGCAGCTCGACCAGGGCCATGAGCCATGAGCCTAATACAGAGTGATTTGTTTGCTCCGGAGCCATGCTGTACCATGCCATACCATCCATCCATCCATCCATCCCGTCGCCCTTTTCCTCAACGTGGTCAGCCGCGCATGAATGAATCATGGGCCTTGGCTTGGCAACTTGGCCAGGATATGCCATGTCCACTGCCACCACCACCACAACCACCACCACATGACTGCCCACGCCCCGTCCCCGGAACTACGGAAAGCAGGGAAGACGCAGGGCGAGGATTTCCATACCCGAGGGCGTGGTTCAGGATATCTTAGCTAGCAGGGGGGGGAGAAGAGGACCCATCCATGTGAGGACGCCGGCCGGCACTCCGGGCCATGAAGGGCGAGAGAAGGCAAGACGCAAACATGTGTCTACTGTTGCTTACTGTACTGCACATACGTACATAGATGCCATCCGACCCGAACAGCTGGGTGTGTGACGCGTGTGACGGCGAGTACGGAAAAGTGCATGGTGGCTTGCCATAGTTGTGTGTGTCTTGAGGCTCAGCTGTGCATCCATCGTCCCGGGAGACGCCATACCGTTGGTGGGATTTGGGGCCAAGGTTGCGTCTATTGACCGTGAGGAGGGGAGAGAGAGAGTGTGTGTGTGTGCGTGTGTGTATCGTGTCAAAGCACGTCTCTCTCCGATAAGTGTGTGTGGGTGGGTTGATTGGTCCTCGCGGAGCTGAGGCCGCTTCGTCGACGAGATGGTGTGGTTCACAGCCTGAACGGCTCCAAGCGGTGGGGGCGTCGTGCTGCTGCCCCCCCGACAAGCTGGCAGGGGGCCCAGAACAAACAATACATAATAGTTAAGCGGCAAAATACCAGGGATTCCGGGCCAAGTAAGAGGCAAAGCGGCCCTCGTAGTCTATCTACGTAGGTAGCCATGATGATACATGGTTGAGCAGCAATCAACAGCAGCGAAGATCCCCCCCCCCCCCCCCCCCCCTCCCCCAAGACACCTTGCTTGGCTGGCTCCAGTTCGGTGAGCAGCCTAAGCCCCAGTCAACCACCACACGGACAATATACGCCACTTGCCTGCCTCGGTTGTACCATGCACGACTCCTGAAGCGGCAGCACGGGGAAGCGCTTCGGAGAAGCCGAAATATTGACCGACCCGACCCAGACGGAGAAAGAGAGAGATAGAGAGAGATATAGACGGCAGCTCATGCAGAGCCCCCGTCCCGCCGGAGAATCCCTGGAGACCTGGACGAGGCAGAGCCAGAAAACACCAAGAACAGGTAGGTACATGTCGTGAATAACACCTTCTCAACCTTTCTCCCCCGTCCATTGGCTACCATGCAGATGGATCACATGCCTTGGAGCCTGCAGTAGCCGATGACCGCAACCATGGTTGCAGATCCAAGCCGCCAGCCCGTTGCCTGGAATATCCAGCGTGCAGTACGGACCAAGTATGCGTAAGAGGTGCGTCATGACAATGTCCTGCTTTGAAAAGCCGTCCCGGGAGTGGCGGGTCGTCTCTAAGTCCGATCCCTTTGATGACCGCCGGTCGACACCGCAGTTGATAGCTGATGATGAGCCTTGATGTAGATGTTCATTCGCCATCCGTCCCGCCATTCCCCATCCTCCACCCTTCTGTCATCTGTCATCCGTCATCCGCTCTCCGGCCCGTCCTTTGCACACATATGTACAGCACGTACGTCCTCCCTCCAGCGGGGAGCGTGACAAATGATACCCGTATGAGTGGCACTGCTCCATGGCACTCCCCATGCTCCATAACACCACCCCGTCTCCGTCTCAAAGGCGCCCCCTCCCCCCGGAGTATCTGGGGAGAGTCGCATCCAAAAGTCATTCGGCCGAGTTGTCCCCCTGGACCTTGGCCCTGCACGGGCTTCCGTCGCAGGTCCACGGCCGGGCGACTGGCGATGCCTCTCAGCCCTACAGGCCCCGAACGACGCCCGACGCCAACGAGGGTGAGCTGAGCTGAGCTGAGCTGAGGTCATGTATGATGCATCACGTTGGTTCTGCAACGCCAGCTGCACGTGAGCTGCTTGCGCCATGCTCGCTTAGTCTTGTCATCAATGCCGTGTTATTCCCTGTTATGCGCGTGCCGCGTCTCGATGTGTCTTGTGTCTTGTGTCTTGGGTCCGCTCGACGTGGTTACTCGCCGGAACCACTCAGTTCTAGACCCGCCAAGCGTACCACTATCCCCACACCGCTGTCCTGGCTGTGGAGAAGGGAAATGGCAAATGACAGATGCGATCTGGGAACCCCTTGAAGGGCCGATACCTGTTCGTAGGCTGGCAAGCTGGAGGCTAATGCGCCGGCGCGGCGCGGAAGAGATTTGACCATGTCATTGCAGCAAAGGAACCTGCGGGAATGCGTCTGGCCCATGATCCATGATGCGCGCCAGATGAGATGAGAAACAGGCACTTGCAAGTCCGGGGGCATGGGGCCCAAGGGGGGGGATAGATGCAATAATTCAGGCTTCGACGTACAAAATTCACGCAAGACAGGGAAAGCAAAATCAATATTTGCTTAAGGGGAATTGTGATGGGGCGTTGGTGCTGGTATCAACACAATGAGGAAATAGGTCCGAGCTGGCTTTTGAGAGGGGCCAGGGTTCCGGAAACCATCTTGCGGAAGCGTTCCCCTCATCGGGACAGTACTATGTAGACCTGGCATGCATCAATCTCCATCTGGAAACGTGTTAGCTAGTCCGTCAGTCCAAGATGAAGGCGCACCAGTAATCACAAACTTGTTCGCGAGCTAAATTAATCCACAAAGGACCACCTCCCTTGTCTGGCCTGCCTTGTCGAACGCCATCCATTATCCCCTTTTGTTTTAAAATACAGCCTTGGCATAAGGTCTCCGGCCAGCACGTCCTCTCACCGTTGGCCCCGGGCCCGGCTGTGAGAGCGGCTTTCTTTCCCATCGCTGTCGTAGCTGCTCCGGCTCGCGCTGCGGCGTCTCGCATCGTGGTCGTTGTGTCGCCCACTACCACCACCACCCCGACGTCTTGGCGCGGCGGGGGACCTCGACCGCGATCGCGACGAGTAGGAGGCGTTCGAGTGGCTGCGGTACCGACTCCCACCACCCCCGCGCGACGGAGGCGGTCCGCCGGGTGATCTCGAGCGCGAGCGCGATCCTGGCCTGTAAACGTCCGACCTTGGGCCATACCTGCTCCCTGGTGACGTACGACGACGGCCGCCGCCGCCAGCTACGTTGCTGTTAACGCCGCCGCCTACTCCTCCTCCTCCTCCTCCTCCACCACCACCACCACCCGTCTGGAGCAGACCCCCACGCGGCCCCGTGAAGGGGATTCTGGGATCAATGTTGGCACCTCGCCTGGCTGTCGGGGGGGCTGGCGAGAGCTTGCGGCGGGGCAGAACGATGGAAACGTTGATGGTTGCACCATCTACCTGCGCCTCGTGCATGTGCGCAATCGCCGCCTCAGCGTCAGCCTCATAGTCGAAGAGGATATACGCCGTGCCGCGGTTGGTGCCAACTGTGACCAATAATGATTAGCCGATATTCAGGGAGCGGGGACTCTGCGGTCGAGTTGGGACCGACTCACATGCTCGGTTGATAGGTAGGTCCAGGTCCTTAATGCGGCCGAACTGGCCGAATATCTCATACAGGTGCTGCTCGTTGATGTTCTTGGACAGCCGCTCCACGACAATCTGTTTGCGACCTAGTTAGAGATCATAGTTCCCCAGAGGTGAAAGAAAGCCACCCACCTTGGTGCTCTTGGATGCCAGAGAGTCGCCGCGATCTCTGGCACGGTCGCGCCCTCGGCTTCGGCTGCGGCTTCGACTCCTGAAGCGACCGTTGCGATGCGGAGAGGCAGGTGAGCGGACGGGCGATCGCGAATCGTAGTGGCGGCGGCTTCGGTCAGGCGAACGCGAACGCGAGGTTTCGGACCGTGGAGTGAGTGAGCGCGTGCGTGTGCGAGAGCGGCGCCCCGGCAGAGGTGAGGGCGAAGGCATCGTGGTCGGCTGTTGGTGCAGACGTAGCGTGTCGTCGTAGCTTGACAGAGCTATCGGGCGAGCACTGCTAAGGTTCTAGGTGAGCGTTTGACGGGTGGTCACGTGCATGCGCGGCAACTTTTCGGTGGGGACTGGGTTAGGCTGGGGTGGTGCAGGGTAGGTCAGTTGGACTTGCACGCGATCTCACGGAATGGATTTAGGGTTTAGGCCCGATGCTTGATGCAACTCTTTGTTCTCGGCCTGTCCCGGCAGCGAGGCCACCTTGACAGCGCCCTGCATCTACTCTGTCTAACCCCCAGCATCCCGGAGACGTCCCCCAGGTTCCCCAAGCTGCTAATGCAACTTGCAAATCCCCGACCTGTTCTAGACGGACCAGGTTCATTGTTCTAGTCGGTTACCCCTTAAGGCAAGGTACTTAGGTTCACATAGGTACTAGCTGCTGGGTACTATGTAGACTGAGCCAAGTCGTATTGGTGAGCAAAGGCTGGCCTCCCCCTGCCCCGAGTCCCTCACTCGTGGTGTGACGATTCCATATTGCCTCCGAAAAGGAGCATCAACCCTGGTCCATCCTCACGAAACCACAACCGCCGTGCTCGCCGACTGCTTCACTGCCACGCACTCCTCACTGCCGCAAGATGGCCGCCGTACTTTCCGTCTCGCTGATTCTCTCGAATTCCGGACCTGCGGGGTGGTTGTGCCCGTGCTGGTAGAAGTGGCTGGGCAGTCTCTGGAGCGCGATGTCCCCGGTCGAATCTATTTCGCATGTCGTCAGAGTCACGTTTTTCCCCCTCGCTTACACCTTCACACCCAACTTACCGTCGTCGTCACTGTTGTAGCCGAAACCCCACCAGGAGCGTCTGTTGCCCGGCTCCCGCGGCGTCTGCGGCTGCTGTCGGCGCGGAGGCTCCGGTCGTCCGGCCCCACCCCTTTCGGCGGGCCGCGGTGCAAGTCTGCGAGTGACGAAGACGCAGATGATGACGAGGAAAATGAAGAAGATGGCCGCGAAGACAAGCCCAATTGTGAGGCCTTTGTCGTGGTGCTGCTGGGTTGTGGTATTGTCTGCCATGGTGATGTTGATGGCAGAGCTAAAGGGATGAGGAGAGAAAGAGAAAGGCTACGACGATGAGTATTTATATGCGGGACAGGACTGTACCGCGTTTGCCATGTTATCTGAACAATGGCTTTTGGTACGTTATCCTTGGAAGTTGTGGTTGTTGGCGACTTGTTGTTCGACGCTTCACTGCGAGCAACGGTTGACTCGGCGGGTCGTTTGCTAACTAGCAGCCCCTGAACTGCTATACCATGAGACGTTTACAATCTGGTCGTGAATCAGAAGGATCCATTAAACGTTTTCGACAAACATCTGAACAATAGAGATAACTCTGAGTCAGGGTTTCTGGTCTACAAAAAAGAAACACCAAGTGTTCTGCGAAGAATTGCGTCAAACGAGAACCGACTTCCCAAAGGCCCCGTTTGCACATCTCCAAACAACGCACCATAAACCGCCTTCATCTTCACCCAAAACCCCCAACGATCTTCATCGTCGTTCTCACCTCCTGCACCATCAACCCCTCATCCGCAGTCTCGACGTCGCCAAACGCCCGCAGCAGCCTCGTTACCAGGTACGACATCTGCGTCAGCGTAAACTGCTGCCCAATGCAGGTCCGCGGCCCGCCACTGAAAGGCAGATATTCACACCTAGATAAGATTCAGTCAGACAGAGGATAAAAGCGAGTGTAACACGGGACATGTACGTTGTTCGGAGCTTCTCCCAGCGTTCAGGCCGGAACTCGTCTGCGTCGTCTCCGAAGATGGCTCTCCGCCTGTGCAGATTATACAGTGACCATCGGCATGCTGTGCCCTTGGGGGTGAACGGCGGCGACTGTGCGTCTGGTCCGCCTCCTCGTGGTAAGATGGTGTCGGCTGTTCCCGTCCGCATGTTAATCGACACGGGCGCCCACAACCTCAACGCTTATTCATTTGATCAGCATTACAACGTCCACTTATATATAAATGTTCTCATACCTTCTTTTAGTGCCGTGTTCAGGTACTTCAAGTCCTTGAGCTCCTCCTACGTCGGTCTCTTGTCTGGCACCAGGAAGGCGATCCAGCCTAGGCGGGTGCGGTTGGAGGCGGCCAGCAGTGCGTAGTCGAAGGACTCGGTGAACTCGAGGGCTCTGGGCGTTAGGTTCTCCAGCGTATTAGTCGAGTATCCGAACCTGTGCCCCATAGTCCATCCGTTACTGCGTCAGCCATTGGCGTACGATACTTACACGAAAACCGTCGCAATATCCATGGTAAACATGTAGAACAGCTCCTGCAAGTCCACCTTCCCCCCATCGCACGGAATCCTCCTGAAGAACTTGTCCACATGCAGATCCGTACACTCCAAGTCGGAAATCTGGTTGCGCACAAAACTCGGCCGGATCATGGCCCTCGCCTCATGCCACTCAACGCCATTCACCCGAGAAGATGCCCCTGGGCCCGGTCGCAACGCTGAGCACCTTTTGCCTGACGCCGCGGATCTGCCACGTCTCGAAGTGGTCCGATAGCAGCACCTTGACGTTGTCGGGTTCGTTGTTCATGAGGATCCAGGCGCCGACGTTCTGCACCTAGAAGGTGTCTCTAACGGTGCGGAAGAGCGAGTCATAGACCTGCAAAATCGTGTGCACCCGGACAGACTTGCCCATGTCGATGATCCAATTAATGCCTAGTATCGGATCGCCGTGCGAATAGACGGCTGCGGGCTCGGTCTTGTGGAGGCGCGTCTTGCGCAGCTAGAAGTGCTTGGAGTGGAAGTAGATAGCTGCGAGCGAGGCGGGGAGAACGGTCTAGGGCGGGATTGATGGTGGCGATACACCTTTTACATCATTTTGTTCTCGCTGAGCCATGAAAACAAATACCCTATGAGGTGACAACTGCATATACGCCGGCAGCTATGGCGAGTAGGATGTACGTGAAGTCCTTTGCAACGGTCGACATGGTTCAGAAGTGAGGGTATCGGGGATCTGCTTCGTTATACGAATAGTGGTAGGGCAATAGTTTATATGACCAGTGTAGCTGAAACCTGACGTGGTACTAACACGCCAAATGTGGTGGCAGCTCCTCGAGACCTACATATATCTGTCTCTCATTGCTGGCTGCCATAGATTCAACCTTACAAGCCATTGACCCAAGTCTCACCCATTACCATCTCACTAAGTGACTTCAATGAAACCTGCGCTGAGAGGCCTCGGTCGAGACTTGGCGCTGGGGTCTTGTGGACATGTGAATATGGTGTTCTCCAACTACGTCACATCTGTAGCACGCTGCATGACTATTGCCACATAAGAATGCTGGTTTGGCATATGTTCTTATGACTCTAGTCTCAGTACACTAGGTTGTGTTTGGCGAGAATCGGTGTGAATGACCGTTGACATAGTTACGAACTCGTCTATAATTGTTTGATGCAGAAAGCGCACAGTGACAGACTCGACAGACCGTGCATTGGAAGAAAGTAGAGCCACGTGCATAGTCACGCGGCAGGTGCACACTTGTCCTCTTCAGATTAGTGATACATGTTATGGTGCGCTGAGGTATAGATATAATTAGTGACTTGATTTACTACATCTAGGGGCAAGACCTGGTCTTTTATGTAGGACTGGGGACCCCTAGCAGATATGCTAGGACCAGGTAAACACACCCTAATCTAGCCTATTTAGATATCCCTAGAAGCAGGTAGAAACGAGGCTTAATATGGAGATAAAGGAAGATATTATAAGGTAAGATTATTCAGAGTAGCTTTTCCGTATAGTAACTATAGCGCTTAATACACCCCCTTAGGTTATAACCTGTAGTAAATATAAGGTATATTAACCTGCACCTAAATTGATAGAGGTGTTAGGTACCTTAGATCTAACCTATGTGAAAATAAGAAAAAGTAAGAGGAGTTATATTCTTATTAATTATAAGGCTAATTATTAAAAACAAGGTGATTAAAAATCACTATTATGATAGCTAAATTTCTAAGATGTTAATAATTAAGGTAAATTATTGCAAAAAGTAAAGATTCTATAAGAAAAACATGAAATATTCTAAACCTAGAGGGAAAGAAAAGTAAGATAGGTAATTATTATAGTGACACTTAGCAAGAAGTCTTTTAGTTTTCTACAGATTAATATGAGATTTTTGTTAAAAAGAGATCTTATTCTAGGGATTATAATAATAAAATTATATCCTAAATTAGTTAAGAAATGAAAATGTTAAGACTCTTAATATGTTAGTAGATTACTTAGCACCCTTAGGTACCACCTCTAACCAAGTATTAAGAGGCTTTAAGCACTCTGTTAAGCTGACTTAGTTCCTAAAACAAAGGAATTTCTTGCTTATAAGGGCTTTAGTGAAACTATTAGCAGCTATTTTAGCTGTAGGGATCTATTACAGCTAGATTATGCTCTTTATGACCTCTTAGCGGAGCTAATAATAATATATATCAATATGATAAAGCTTTATAATTAACTTAACTATATCTTCTGTTAATAGACATAAAGTCTGCCTATTATCATATTAAATAACAGGGATTTCTCTCCTAAAAGAGAGCTAGACCTTATTATAAAGTCGTTTAAAAGCTATAACTTTTTTAGCCGCTTAGGATAAGGCTAGAAGTTCAGCCTTAGTCGAGGAGGTTATAATAGTATCCTGCTTACTAGACTTATAGAAAACAAGACCTTTAAATATTATGACTGTGAATCCTTATGTGCTGCGGCGAGTTAAGGTGTTATTACTATGTGAGGCATCAGAAAAACACTAAAGGGAGTTATTAGAAGCGGAAAATTAGATACTAATAAACCTTAAGTCATAGAGGTACTTAATACACTCCCTAGCCTGTTAAATATAAAGATCTAATAGGTTAAGAAGGAATTAGGCTAGCTTAGAAGCCGAAAAGGCGGTATTAGCCCAGGTAATTATTATAGGGTACTAAATTAAGCTGATAAGAGATTAATAAAGCTTTACCTTTTTAGGCGTTACTATACTGTTATAAGGCAGTAATTTAGGTCTAGCTATAAGGTGTTTTCTTTGCTTTTAATTAGGGTTATCACAGCTGTATTTATAGGCTATTTTCTTAACGTATAAGTCCTAATAGAGCCACACCTTGCTTACAGCCTGATCTTAGGTGATCCTAATACCTAGAAACCACTTAAGGTTACCTAGATTCTTAACCTTATAGGCCTTCTTTAGGGATTACTATAAGGCCTTATATTCCTCTTTGAATTCCTTATAGAACAGAAACACTAGGTTATTAATATAAAAGAAAAGAAGGATCCTACTATTAAACATAATATAGAGCTCCTTAAAGATAATTTTAAAGCCCAGGCTGATAAAGAAGCTAGTGAGTTTCTTATACTATAAAACTAGTAATCTTTAGAGCCTATATAGAGCTCTTATAACCTTCTAAAGGTTATCTCTTTAGGCAGGGTTTATCCGCTTTTTTAAGGTTCTTAGGATATTATAGTAGATAATTTCTTCTTTAGGAAGTACCTGGTTTAAGAATACTATAATAAAGTCAAATTAGTATGCCTTAAGGTTAAAATAGCATATAATAGCTATTAGGAAGTAAAAGGCTCTAGCTGCTAACATTATAGTATAGATAGAGAGGTTGTTTTTAGCCTGAAGATCACTATATACTACTAACCTCACCTTATACCTTAGAAGATACCCTTCTTTATTAAACTTATAGTTAAAGACCTAATATAGCAGGATAATCTAAGTGTCTTTAGGGATGTCTTTTCACTTAATAGTAGTAACAACTTTCCTCTTTTAAATGCTATTAACCTTAATGTTTATAGCTGCTTTCTAGTCAGACTAATTGTCTTTTTAAAGGGCAGCTTTAATCGATCTTAGTAGAGGTTAAAGTGTATTATAGTGTTAGCGAATACGCGTTTTAAGAGTGGTGTTAATCGCAGCTGTGAATAGAAATATTAATTACTTAGGTAATAAGAGAGCTATATTTAAAAGGGCTTTAATGTTTATTTAATTAATATTATGACTATCTGTGGGTATAATTAGGCTTAATTCCCGCGACTGTGGTGGTATTAATTACTAAGTGTTATAAAGGGGTAAAACAGCTGTTCTCTAGGGCGTAAAGATTATTAGGTTAGCTATGCTAATCTCTGAAATTAGTGTTAGGGTTAGGTAATTAAAAAGTCTGTTAATCGCTAAGTTATATTCTAGCGTGGTTTTAATATCTTTTATAATTATTTAAACTTCTTAGATAGTCTTTAAGGTCTTAGGTATCTTATTATCTAGAAACAAAAGAGATTTATTAAAAGAAATATAAGATATAGTCACTTATAATATGCGAGATAGGGTTAGAACCTATATTAGGTACTAGGTTAAGAAGATATACTTAGCGAGGTAGCTAATATAAGTATATAGCTGTAACTTTTTTCTTATGCCTTATAATTCCTCCCTAGTTAGGGGAAATACCTTATAGCTAAAGGTCTTTAGGTGGGCTAGATCTAGTCTGTAGTCCTCAGGGAGATACTTTCACATAGTTATATTCTCACAGAGCTATAGGTGTAGTATTTTGAGAGGTGATTTCCAGTTATTAACCTCCCTAGGCGTGTAATTAAGCAGATAGGCCCTAGCCTTAGCTGCAGCAGTCTAGAGGTTTTTAGGAAAGCCAGCCTAGGTAAGCAGCATCTTAATTTTCTGCCCTAGGATATACCCTGACTTCTTAGCGTGCCTGTTCTGATACTGGTGGCTAGGGGCCGAAAAGCAGATTATAATACCTCTTCTAGTGATCTTAGCAGAGTCTTTTATTGCCCTGACGGCTAACTTATTGTTAGACATAATAATAATAACCTTAATGTTAAATTAGGCCTTAATAAGAGCTATTAGCAGCTAAAGGCAGTCTGGGATCTTATCTTTTGTCCTGATATAGTAGGGGAACCTTATGCTAGTATGGTAGCAAGAGAATAAGGTGATATATTAGCACCTGTTATAGCTAGTTAGGTAATACTAAAGGTTAAAAGTTAGGACCTTTAGAGGGGCGCGAGGGAGGTTGTTAGTGCTAGGCCTGCATGAGATCACTCTTTTTGTCTTAAAAGAGGCGTAAATTTTGTAGTCTTAGGTCCTAAAGGTAGTTATTTTAGCCCCTATTATGTGCCTTATGATCTTTGTTATAACCTTAGGTCCTAGATAACTTAGCCTAGCATGTTAGAGCTTCTTAGCACCCCCTATAGGAGGCAGAAAGCAGTGTAAGCTAATAGTAAAGATAGTAGCTTTCTTTATAATAACCTCCTTAAAGACTAGGCAGGGAAGCCTCTTATAGATCTTTGTGAGGCTAAGAAGGTGCCTAGAGCTTTTTTGCTTAAGCTTTAGGGTGTTAGATTACTAGTAGATTCTCTTGTCCCTAAGTAATATAGTTGCTACCGTGCTAGTAGGGAAAGAAGAGTTATAGTAGGTATCTAAGAGGGTTAATTTGTAACCTAGGAGATTAAGAACTGTAGTGCTAGTACCTTATGTATAGTATATTCTATATGGTGATAGGTAAATTACTATAACAGCTAGATTAAAACTGTTAGGAAAGTAAGAAAGGTTATTAAAAAGGTGGATTAAGATACTAGAGTTAAGAATAATACTATCTCTTATGAATTAGCCTCTAGTGTTATTAACTAAGGCTGAAAGAGTTGTAATAGTTGTGACTATTACTGGCTTTTCTAGCTCTTTATAGTTATTTTTCTTCTTTTAAGTAGTAATATTACGTTCTGTCTTAGGGTCTAAGGCGATCTTGTTGTTAATAGAGGATTTAATAATTTGATTTATCTGAAATTTTAAGGGATTATATATTCTGCCTAGGAGAATATAGAAATAAGAGGACTAATAATTTAGAGCTGATTTAGGGATATAATAAAAGCTGTAATAGTTATATAAAGACTTATCTTAATCTTTCTTAGATTATAAGGCTGACTTTAAGCCTTGCTGGGAATTAGATGTTCTAGTTTTGCTGCCTTTCTAATTGGCCGCTTTCTTACTGCCTTTAGCTGCGGTTATATTAGGTATTAAGAGTGTTTTTAAGCTCTTTTCGCCTCTAAATATAATAGTGAAAACCCCCTTTTCAGAGAGCTTAGAATCTAAAGACTTTAATTCCCTTATAATCCTAAATCACTTTACTACCTTTAAGAGAGAAGGCGAGTTTTATTACCTTTCTTAAGAGTTAACAAGCTTTAAGTACTACTTGTTCTAAAAGACCTTATCAACTTTAGCGATTATAGCTAAAAAGTCTCTAAGGCCAGCTAAAAGCTCGCCTTACTAGAGCCTAAATTTAGCACATATTATATACTAGTGTAAGAATTTAACAGACTAAGCTGTAAGATTAACTTTATCAAGCTTTAAGGATTAGATTGCCTTATACTTAAGGACTAGATATTTCTCTTTCTTTCACAAAGCCAGCTTAACAGCCAGTCTGAGCTGCACTAGGCGTTCATAAGCACTATAGTATATAAAAGTCTAACTCTTATAGTGAGGGCTTAGAGACTTAATAATAAAGGTATTAATATTTATAACTGCCTTATAGGTATACTAGAATTCCATAACTTTAAAGGTATATTACTAAGACTAGAAGGCCCTCTTCTTAACAAAGTTATTATAAGCTACTAAGCTTAGAAGGGTAGAAGAGACTTAAATTGCCTTATAATAAGAGTCTTTCTTATTATTATTATTATCACTATCTTTATTGTTTTCTTCCTCTATAAATTCTAGGGGTTTTTAGGCCAGCTAGCATAATATATAGGGGGCTAGGGTAGAAAAACAGGCTGTCTAAGACAACATAAGGGCTAGTAGAGAGAACAGAGGCGATAAGAGGGATAGAGGGTCTAGTTAGACCGCTAGGTTAGTCCCTAGAGCGGTCTAGGGGCCCAGAATAATAATCCTCGCGGGTAAGGCTACAGTCAGAATCGCTAGTGCTCTCAGTTTAATAAGCACCTTATAGCTATCTAGGTTAATATACTTCTAAATATTATACAATTAAGCTGTTTCTTAGATATACTTATACTACTTAATCTAGTCTAGAGGCTCCTAAAGCTTATACACTTTATTATTTAAAATGAGCTTGTTAGATATGTTAAAAGATAGGGTGATAATCTGAACTTAAGAGTTAGACAGGTTATTAATCTGAGGTGGTAAATAGGTAGTTTTTAGAGATAAATAATAAATCTAGTAAAAATAATAAGGGAAATTAAATTAGATAGTAAAATCTGTAGAAAATTAAAGATTAGATTAATTAGAGAAATAACTCTTATGTTTAAGGAATCATAGGTGTAAGTGTAAGTAAAGCAGAAGCATACCATATAAGGGAAATTAAGAGAAGTTATACTCTTATATTGATTTTAGTGTTAACTTTAAGATAATATCTCACCACTAATTAAGCCTTCTAGCGGTTAAGGCCGGGATTAATAGAAGTGTAAGGCTTTAATTAACCTATAATCTTAAAGGCTTAACAAAGGAATAAACAAAAGAGTGCTAACCGGGCTTATAACTAATATATATTATAATACGCTAAGGTATAAATATAATTAGTAACTTAATTTACTACATCTAGGGGTAAGACCTGGTCTTTTATGCAGGACTGGGGACCCCTAGCAGATATGCTAGGACCAGGTAAACACACCCTAATCTAGCCTATTTAGATATCTCTAGAAGCAGGTAGAAACAAGGCTTAATATGGAGATAAAGGAAGGTATCACGAGGCAAGGTTATTCGGAGTAGCTTTTCCGTATAGTGACTATAGCGCTTGACAATTAGCGCTCCAGGTTCTCCCTTTGGGTCGTGCCAGCTAGTGGAGTGGAGTCTGTGTGTTGTCGTAGGTTTGCAATTAGGTAGGTAGCCTGGAGGCACTGGAGAGCTACAGGAAGTGAATGAGACATGGCGGCCAAGTGCTAACTTAGCGGACACTTAGGTAGGTAGGTACAGCACCTATCTATAGGCCTAGGAAGGTAGGTACATAGGCAACTCAGCCAGGCAAGACCCTCTTGCAGAAACACAGTGAATCACGTTAGGCACATGATTAGGAATCCCAACTACACGCGTGAGAAGCTAAATAATTAGGATTCCAATGGCTGGTTCAATGTAGCTTCCATTTAGGTTTGGCAATTGTATGAGTACTCCACTAGTACCTATGATCACCGCCAGCGCTCATGGTAGTTAGACTACCAAGGTGCCTACCTACGACTACCTATAAGTACTAGGTAGGTAGGTACCTGAGGCGCCACCGCCATGGAGTAGTAGTAGTAGCCCATCCCGGTACTGGGTATTCCTAATTTCTGCGTTTGTCCTGGTCATCCGCCCGCGGAGCCAAACTCTCAGAGATCCTTCTTCATCAACATCTTTCGCCCACCCAACACTCGTCAACGAATCCGCCCTCTCTCGCTGCTCTTTCACCAGGCAATTTGGCGATTCTCCGGCTGCTCTTCGCACGCATGCGCCTGTCGCCATGCTGATTTAAACTCCCGCAGAGACCATGACCGTCGTGTCGACACAGCAGACGTCACCCCCTCCGCTGCTCCCCATCCTCAACTCGTCCGCAAACTCCAGGCCGCTGCCGACTCACGACCGCCACCGCCACCACCAGTACGCGCCCGCCCTCGCGCCCGCACATCTTCTCCCTGCGGCCGGGACCACCATGGTCCAGAGAACAGAGCTCAACGGCTCCTCCGCGCCCGTCGCCGAAGCTAACGGAGATACCTTTGGCGCTCGAGCAATGGCCAACGGGCGCGCCGCCCTCGACGTGAGCGACAATGGTGACGATGATCAACGGCCCTCGAGTGCGCCAGGACGACGGAACGGAGGCCCATCTCGCGTTTCTAGGGACGACATGGAACCGCAACGAGCGGCTCGAACCGCGAAGCCGTTGCTTCTCCGGTCCAAGAGCGAATACGCGCATCGAAACCTAGAGGACCCAGAGCCGACGGAGGACGACATTCCTGAGTGGGGGGCTAGGCATGGCTTCGAAGATCACTATCAGTCCGAAGATATCATATCCCAGCTTGCCAACGTGAGTCCCCCCATTCTATCTTCCTCTATGGACTAGCCGGCTTCGTGTCTCGACGTGGCTCTTTGCTGGCTTGCGAGTCATCTACCAGAGTAACTCGAACCTCTTGGGGTTGTTGAGCCGTGCCTGACTCGCGGGGCGTGCTTGGGTCGTCCGCAATTGGTTTTATTGATCCTTGAATTGTCCTCGCAGCTAATCTTCTTCAGAATTGGTACATGTACTATACAGATAAGAGACACGAAACGACTGGCAAACCGAAACCACTTCAGTACGAACTTCAAGACTGGCGACAGCGAGATAGACTCAAAACTGTTTCTGCCGCCCTTGCCGTCTGTTTAAATATCGGCGTCGAGCCGCCGGATCAGCTCAAGACGAGCCCAGGTGCTAAGCTTGAAGCTTGGACTGACCCGACGGTACCGCCGATTCAAAAGGCCCTCGAGAACATCGGCAAAGCACTCCAAGCCCAGTACGAGACCCTAGCTATTAGAGCCCGCTACAAGCAATATCTGGACCCTTCAGTGGAGGAAACCAAGAAGTTCTGCATTTCTTTGCGTCGAAACGCCAAGGACGAGCGTGTGCTGCTGCACTACAATGGTCATGGAGTCCCCAAGCCGACCGCTTCCGGAGAGATCTGGGTTTTCAACAAGAACTATACACAATACATTCCCGTGTCGCTGTATGACTTACAGCATTGGTTACAAGCGCCCACCATCTTCGTGTGGGACTGTTCGGAAGCTGGCAACATTCTGAACAACTATCATCGGTTCGTCGAGAAGCACGAAGAGGAGGAGGAGGAGGCAGCAGAACGCGACCCCAACTACACCAAGACAAACTTCCGGCCATACATCCACCTAGCCGCCTGTGCCATCAAGGAAAACCTCCCGACTAACCCTCTTTTGCCGGCCGACCTCTTCACTGCATGTCTCACAACTCCAATCGAGATGGCCCTCTGGTTCTTTGTCCTCCAGAATCCGCTGAAAACAAACATCAGCCCGGAGCGCGCCAAGAAGCTACCCGGCCGCCTCCAGGAAAGACGCACCCCGCTGGGTGAACTGAACTGGATATTCACTGCCATCACTGACAGTATCGCGTGGACGACGTTGCCGCGGGATCTCTTCCGAAAGTTCTTCCGCCAGGACCTTATGGTGGCCGCCTTGTTTCGGAACTTTCTTCTTGCTCAGCGTATTATGACTGTCTATGGCTGCCATCCTCAATCTTACCCTGCGCTTCCCGACACCCACCAGCATCCTCTGTGGGAGACCTGGGATCTGGCTGTCGATATGGCTTTAGCTCAGCTGCCCATGCTGGAGAGAAAAGAGAACGAGGGCATCGACTACGAGTATCAGAACTCGACATTCTTCACGGAACAGTTGACTGCCTTTGACGTCTACCTTACCAGAGGTGATGCTATGGCGCAGAAGTCGCCAGACCAGCTTCCAGTCGTCCTCCAAGTACTTCTCAGCCAGCAGCATCGAGTACGCGCGCTCATCCTCCTGGGTAGATTCCTCGATCTCGGCCCATGGTCGGTTCAACTCGCTCTGAGCATTGGCATTTTCCCCTACGTCCTCAAGTTGCTCCAATCTGCCGCCGCCGAGTTGAAACCCGTCATGGTCTTCATCTGGGCACGGCTTATCGCAGTAGACATTTCCTGCCAGCAGGATCTTATTAAGGACAGTGGCTACAGTTACTTTGCCCAGATTCTGAAGCCTTCCGAGGGGTTGCCCGTCGTCGACAGCGACGAGCACAAGGCCATGTGTGCCTTCATCCTAGCCATGCTTTGCAAAGACTACAAGAACGGCCAGATGGTCTGCAACCAAACGGACATCATGACATACTGCTTGATCCACCTCCAGAACGAAGAGAACCCGCTCCTGCGGCAGTGGGCCTGTCTCTGCATCAGCCAGCTATGGCTAGATCTTCCCGAGGCCAAGTGGCGTGGCATTCGGGAGAACGCGTACGTGAAGCTTTCCTACTTGAGCAAAGACCCGTGCTGCGAAGTGCGAGCTGCCATGGTCCATGCCATGACGACCTTCCTCGGCATTCCTGATCTTACAGACGAGGTTGCTCGGATCGAAGAGACGATTGCATGGACAATCCTCGACATGGGCAACGACGGCAGCCCCATGGTCCGTAAAGAATTCGTCGTCTTCCTGTCGCACTTTGCCGTTCGCTTCGAGAACAAGTTTATCGTCGCAGCCTACGAGCAGCTCGTGGAGGAGAAGGAATACATCATGTTCCCGCCCAGGGATGATGGCCAGGACCACAAGATGGGGCTGCACTACGTCAGACCCGATAGCCGAAACAAGGACGGGAGCATAAAGCCTACAGCTCAAGGTCTGTCCCACAACACAGTCTACATGGCATTGTGGAAGCTGGCGCTAGTCCTCAGCGTCGATCCTCACCCGGAGGTACAGCGGGAAGCTAGCGTCGTTGTCGACTACGTGCACAACGCGCTCCTTAACTCGAGCGCCGGGGCTCCTGCGCAGTTGGTGATGAGCGAGATCCAGAGGCGGGCAAGCCGAGTGGCACATAGGAATCCTCCCAGCTCCAGTCAGCGCAACAACAGCCTCCTGGGTAGCCCCAACACGCAGCCACTCCCTTCCCCTGGATTGCTCCGGAGAACCGCAAGCCTTTTGTTTCAATCCTTCATCGGGACTGAGGACAAGTCGAGGCCGACGACCCCGACCTCTCCGGCACTGCCAAGGTCACCTTCTATGAAATTAACACCGAGCCAATTGGCTCCTCCACCTGAGCAAACCGACCAGACGACATCGTACTCGCAATATCACATTGCGCATGAGCCAATGTCTGGAGCATACCAGGAACGCGACCTCACAAAGCCGCCTACGCTTCCCTTGAAAAGCAGGTTCCTTGATTGGTCGATTGAGTATTTTCGCGAGCCGCAAATGAAGCCGAGCGAGGCAGATGAGCCCGGTAGTACCGAGTACAATGAGCGTCTCTGGCGAAGGGCCCGAAATGAGAACATCCTGCGGGAGACGCAGCCGCTGAAGCAGCAAGCAGGCAGTAACAAATGGAGCAACCAGCTGGGCATCGTGAACAACGGCGCGCAGCCTGCCAAGATGACTTTCCACCAGTTCGAAGATCATCTAGCCGTGGCCGACGACGGAAACACGGTGTACGTGTGGGACTGGAAGAAGCAAGGCCGTCTCAGCCGATTCAGCAACGGAAACCCCGATGGATCAAGAATTAGCGACATGAAGTTCATCAACGAAGACGACCAGGCGTTTTTGCTAACTGGGTCCTCTGACGGAGTGATTCGCGTCTATCGCAACTATGACTCAAATGAGGAGGTGGAGCTAGCCTCTTCCTGGCGTGCCTTGACGCACATGGTGCCCAGTAATGTTAATTCGGGCATGGTGTTTGATTGGCAGCAGGTGGCTGGCCGAGTCCTTGTGGCTGGGGACGTCCGAGTGATTCGAGTGTGGTATGCGGCGTACGAGACGTGTATCATGGACATCCCGGCGCGGTCGGGATCGTGTGTGACGTCGTTGACGTCGGATCAGATGACGGGTAACATGTTCGTTGCCGGCTTCGGGGACGGTGCCGTGCGAGTATTTGATACTCGAAACAGGCCGCAGGAGTCGATGGTCCGCAAGTGGAAGGACGAGTCAGACAGGCAATGGATCAAGAGTGTGCACATGCAGCGTGGTGGTCAGCGAGAGCTCCTTAGTGCCAGTCGGAACGGCAAGGTCAAGGTGTGGGATATTCGAATGGACAAGCCCCTGCACTCGTTCCAGACGACTCGGGATACGCTTCGGACAGCAAGCACGCATGAACACCTCCCCGTCTTCGCAGTGTAAGTGACATCCGAGATTCGAAATGCAGGGAACATGAACTGACCGAATCAAAACAGGGGAACATCGAACCACACGGTCAAGGTTTTCAACTTGGACGGGAATGCGCTCTCATCAATCGAGCCGTATTCGAGCTTCCTTCAACAGAGTAGAAGCTCGCCCATCTCGGCGACGGCCTTTCATCCACACCGGCCTATCCTTGGCTGCGCTGCACGAGGCGACCACCATATCAATTTTTTCACCTGCGAGAAGTCTGAGCCACTGCATCTTGGTTAGCGCCCTTGGGGTAGTGGTTTTAGCCTATCCAAGCTGGATAAATGAAGCTCGGTGCTCTCAGGTGACACCCAAACCGCGGAGGCGGGGAGATGGGGAACGGGGGACGGGGAACGTGGGATGGAGGTGTCGACGGTAATGGGTAATGGGTAATGATGAGTCGAAGGTGTGGGGGGAGCGAGGTTGGAAGGCCGTATAATTCGTGCGCTGTGCAGGCTGCATATCATATCATCGCGGTGTTTTTAATGTACCGGCGTTCGGGGGGCACGGCAAGCGAGGCGAGGCGAGGAAGTAAGCGCGGGGGGGCAATGCAATGATGGGCACACTGGCCCAGGATAGTTAAGGACGGGAACTTTCCAGATTAGGTGCCTTGGTGAGCTTCAAGTTATGAGGTGAGGAGATAAGCGTAGAGAAGCCGCATCCTTACTGTACTTTGTATGATACACTTGATATGCGATGAGTTCCTGAAGTTGAACTTGAACTTGAAGATGGGTGCGGTCTAATGCAGTGTGATGATAAGGTGATGAGGTGGCTAGTTGGCGGGATCAACTCGGCAAGTTGCATGGGAATCAGGACCAGAATGCATGCATAGGTATTTGAAAGGGGTCGGCCGTTTATGATGTGACGGGGATCTTGATACTTACATACTCTAGATACAGTGGGGTGCAGAAAGTTTGAGTCCGCTGGAGGTACCGGCCGGGCCGGCCTAGCCTAAAAGGGCTGTTGTTATTATGCCGCTTTTTACCCCTTTTTTCCTCCTTTATCAACACAACAGTCATGATGCCTCGAGGTAAGGAATTATCACCGTAATTACGATCCCGAATCTGTAAGCTTTTAAGGCTTAGCTGCGGGCCTGCACAGATTAAAAGAGCTCATCCTGAAATCCCTCTTACTACAATTAAAACAACTATCTATCGTGAAGCCCAACAAGATAACAATAACAGCCGGCCTCAGTCAGGGCGGCCTCGAGCAATTACTAAAGAGCAACACGATTTTATTTACGATATGGTTACGCATATAAATCCTAATATTACGAATTGAGAGCTGCTAGATGAGATTAATAATATCTGTAAAAAACAGGCTCTTTAGTTGATCTTATGTGAGTTAGGTCAGCAGAAATAGCTTTAAAGAAAGCAGCCCCTTTTAACCCCTTAGTATACTAATCTTTAGCTGTAGTAGGTAAGATATTATAAATATATCAATTAGAAGTGTATAAAATAGAGCGATAAGTGTATAGTTATATAAGGTTAAGAGGCCTAGCCTAAATAGACCTTCTTAAGACCTTATAAGCAGCTTAAAGTAAGAGATGTTAAGCAGGTTAAGAGGTAAGAGGGGGTTAAGCAGATGTTTTAGGCTACCTTTAGTGATAGTAATCTTTTGCTTAACCGTATAGGGCTTATAGTGTTAGACAGTAGTATTAACAGCTAGCATATTATTAATCTGTATAGTACTATTTTGCCTAACTTTCTTACTCTTAATAATATCTTTATGTATAATAATACTACTATATATATAGCTTATATTATTAGGCATCTTATATAGTAGCTAGAAGTTATAGTTATAATTTAGCTGCTCTATTTACTAGACCTTAATCTAATTAAGAACTTATAGGTATTAATAAAAGCTAAGATTTATTATCTTTATTTAGAGCTTAAGACTATACCTAATACAGAAGAGACTCTAGCCTAGCTTATAGTAGTAGCAAAAAAAGCTTAGTATACAATTAATAAAGCAGTCCTAAAGAACCTAGTAGATATAATACCTTATAGAGTAGCTATAATTATAGAAGCTGAGGGTTAGTATACGAAATACTAAGAAATATTAATATTGATGACTTAGGTCACTTAAAGCAGCATAATAATAACAGCCCTTTTAGGCTAGGCCGGCCCGGCCGGTACCTCCGGCGGACTCAAACTTTCTGCACCCCACTGTAGTAGCCTAGAGGTCTGCGAGTTCTAGACACCTACTAGTAGGTTCCTCAGGTACCAAGCTCCAACGGTACCTGGCCACAGTCGAGATCTTGTATGTCCAACGAGGTACCTTCCTCGCTAGTAACCCCACCATGACGCTGTCGGCGTGGGCAAATCGCCTGCTTTGGCGGGGCCACAACGAAACGGCCACAACCAACCCCGCCATCACCACTTCACACAATTTTATGCGTCACCTCACTTCCACCGACAAGAGTCATCGACGCTGCGTCTCCTGATTATCCTCCGGTTTCGTCCTGCCTCGATCCCTTATAAGCGCTTCGGCCCCCCGCCGACGCCATTGCCCAGGCTTCAAGAGTCAATACTCCGACAAAACACCTCTCCCATCCACCCGTCGTCTCCCAATTCGCCATCTCCCACCATGGCCGACGCTCCCACCGACGCCGCGGCTCCCACCAACCCGCCTCCCGCAGAGAATGTCCCCGCTGACGGCGGCGATGCTGCCGAGGGCGAGGCTGGCCCTTCCAAGAAGGCCCTCAAAAAGGCCGAGGCCAAGGCTAAGAAGGAGGCCGAGAAGGCTCGCCGTGCTGCCGAACACCAGGCCAAGCAGGCTGCCGCAAAGGCCGCCGCTGGCAACACCGAGGATCTAGCCAAGGAAAACTACGGCGACGTCACTCCCTCCACCAAAGTCGAGGCCGAGCGAATCCAGCTCAAAAACGTTGGCGACGACCTCCTGGGCAAGACCATCAGGGTTCGTGCCTGGATCCAGAACTCCCGTATGCAGGGTGTCAAGATGGCCTTTGTCGAGCTTCGCGAGGAGCGTAACTGGGCCATCCAGGGCGTCATCGCTGCCAGCCCCGAGGGTACACCCGTCTCCAAGCAGATGGTCAAGTGGATTGGCGCCCTGAACATCGAGAGCTATGTCCTGGTCGAGGCCAAGGTCCAAAAGCCCCTCGAACCCGTCAAGAGCGTTCGCGTCTCCAACTATGAGCTGCACATCACCAAGTGCTACTGCGTCGCCGCCGGACCCCAGGTTTTGGGTATGGGTCTTGTCGTTGCCAACAGGGCCGTCACCAACTTTGACGACGAGGACGCCGGCAACCCCGTGGAGGAGATCAAGGAGGGCGTCGAGAACCTCGCCATCGATAACATCCCCTCAGCCAGCATGGCCACGCATCTCAACAACCCCGTCATGCACAAGCGTGCCCCAGTCCAGCAGGCCATTGCCGATGTTCGCATGACGACCCGTAAGCTGTTTGCCGAATACCTTGACGCCAAGGGTTTCGTCCATTTTGAACCCCCATGCTTGATCGGCGCCGCCTCGGAGGGTGGTTCCAACGTTTTCAGCCTGCCTTACTTTGAGAAGCAGGCGTTCCTAGCCCAGTCGCCCCAGTTCTACAAGCAGATTGAGATTGCTGGAGGTCGCAAGCGCGTTTACTGCATCGGACCTGTGTTCCGAGCTGAGAACTCCAACACCCCCAGACACATGACTGAGGTAGGTCTGGCCAAAGCATCGTAAAAGGAACGCAAAGCATGGAAAACCCACTAACCCTCGCAGTTTACCGGTCTCGATCTGGAGATGGAGATTGAGGATCACTACCACGAAGTACTTCACATGCTAGAAGGCGTGCTCCTGTTCATATTCCGCGGCCTCGCCGAGCGATGCGCCGAGCAAATTGCTCTCGTCCGCGCCATCTATCCCTCGGAGGACTTTCTTCTCCCCGAGCCTGGCAAGGAGGTTCGCATGACCTTTGCTGAGGGTCAGGCCCTGCTCCGAGCTGAGGGGCCAGAGGAGTTCCGTAACGTGTCTGACGATGAGGACATGTCGACGCCGCAGGAGAAGGCGCTTGGCGCGCTGGTCCGAGAAAAGTACAAGACGGACTTTTACGTGCTGGACAAGTTCCCCGAGGGCGCTCGGCCTTTCTATGCCATCGAGGACCCCGAGAATCCCAAGTTGACCAACGCATACGATTTCTTCATGCGGGGACAGGAGATTCTCTCTGGCGGTCAGCGTATCCACGTGCCCGAGGTTCTGGAGGCGCGGATCCGCACAAAGGGCATCGACCCTGCCAGTCAGGGCATCAAGGAGTATGTCGACATTTTCCGCAGCGCGGGAGTCCCACCTCACGGCGGTGGTGGTATTGGCCTCGACCGGGTGGTGGCCTGGTACCTGGCCTTGCCCAGCGTTCACCTAGCGAGCTATTACCCACGTACGCCCAAGAGGCTGTTGCCGTAGTGGGCTGGGGCGGGGGTCTATAAGATGCAAAATAAGGGTATGCGGCTTGGAAGCCGGGACGCCGAAGAGAACAAGATTTTTTTGAGTTTGTACAACGGGCATTACCTAGAGTCGAAAGATTTAGTTTACGATGAACCAATAGGACCAGATAAAGAAGGCTACGTGATCATGGGGGTCTAGATGTCCCCAGCCGCAGGTGCATGCACTACCATGGATCTATGATCTAACGTCTTTCTGCTGTATGCTGTGGACCTTGAGGCAGGGTGTATCTTGTTGACCGTGTGTTAAGCCGACCGGTAGTCGTAGGATTCGGAGTACCGGAGACTAGTACCGGAGACTAGTACCGGACGCTCGGTGGAGACACGGGGACCGATTGTCTCGGTGCCAACCCGACAACGGCCGGGACGTCAAAACGAGCGCCCATATTATGTAGACTACGGGCAAGAGCGGCTTTCAGCTTTTAGCCTTCATCCATCATCCTTGAGCGCAGGCGCAAGCACAGCAGACGAGATGTAGGGATCCCTGTTTCAGTTGATCCTCACCCGCATCATTTCGCCGAGTTGACGCCATCTGTACGCATCGTATGTACGGATCGGTACGGAAGACGGCGCGGTCTCAAGCACGAGGCGGCGTCGGGTGCTTGGATGTAGGTTTTGGCATGTGCGAGAGATTAACCAGAGAGGAGAGACCCTTGAAGCCCTTCAAGTCTTCGCCAGCGGCCCGTTGGAGGAAGCAGGGACAAGGCAGCTACATAGTACAAGCGGGTAGGGGGACGCAGGGTCTTTGCACAAAGCCTTGTTTCGATACCGCCCAGGCCGGGTTGGGAATAGCCGCCAGCAGCAACCTTTCGTGTTCACTGCTTTCCCGGGCCATAGGGGCCGCAGGACGCCAGGGGGGCTGCGGCGGTGGCGGCAAGGGCTGGGAGAGAAGCTTCTGGGAGTTGAGGCTGAGCGGGCGGCCGACCGAGCAGAAGCGCGGATTTGGGACGGCGGGTCATGGGTGGGGTCGGCGGACCGGCGGCGACGGCGGCGACGGCGGCGACGGCGACGGTGTTCCGGTCGGCAGGTTGTTTTGGGAAGGGAAGGTGGGAGAGCTCCCGGATGTAAGCAGACGCAGTTGTAGGCAGACGCAACTTCGATGTTCGATAAGGTCTAGTTATGCTGCATTCGTATATTAGGCGGCTTCCAGTTTCATGGCCTGTCAAAAGGTGGTGCCTATTTAGATGCGGTAGTCGTCCGGGAAGGGGGAGGCGGACGAAACACCAGGCCTAACTTACATCCTGTACCTGTGACGGCGACACAAACGGCCGGTGCCACAAGGACCAGCAGAACAGAACAGGCCAATGGTATGGCCGCCGCGTCTTTCAGTGGCAAAAAAAGAAAAAAAAAATTAGGGTAACCGGCAAGACAGGCCGGGGAGGTGGACGCGAGAAACACGGACGCGGGAAACATGGACGCAGAGGCAGGACCGCCGAAATGCCGAGATGCAGCAGAACAACATACATACAACCATGTAGAGATGCATGCAGAACCAAGGACACGGGGTGGGGGGGGGGGGGGGGGGGAAAGGCATCCATCCAAACAAGGTATAGTCGGTATCTAGGTAGCGAGTGCATGACGACGGCACGGGGAAGAAAAAGAAAATGGGAATGTGCATTTGCAGAGTTGTGATATTTGGAATTTTGGAATCTCGGGCTATAGTCTAAGTGGCCGGGCAGTATGCTCCGTCCCGGTCTGGCAAACCGCGTCTGCGTCTGCGTCTGCGTCTGTCTTGTTCTGCGAGAACGGGGTTTGCTGCATGCAAGTTCACGGGGTTTGCCGTGCTTCTGCCCAACGAGTACCTACCAAGGTGCCTAAGCACCTACCTAAAGTAGGAATGCAGATATCTGATTGGTTCTGTGAAGTATGAGGCAAGTATGTAGTTGGGTAGTCAGCTTACATAGACCCTATGTGCATCTCCCTGCCTTGGTCCTAATGGGTGTTGATAAAAAAGAGGAGCGATCGCGGGGTGGCGGTCGTTGCGAAAGACTAAGAAAGATCAGAGTGATTGTCTCTGCAGAATGCAGCTCGTAGCTACTTAGAAAGATACTAGTAGTCTAGATTAATGTCTCAGTTGCCTAATGCCCTGATCGGCTNNCTGTGTGACAGGGTAAACCTTGTCTAGAGGCGCGTCTAAAAGTTATGCATAGTCGCCTGATATACCTTTTGCCGCTTAATTAAATATAGACTAGTTGCTAAGGAATTTCGCTCTTTTTAACTGATTTTAGGCCTGTTAGATTAAGCATATATAGAAATTATGTATATGCTTAATTAAGAAAAGAACAAAATCGATAAAACAGCCTTTCTAACAGGTTTTAAAGCATATAATACTATAACAGCCCCTAGCTAGTATAATAAGTAGTGAAAATAAAGCCTGCGATATAGATAACCTACTAGATAATATAAAAGATATAATAATCTTATATCTAGTCTAGGAATACACCTAGAATATAGCAGAAGAAGAGATAGCCTTAAGGCCCTAAGGTGTTATTAACCTAGGCGGGCTAGCAGCCACGCTTTATAAGGTATAGTCTTATCTTAAAGGTAATAATCGGTTATTTAAAAAGCTATTCTGGCTGCTAAAGATTATATTTAAAGTGTTAGTATAGTAGTTAAGAGTATATATAGAGATAATAAGTATATATTACTAGAGTATAGAGCAGAAAGTGATAATATTCCTTTATATTATTAGTTAGGGCTGCTTATAGCGGTTAGTAGTATACTTTTTTAGTGTTACTTAGAGTATAGTATTAGCTGTTATAAAGGTTAGCCTTAAAGCTTTTTACCTACTGTATCTCACTTTTGTTATCTTGCTAAATAATAGCTTTACCTGCTTTAAGACCACCTCTCGCTCTAGCCTACAGGTATTTTATATATATATTAAGATAGTAGATAGTACTTATATTAATACTTATATCCTAGAGTAGAGTTAGCGGAAGTAGTATAATAGGAAGTCTATAATCACTTAGAATATGCTTTATATAGTATAGCTAAATAGAACCTTTTTATATATACTAGTAGGCGCAGAAGGGTTAGTTAATAATACAACCTTAATATAGTATGCTCTTTTAAAGAACTTCTATATTACTAAGTATTAATTTTACCTGGGAGATACTAGCTTTAGTGCTTAGGCAGGCCTGTTAATATTATATCCTAGTGTGAGATACTATCTTAAGAAGTGGGATAGGGGGGTTAACAGCCTGGTAAATAAGAAAGAGCTGTATAACCTATAGTACTTATAGCTTTAGATTATTATAGAGCTAGCCTTTAGTTAGCTAAAGAGGAAGTTTAGGATCCTAAGAGTATTAACACTAGAGTATTATATTAAATACCAGGTGCTTATTATATATACCTGCACTACTATCTAGAACTTCCTTAGGGTATAAAATATATTAGAAGAAAGCCTAGAGATTAGGAAAGAAGATAAGATATATCTTTAGGTTATAAGAGAGTAGGCAGATATAAATATTAATACTTTAAGAGCTATAAAGCTAAGAGAGTCTATTATAATATAGTAGTAGGAATAGTATTAGGACTATTAGGGCAACCTAGAGATTATATAGAGTTAGCTAGAGGAACTTAATAATACTCTAGAAGATAGAGTATATTAAGAACCTAAAGAATAGTATATAATACTTATATTTAGTATAGTAATAGCACCTTAAAGTTAGAAGGAAAGAAGGTTATTATATTAAAAATAATATACTTACTAAGATATTAGGGTAGGTAACTATTATAGTAAGTTATAAGATAAGTTATATAGAATTAGAGGCTAATACCCTATAATTATAGTAGTTATACCTTATAACTAGTAACTTAGGTTAGCATAAAAGAAGTGATCTAAGAGGTTAAGCACTTAGCACAAAGTAGGACTACTACTTTAAAGTAAGATATAAAATATAAATAAATATGCTAAAAGTATATAAGATATACTAAAATGATCTTTAAGGGCTAGAGTTTTATTTTCTATTCTAAAAATAATTTATATATAATATCTTTACTATTTAATCTTAATCTAAAGTTACTATACTTATATAGCTATAGTATATAACTATAGTAATATACTAGTATACTAATAATATAGTATATAACCCTCCTAAAATGCCTTATAACTTATAGTAAGCTATACCTTATAAAAAACCCTTATAGTAGTTATACTACTAGCTGCTTTACTATAAATTAGAGACTATAAGCAGTTTAAGCTACTACTAAACCACTTAAAGATTTTAATAACTTCTAGATATAAGATATATCTAAAATTAATACTATATATAATTTATTTATTAAGAATTATAATAGCTAAGTTATATTACAGATTACACTATAAATTAAAATATTAGAGCTATATTAAGTTAGTATAAATTACTTCCTCTATTATATTATAACAGCTATAAGATATAACCTTATAGTACTCTACTATAAGGTTAAAAGAGCTGCTAATTTATAACTATAACCCCACAGAATTCTACCCTTTTTATATCACACCTTTACTCTTAATTTCACTCTGTCTAGTGCTAAATTAACATTTTTATAACTTTAGGGACCTATCTATATATCTTTATTACTAAAAGAGTTATCTGCCTAGTCTGTTTCCCCTCTTATACCCTTAGAATCTCTAGCTAACCCTTCTAGCCTTCTTATAACCTTCTAGAATATCCTCTTTTTAAATATAAGTACTAAGCTATTATACTAGATTATAAAAGTAAAATTTCTCTTAATCTAGTTAATAAACCTATTAATCTTATCCTCTAAGGCAGCCTTTATAAACTATGCTTATATGTTAGTAATAACAGACTTAAGATTAAATACCCTAGGAACCTAGCTGCCCTGCCTAAAAGCAGTGAGGGTAGTTAGGATCCTATCTAAGCCTGGATTTCCCTATAAGCTTACTACCTAGTGAGGTCGCTTAGGAGGTAGTAAGATAGAGCTTCTTACTAACACTAAAGAAGCTGCCTACTTTCTAGTGACTAGCTTAGGTGTTAAGGTTTGTAATAATAACTCTTCTTACACCTAAGCAGCCGCCTAAGAGCTATACTAATATTCTGCTTTACTAGGCCTCTCTTCCTCTTCACTAGAGCTATCTATTAAGATGTGCTTAATCTTATTAAGCCCCTTAGTATCTTTAGCCTCTATAGTAGTTAGACTAACCTTCTTAGTCCTTATAAAAGCTTACTTATAGAGGTTATAACAAGAAAGACTAAGCTTTCTTAGTAAAGTAGCTATATCACTAAACTTCTATAGCGTAAACTCCTACTGTTTATCACTATAGTATATAACACTTATATCCTTCTTATAAGAAGTCCCTATCCTGTTAATAATCGCTAAGAATATCTTTCAGGTCCTTAAGAGGGCTAAAAGCTTCTAAGATACTCTTAGTTAGTTAAAAACAATATCTAGCCACTTCTTTTAAAGCTATACTATAATATTTATTTGTATTACCTGCTAATTAGGTCCCTTCTTAAAGGCTAGGTCTCTAGCAGTCTAGGCCTTTATAACTAGCTCTAGGATAAGATAGACCTACTCTAGCTACTACTATAGCTTCTTTTACATCTAATTTTTATCTTTTAATCTCTTTTTTTTTAGTATTTTCTTAGCTTTTAGAGGAGGTCTTAAAGGTCTAGCTATAACAAGAGAGGAGGCAGAGGTTAGGTTAACTTTAGTTATAATAACCTCGCTAAGACCCTAGGTAGGCGGCGACTATATTAGCAGTGGTATTAGCAGCGGCGGTATACAGCTTTACCTTCTTATACGTGGCTTATCAGGTAAGGTAGTCAGAAGTAGGAAGCTTATTATGATCACAGGTCTTAGAGGGATACAGTTATGTGAGGGATATAGTAATTATCTGTCTACAGGGAAATAACACGCTTAAAGTCAGACTTTCCTACGTCCCTGATGTTAGACGGGTGGTGTATGCGGGCAGCTAAAAGCAGGTTAGTTAATCTGATGGGACCTAGAAATATATAACTAACAGACGAGAGGTACCTAGGGTACAAGCCGGCTCACTATGCATATTCGAAGTCACTTTCGTCGATCCACTTTCTTTGAAAACATCAAGCCGATCAGGGCATAAGCCACCTAGGTACCTAAGTAGTCTAGGTACCCAGTCTACCTACGTAGTAGTAAGTACGTAGTCCCAATTAGCAAAACCCGCCTCACCCGCCTCGCGTCAGACAACACAACAACACACAACATGCACTGCACGTCGACGGTCCAAAGGATCCGGTTACCCAGTCAAAGCTTGCCCCCTCCCCCAGCTACCTACCTAACCAGCTCCTCGGGAGATCCCCATCTCTTCTGGACTACATACGCCTGTAGATACTTCGTACAATGTCTACCTACCTTATCTCTCCTGAACTGTTCCGGGGTTGTTCCGGAACTGTTCATTGCGGAGTCTAGCAATCTACTTACTATGTACTTTGTAGGTTTAAGGTTTCCGTTCGGTTTTAGGTCTCGAGTCATTGGACAAGTCCTTTTAGTCCGGCCTTGACTCTCAAGTCCGGCCTTGAACCCGGAGGCGTCATGTCGGTACCGCAGTAGCAGTAGCAGTAGCATCGGCATCGGCATCGGCATCTACATTCGCCGCCACGGTTTCTGTCAAGCCGTGTTCGCTCCGAACAAACCTTCGTTGGAGCGGGTGAGTCGGCGGGACGGCAGGGTCCGGCATGTTTTCAAGGGTCGGCCGAACTTTGTGCTTTGGGCCATACGTGATCCCATATGTTTCATCCCCGTCTAATCCTCCCCATCTCTCAAAAGCTTGAAAGCTGGGGGCTGACTCTGAGACCGCACGGGGAGTCCTGTGCCGTGCTGACCAGGTCAGGGGTCGAAGGCTCACGCAAGCGCATCTCGCACCATGAGTTCGTTTTGGTCCAGGGCACTTGTCGACGTCATGACGGCATCGGTCTGCCTGGCTTACGGGCCCTGTCTTGAATAAGTAGCTCTTGGTGTTTTTGGTCCGGGCTTGTCTGCCTAACAGTTCTGTTCGAAGGTCTTTGGGTGATCATCCCGAATCAACAAGTCGACGACGTCTCACGTATAATCTACTAGGAACCAAGGTGAATAAATAATACGCAGTTGTAGGAGCCTCCCTACTTAGGCACCTACCTTAGGTACTATCGTACGAAGCATGCCGGTGGCCCCCACTTTACAAAGTATTACTTACGTACACTGTGCTGCTCTGCAGTGCATTGCACTACGAAGGACCGAGATGGAGAAATATCCCATGGAGTCCCGAGTCTCTTTTTCCTGTAACGCAACATGTACTCCATGAATCAATTAAGTACTAGACTAGTGGCTAAACACACTAGAAGGTACTTACCTCGCACGTTGAATGAGTAGGTCGGCTAAGGCACACCTGCATCTCGCCGCTGATCTCGTTGGCTTGCATTCGTTTGGCAGGGCCGTATCCATCTTTTCTCGGATCCTCCGCTCGCCTCTGCGATCTTCTACAAACCAAGCTACTATGTACGATACGACCCTCTTGGATGGACCCTTGGACCCTGGTCTTGGCTTGGCATGACCCCCTGATAAGTAAACCCCATCTTCAGGAAGGGGATGGATGAGACTCAACGTTGGCATCTTGGGCTCATATATTCCCCCCTTCCCTTCCCGCTTTCCCAAGCACCCTCTCTGCTTCAAAGCACAAAGTGATCTTGATCCTAAACGTTCCGTCTGGAAACGCCGCTTTATTCGTATTCTCAGCTTGCGCCCTACTTACTACTTACTACTTAGTAGTAGCAAGTACTTGGCACTTGAGTTACCTTGGTACATCCAGTACCGCCCGATTCTGCTACTGGCCGTACTCCAGAGTGCAGGTGCCCGCCCCCTAAGTAGAGGTACCACGCACACATCTTCCCTTCCCGTCCCCCGTTCCTTCCCTCCCCCCTCCGCACCCACTTGCACCTCCCCTTCCCGTCATAGCTTTCCTGCTCCGGCTGCTGCTGCGCGCACTGCCGCTGCAACTTGGAACTTTGTACTCCTACCTACTTCACTTGCCCTTGCCCGAATACCTCACTCTGCCAACGACGTACCTTCTCTCGCCATTTCTCATTGCCCCGTCCGAGCCGTGCCCACTTTGTTGTCTCTTCCCTCAGTCATTAGTCAATCACTCGCTCACTCAACTCACACTCACACTTCACCTCACAACTTACCTACCTACCTACCTTACTCAACGCATCATCCCGCATCCTCGCCTTCTTCACCCGCATCACTCGCTTTCTCTTGACTCTCCGGACTCTGTCTCTCCCGTTCCACCTCTACTTCTATCTCTATCGGGTCGCAGGTTCCCTCTCATCCCTACGAGCGTCCTTTGTCGTCCTCCATCCGCCAGCCTTCAATTGCCCGCCCGCTCCGGCCTCGCACCATCAAGACAACCTCGGCGAATCGCATCTCCAGCTCCACCGTCACCATCGCCGCCGCCGCCATGGATTTCAGCGGCTATAACTTCCCCGGCGCTCAGCCCTACCACCAGTTCATGCCCATCCCTCCTCTGACGCCCTCTCATTCCCACTCGGCCGCTTCCGACGACTTCAACACTTCCCCGCCGGTCAGTTGCTGCCAGAATTCCCGGACTCCCCCCACTCCCAAGTCCCAGCGTGCAGCCTCTTGCCTTAGCGCTCCTTACCTGAGCATTACTCTATCACCCACGAGCGTCCGCCTGCAGCTTCAGCTTTCCCGCTCAGTTCTTTAAACAAGCCATGACCCCTCTTTCTCTCTACTGACCTCTGCTTTTCTCCCTCTAGGAGAATTTTGATGCCCTTCCTCAAAACCCGAGCGACCAGTTTCCCACCTTCGACTACTCCCAGGGCTACAATGGAAACCCTCATCAGTCCACCGCCACCTTCCCCGGTCCTCCTACGCCCCCAGGTCAAAATATTTATGCTGCCCAACACCAGCAACAGAGACATGACAGCGTTTCCAATACCATGAAGCCCGACCGGGGTGCCGATTCCACCTCCGACGATCTGAACGCTGCCCGTGGTGCCAGCGATGATGATGAAAATATGACACCCGCTCAGTCCCGAAGAAAGGCTCAGAACCGCGCCGCGTACGTTGTCCTTCCCTATTCTTTCTCAACCCATCATCGGATATCGACGTTTCTTTACCCTCACCCGAACCCTTCTGGCGGACAGTCTATGGAGTAGCTGTCGGTTGGGTGCATAAGACTTCAGACGGACACAAGCGCACATCGTTCATGTTGCTAACATACTCAATTCCTCCACTAGTCAGCGAGCCTTTCGCGAGAGGAAGGAGAGGCATGTCAAGGACCTCGAGGCCAAGCTTGCAGGCCTAGAGGCTGCCCAGCAGCAAGCCTCGGTCGAAAATGATCGCCTCAAGCGGGACCTCCAAAAGATGTCCACCGAGAACGAGATCCTCCGGGCCACGTCTCACATCGGCGGCTCTCACAGGGGCTCGTTGTCTCCTGAAGCCGCCACCGGCCCTATGCGCTTCAACCCCACCGACTTCTACTCCAACGTTCTTCAGAACCACACAAACAAGACTCCCTCCCACCGCATTGTTACCGCGGATGATGGTGAGCGGCTGATGGCTGCTGGAGCTGCCTGGGACTTCATCATATCCCACGATCTCTTCAAGAAGGGCCTCGTCGATGTGGGGGATGTAAGCGAACGACTGAAGCACGTCGCCCGCTGTGATGGCCAGGGGCCTGTCTTCTCGGAGCGTTGCATCCTTACGGCCATTAAGCAGAGTGTCGCCAGCGGAACTGACGACCTCCTTTGAAGGAGGGGGCTGAAGAGAGAGAAGAAGAAAAAAGAAACAAAGTCGCACATGGTGCTATCACGATTGATGTATATCACGGCTAAGAGGGACCGGATTGGATACCCCGCCCGCCGGGGCTTATGGAATGGCGTTGTCTGTTTATGGTTTTTGTTTTGTTGTTTTTTTGGAATCAATCGAAGAGAGACTGTTAGGCCCCAGCTCTGGAACTCCAAGGGAGACGGTGAATAACAGCGATACTTGTTCTTCATGCTCGTGATTAGTACATAGTATCCTCCGAGCCATCTCCCGCATCTCGTCCCTCCAGTCGATCAATTAAGCAATGATTAGCTTTTACATGCGCGCACCATGCAACGCGAATGCACGCATCGCGTAACGTAGACTGCCCAAAGTGCGTAATTTGCAACACAGATTCTTCAGCTACGCCCAGAACTCCTCCGAAACAAGGACCCCAAGTCCAAAAGACATGAAACTTCCATCCTTCCGTCCCGCCGTCGGCCTTTGCGCTGCCAGTTGAACGCCGCGCACCAAAGGCCACACCCCCTTGCCCGCTACATGCATTGCATCAACTGTCCTCCCCGAAAAAGGATGGTCCTCTCTTTCTCTATATTAAGGGGCGCCCCTTGCTCTATCTGTACATCAAGATGTAACATGGGCGGATTGGTGTGACCCAACCCATCCACGGCGTGTGTGAGGTGCGTTTTGAGTAAAGACGTCGTTGGTTAGAAACTTGGGCAAAAGAAGAAGACGCATTTTCGATGCCTCGCCTCTTCAAAAGGTTTAGTCAACCTTGGCGCCGTTGCTCAGGGGTCCCTTCTCGGCGGTGATGGGATGCTTGATGGTGAGGCAGTAGATGTCGAGGTAGTCACAGATAGTGACAATGACGTCGACGACGAAGCTACCGTAGACGCCCATAGCGGTACCCAGCATCAAGAACATGAAGGAGACCTGGTAGACGCCGTCGCCGAGGGAGCTCGGCCAGCCGAAGGCAGTGTACTTCTGCAGAATGGGGCCCATGGAGTCGGCGACACCGAAGGCGAGGAGCAGGCCCAGAACGTTGTAGTAGGGGAAGCGGAGGTGGACGAGGTGGGCGGTGATGATCTGGCCGACGCTGTAGGCGTTGACGAAGCCGGCGAAGAGGGTGAAGGGGATGAGATGGCACTCGCGGATCCGGGGCTGCAGGTAGAGGTAGGCGACAATCATGACCCAGACGGAGAAGAAGGGGACGAGGCCGAGGAGGGCGCCACGCGAGCGGTCGCCACGTGAGCGGCGGGCACGGATGACGTTGAGGGAGGACTCGATGGTGTTGAAGACGACGACGACTGTGCCCTGGACGAGGTACCACTCGGTGAAGGAGCGCTCGTAGATGACGGCGGGGAGACCGAGGGTCTCGGGGACGCCAAAGGTGCGCATCATGCTCTGCCGCCAGAAGTGGGCGCCGCCCATGTAGCCGGTCAGGGCAAAGACGAGAACAATGATGATGACGCCCTCGACGGGGCCGTTGACGACGCCCAGAGTGAGCGTCTTGGTGTGGTACGTCTCCCAGGTCTGGACGTAGAAAGTGCAAAGAGCTAACAACGAACGGGGTGGCAGTTAGCAAGTGCGGGAGGTTGGACACGACGGCGAAAAGCGTAGGCTTACATGCGAATAGAGTAGCAACCGTGTACCAGCTCTGCCCCATGTTCTGGGAGGCAGCGAATATGAGGACCTCGAGGGAGGTGTTGAGCGCATCGACGCCGTGGTCGAAGAGCTCGCCGAGGGGGCCGGACTGTCCGGTTCGCCGCCTGTTGCGCCATCATGTCAATCTTGCGGGTTGCACCGAATCGCTTCCGCCGTTCGGAACAGCAAAGAGAATACTTACGCCTGCGACCCATCGACGGCATCAAACGTCTGGTACAAGAACAAGCCGATGGCCCAAGAATAGTAGACCCATGGCGGGCAGTCCTGGTCGAGCGTCGGGTTGTACCACAGCATCGTGAGGAAGTTTGCGATGACGAAGGAGAAGCCGGTGAGGGTGATGAGGTTGGGCGCCATGCTCATAGGGAAGCATTTGATGACGACGTGCGTGTAGAATGGCTTCAGGACGTATTTGGACAGCAGCGACCGGTCGACGCTCGAGTACTTGTACTCCCGAAGCGCGGGGAGCTCGCGTTGCCGTACGTAGACCATCTTGACGGGTTGGGGTGGCGTCTGTTCTCCAGCTTCCTGAGGCTTCGTGCTGTAGGTAGGACAGAAACGGTCGATCGGTGGGTGAGGTTATCGTGCGTAGTAGAGCGAAGGATGGATCTCGGTTTCGGCCGGCGGCAGGCTTTTGTTTCGAATGGATCTCGGGCGGTGGAGGATCTCGTTCGATTCGCTCTCCCAAGCTCCGCTTTGGCGGTTGAGCCCGGGGCTTCACTTGCAGGGACAGACGGACACACGGACAAGGGCCGTAATAAAATACAGGGGAAATACACACACACACACCCACACGCGAGCGCACGGAGCAGAAGCGGTTGCGGGAGAATGTCGTGTCGTCTGGTTCGTCGGCCGAGGTTCGTCGGCTGAGGACGACGAGATGCTGTTGTTGTTGTTGTTGTTGTTGTTGCTGTTATTGACGAACAAGCAGGTAAAAGGAGAGAGCGTGTGACAGAGAGAGACGGGGACAACAACCAAGGCGTCAAAAGATACGAGACTCCAACAAGGAAAAAAAGTGGATCGACCAGGTAATGAGGCAGGGCCGCTGCTTCCAGAGGATCGGGATGTTTCGTCGTTCCGTCGGCGCGTCACCGTCTTTGATGCGCTGTTCACTTCTCCAGGGCAAGGCATGGATGGATAAGTAGCTTAGGAAAATACCGGTTCCGGCTTCCGACGTCATGACACGCTGACATCCACATCTCCAAGAAGCTCGGACTTGCTTAATTAATGCCCTCCTTGTCTCCTCGTCGGCGTCAACCTTGGCATCCAAGCATCTCAACCTCATCGCGTGACCTCTCAAAACACTTGCACATGCCATCCAATGAAACTCAAGTTTAATTTGTGCCTATCAGAGAATCGCTCCCAATGTAAATGCCATTCCTGATGCCTCCAAAGAGGTCTGCTATCTGTCGTCCCCGTCTCAATAACCTAAGTTACTATCAATAGCGAACAATCCGATTACACTGCAGCCAACCCTCGCCCTCAAAACCTAGAACTGCAGATGCCATTACTCCAGCTCCCTACCAAAAACCATCCAACCCTCCCCAGCCAAGCATCAAAGAAATGCAAGACCCCAGACACCTCCCCAGAACTAACTACTATTCCTTGTATCCCCCCCTAACTACTGCCCGCCATCAGCCTTCTTTCCAAACAGCCACTGGCTACCCTTGCTGGCTTGCCCATCCATCTGGCCACTTGCTCGTCCGTTCGCCTGCTCGCCCGACGTCCCCGCTCGCTTCTCCATCTGCAGCAACCCGCCCTTACAAGACTCCTCCTCGACATGCCGCAACACTGACGCATATGCCATGTTCAACAGCGGTTTGGCGTGCTCCGCAACCGACATCCGGTTGGCCTCGGCTATTTTCATTGGTCCGCGCTGGTCTTTGTTCTTGACCGGGCGGCCATCTCCAATAGCACCGAATGTCTTCTCAGGTTTTCGCTGGAAACCTTCCCCGTCGTCCATAGTCTTGCCAAAGAACCCGGTCCCAGCGTACCAGTCTCGGTTGATCTTTTGGTTTCGAGCTGCAACTTGTTCGTCTGTCAGCCGGTCAGTTCCAACCTTCCATCGTTCTGGACCCATGGTTGAAAGATATGCCCAGTTGGTGTGCACGGGCTCAGATGGCCATGTCCAGTTCGAGTTGGGTAGAAACATATCTCTGCGATATTCATGCTCCTGGTTCCACGAAGACCGAGTGGTATGTTGGTCATTGGTGCCCGCAAAACCATCGTCGGTGGACGAAACATGATCCTTCTGAGATGCCATTGGGCCGGTCTCGGCACCCAAAGATTCGGCCACCAGGTACGCCGTAGAGGCGGGATCCGAAACAATGCCCAAGTTGTCGATGCTAGCCTGCAACAAGGTCTGCTGAGCCACAGCAATTGATTCTTCGTTCTCGTCGTCACCGCCATTCTGGGGCTTGACGTTTGTGTGCAATGCCTTGAAAGTAGACTCGAATGTCGATGGGCGATATTGACGTTGACCAGGTGGACCAGCGGTCAAAGGCCGAGGTGCGCCAGGCCCGGATGCCAGAGTCATTGATGTGGCCGTCGACGAAGACGAAGACGCCGAGGTTGGTTGAGCAGAATTGCCGCGGTGGCTCAT
This sequence comes from Corinectria fuckeliana, assembly GCA_019137255.1. Taxonomy (NCBI): domain Eukaryota; kingdom Fungi; phylum Ascomycota; class Sordariomycetes; order Hypocreales; family Nectriaceae; genus Corinectria; species Corinectria fuckeliana. The sequence goes on along the minus strand of WPDH01000026.1, from coordinate 25,967 downwards.
CTCGTTCAGTTGGGAGTTTTCGAGCTGCATTGTCAACGACCACTTGGACTCGGGCCTGGGTTGAGCGTCTTCCTGGACCTGACGGATAGCAGGGTGATCCGACTGAGCCGGTCTCAAGGGTGTAGGCGAGACGGAATTTCTCTTCAGAATCTCAGGAGGACCAAGAGACCAGTTCAAGGGCGAGGGTGATGCACTGCCTCTGATTGTTGCAGACAGCCCGTTCAAGGTTGGCTTTGCTCCTCGAAGAAGGGCCTTCTGAGCCCTCTTCTGGTTCGGATTTGGGTATGAAGCCAAATTGTGCAGAGACTTGACCGTCATGTTCATCAGCGGATCCGTCCTAAAATCGCTGTCACAGTCACTCTCGTCGCTCGCGTCTCCACTCGCATAGTTGTCTCGGTCGTGTTCAGAAAACAAGGAGGAGAGGGAGGCGGGAGTGTTCCCAGAACGCATGCGAGGAACCTGGGCCGACATGTTGACGCTTTTATGATCAAAGTCGTTAAACGGGCTGACAGCGCGGTCGTAGTTCTGCTGCAGAGGAGTATAGTGCTGAGTGGGTGCAGGACGGGAGATACCAGCCTTGAGTGGGAGTGTTGCGAGGAAAGATTTGGGAAAGAGCGCCAGGTTGGAGTGAGCGCCTCCGGCCGCCCACTTGAGGGAGCGACCTCTGCGGGTAGGCGGTTGCAGAGGCTGCGAGGAGCTTGGATTGTAAAGCGTTCCGGCAGTGGTGTAAGTGGCCTGCTGCGAACCCGAAGAGGGCTCTGTAGCAATGGATGAAGTAATGGTGGTTAACGAAGACAGAGTGTCCATGGTCGATTTCAGAGGGGCATTATCCTTCTTGCCAAAGAATTAAGAAGTCCTTTGATATGCCGCTGGAGATCTGAGGAAGGTCCTGGTTAGATGGGATGCGAAATCATCGAGGCTGGAGCGCGTTGTGCATCACTGCCGTCTCTGGTTGCTGGGTGAAGGAGTGTGATTCAAAGAGAGGGAGAGAGGGAGAAAGGGGCGACAAGGGTAAAAGAGAAGACGGGGAGGGTTGCGAAAGGAGCGGCTGGTGGTTCACGCCGTCGTCATTTCTTGAGAAGTGAGGGTGTTGAAGTGACGATGACGAGGAGAGCGCGTCGTTGAAAGAGAGGAACGACGAAGACAAAGAGGTGGTTGGGGGAAGAAAGACGCAGAGGAGGTGAGAAGAAAGTGAGGTTCGGGGTGACGATTTGCACCCTGGCCGTCGCAACTTCCCAAAGACAAAAGTAGCAAGCGATTGTTCGGGAGGGGGGGGAAGCAAGGCGGGCGGGAAGGAACAGAACAGAGGGAAGGGGCGAATATTTAAGGCAGAAAGGTACTACCTAGGAAGGCAGGTAAAGCTTACCGAGATCCAAAAGCTACTACTACCGCCAAAAATAGAGAGAGAAAAAAAGTTAAGATGGTGAAGGTAAAATTATCCTGACCGACATCAAGGTGCAGGCAGGCCCAGGGAGGGAGGTAGATAGATAGCTAAGATGCTGAGTTGAGGTGTGTGCGACGAGGCCGGGAATCCGAGAAATCCCCACGAAGGAGGCGGGCGCCTCGGAATATTTGTGCGTCTCCCGCAGTATCTCTCTCACCGGTCTGATCTTGGCGGGTTGGATCCAAAATCGCAAGGCGGATGAGGATGGTGAAGGAGGAAGGTCTTGGGAGTCGGAGGTCCTTGAGATGTCACAAAACTCGCCCCAAATGCCAGAGGGGCTGTGACTTCCTAAGTGAATCCAAGAGAGTGCCTGCAAGTGAATATTCGACCCCAGGCTGCCTTGTTCTCGCCAACTGGCAGACAGGTGGCGGTCGATGCGGTACTCGGGGCCGGCCACAGAGTCCACAGAGCAGCCCTTTTCATCAAGGTGAATGTTGCCCGGAAAACTGCTATTCTACATATCGGGGTCATGTCACCAAGCCAACAGAGAGCAAGTAATTAATAGGCCTCCATCCATTGACCATCTCCAACTGATGACTATCGTGCTCTCGTTTATCCTACTCGCTCACTTCCCATCTACTTGGCTCTCCCAGTTCAAAATACTTTCCAAGCCTCACAACTTATTCCTCCACCAACACCTTGCTAGAGTTCATGCCTATTGCACTAACTTGCCGCCTCTGCCCTTCAGGAACCAGCCCTTACTCCAGTGCAACAGCGACCAGTCCCACCTGTCCTTCTTTCGACAGCCATGTGTCAAACGTTGCTTGTTTCGTGTCATCGAGCAAACGTCGGCATCACAAGGGCGAGATTCCCAGGCTGGTCCAGGCCCCCAAAAGAAAATCAAGAAAAGCTAACAAGAGAAAATGTCATATCATCGGGAAACTCCGATAATGGAAGCCAGAGCGTCTAAGCAATAAGTAATCCAGGGGCGTATTCCCTACTTAGTTCAAAAGGTAGTATAAGGATCGTATCGAAGAGAAGCGTATAAAGAGATTGCCCTCGAAGAGGACTTCGAATGGTGGATTATGTTCAGACGTTTGGAGCACACTAGGTGGTTAAGCGCGACACCTGGTAAGGGATCAACCGGACCGGAATGGTTACCGCCAAGTGAAGAATAAGTAGTTATTTACGACTTTGGAGAGGGGGAATCGCTAACATCTCCATCACATGTTGCCGGGAGGATATGCGCTGCCCGGCACCATGCCAGGACCGCCCTTCGGGCGAGCACCTGGCAACAGGAAGTCGGGGTTGTCCAAGAGCATGTCCTGCCGTTGCTGATGTTGATTTACCGGCCTTCGAGCTGGAGGGCCTTGTTGATATGCGGGGCCTTGCTGATACGGCATTGGAGGGTGAGGATTAGGGTTCCAACGAGGGTTCACGCCACGTTGGGAGATGGAGGTGAAGGTCGATCGCTCAGACTCGGCAGGGCTGCGAGCACCAGCGTTGTTGGCGTGGATGTCCTCGTAGACGGGCTCGATAGGTGGTTGGTTGGGGGGTGTATTAGAGGCGAACCGAGGATCGACATCCTCGTAGTAGGTGCCGCCGGTGTTCGCACGTGGAGCAGAGGAAGTGTTTCCGACGGGTAGCTCGGCTGGCCTGTTCAAGGCCAACGGGGATAGGGTTCGGGGAGAGCTTCTCCCGTTTTGTGTCCACGCCGCTCGGGGTGCCGTGTATTGCCTACTCGGGTCAGAATTATTCGCGTGGACTAGGGGCAAGCAGTGGCCGTACTCATCGGTGCTATACTTGCTGCTTTCTGTCATGTAGGTATCATGGCGGTTAGGAGGCATCTGGCCCTGTTGCAGGCCAACCATACCGGCTACGTCTGAGTCGCTTTCGCGGATATAGCCATTCTGGCCGTTGTCGTTGCCTCGGCTAGGCGGGGCCGCATCCATCTCGATTGCCTGCCCTCCTACCGTAGCTGGCTGGGAGCCAGGCAAGGGTGGTGGAGACTCCGCCCGAGGGAGAGTCGACACGGTAGATACGGGGTGGTAGGCTTCGTACCCGGCATTGACGTTCGGTACGGAAGGGTTTGTCGAGTTGTAGCCATTTGACGGCTCTGAGGGCTGGCCGTCATAGGCACCATATGCTTCAGCAGGTGATGGTCTCCGGTCGTATGGTCCAGCGTATCCTGGGGGTGGACTCCGGCCTCCTCTGATGCCACCAGGGCCGTATCCACCCCTCGGCGGTGGCACATATCCTCCACGGCCTCCACGAGGCCCGTATCCGCCTCGGTTCTGAGGTCCGTATCCTCCTCGTCCACGCACCGGAGCTCCGTAGTTGTCATACCCTCCTCGCCCATAGCCACCTCCTCGTCCACCACGGTAAGCTCCTTGCGGGCCCATATCTCTACCCCTCTGACGCTCGGTGGAGGGGCCTCCCCGGATCCCGTATCCATCTGGAGCATCGTTGATGGGGTTGCCATACTGATCTCGGGATCCTTGCCTTTGCGGACCGACGTTGAAGGCAGCCTCTCCGACGTTGGCCGTGTCATTTACCGGAATCGGTGATCGGTTGGATGTGGTGCGACGGGTCAAGGGAATGTTCTCGTCGCTGGCCTGGTCATTCTTGGCCTGTTGCTCATAGGATGCAAAGGAAGGGAGGGGGTCTGCGGTCCCGTTGCCACCGACCATGACGGGGACGGTAGGCTGCTGGGCACCTTCTTCGACCGGCTTTGATTGACCGGTTCGGTTGTAGTAGTTCTCGCCACTCATCTCGGCGTTTTCAGCAATGCGTTTCTGACGATCCTTCCTGCCGAGCAAGGTGCGGCGCATGGCACAAGTAATCAATCCGCTCAGAGCCACCAGAATGGTAGCAGCGAGGACGATGTAGGAGCCCCATGCTAAATGCGGGACGAACAAGAGGACGTCAATCAGAAAGGCCAACAGGCAAACCAGAAAGTCGATGAAAATGAAAATGAAGACGATGAGCAGGTATCTCGAAGAGTGAGCCGGGGCGTGCAGGTGGCCAACGATAGCCATGATAAACAAAACGAGGGTAAGTAGGGCCGCAACTGGGTGCACTACCAGAATAGCCGAGAGCGTAGTACGGACCCCAGAAGGCAGGTCAAAGGCCTGCGAATCAGTAATGGTATCACCTATTCAAAGGTCAGCGATGCTATCGGGCGTCAAGAAGCCCCTTTCAGAGCGAGGACGCACTAGTATCGTAACCAATTCCAATACTACTGCAGCCTTTTCCTGATTGACAGAATCCAAAGACACCAAAAGTAAAGCTCCTGTAGTCTCCAAGTGGGATGGCCTCGATGATGGGGACCGAAAGCACAGCCAGGAGGAGAAGCGCGAAGGCGACAAACATCATCAACGCCAGAGGAGTCGCTGGCCGCAACATTGCGGCGGTGCACTAGGCGCTGAGTTGGCGAAGAGACAAGACAGTGACGACAAGATGGGCAGCCGACGTCGTTGAGACGCGGAGACGGTGGTTCGTGGGTTCAGTGAAGGGCTCCTCTCAGTGGGCAGATTATCGAGAGTAGTAGCAGTTTAGTCTCATGGGGTTTGAAAGATAAGTCGTCGGAGGCAATAGCGAAGGTCGTGTCGGACATTAATGACGTAGAGAGCTCGTCAAGCGGTGAAATTCGATCGATCAGCCAATCCTTCTCCTTGCGAGATCCGTCCTCTCTTTCCTCGCGGATGATGTCGAGTTGACGATGGTATCGTAGTCGTGGCTGTAGTCGCAGAGGGTCGAAGTCGCAGCAATCGCAGTGGGGGAGATGAATGGATCGCAACAGAGCCAGCGCGCGGTATCGTAGACGAAGTCGTGTATGCCGTCCTGGGTGTCGTCTTCGATGTATTCGTTGTCCTGCGTCGTGACTCCAAGGCGGAAAGGAACGACGATGGCCAAGAAGAGTTGCGTCGACGCAGAGCACAGAGTACGAAGTACGAATACAGGAGGGCAAGTTACTAGGGACACCTCCAAACTGGGGCCTGAGAGGGGGAGGAAGGCTTGGGTGGGCGTAATGGAGGTCCTGCCGCTTGGCTTTTGGTGGCTTAGCTTGACTTCGGGGGCGCTGCTAGGCCAGGGACGGATGGTGGGAAGGACCTCCAGGTGTAGACGCACGAATAATGAGTGGATTGCCTTGGGTGCCCTGGTGCCCCGGTGCCCTGTAGTGCCTGCACTCAACTGCCCCGGGTTCCTTTCTGGCCCGCCCTGAAGCGGAGAGTCCAGACCTGGAACGCTTGCGATACAGACGGGACGGGAGCCTGAGCAATGGAGGCCCATAAGGTTCTCCACTGAACCAGGTACGAGGGACAGAGGGCGCGCTGCCAACTCTGGACTCCACGGGCTGCTGCACGACACAGATACGCCGGAGAGCCACGAACCTTATACGGACCTGAATCATACGTCCAGGTTGCCTGTACTTATGGATGCGTTGGCGTGGTTTGACAAGCTCCCTTCTCTGCACAACGTACTTCGTACAGGCAGTTATGTGCGTAAGTGCTTCTTCCTGCTCAGGGCAGGCGCATCTCAAGCCAGAATCTCCATCCAGGCGCGTTATCTGTCCGTCGACCGGTGGTGGCCCAGTGACGCCAAGCGACCGAGTGGATCACTGTACAGCCGGCCCCTGCTAAAACATAAGCCCAGCTCTGGGCCAGGGCCTGCGAACAGCCCAGTTGTTGATAGCCACCAACCGCTCATTCGTTGTACCAATATAGTAGGCTCTCGTGCGTCTTAACGTTTTCATCTAATGCCGCTGGCTGGGGTCGCAAAAAGCAAGGCTTTGTCGTCGCGCTACGGAGTACGGAAACTTGTTTTCACCACACACAGCACCAACACCAGCACCACCTGGGAATGCAAATGACAGCCTCTACTACGTACCTGCAGGTTCTCCCAGGGACACGCCGGACCGCAGTTTGTCGGAAATTGGCTCTCCTCCCACTCGGACGCGCTGGCGGATACGGCTAACAGACCAAATACCCGGCCTTAATCACTCACTTTGACTCGCGTCACTTCCATGCCTTCCCCAAAAGCCACCCTCATTTTACATATGCTCAACTATCTCAGTAGCGTCTCGCGACATTCGAGGCACCTGGAACTAAGGCAGGTTGAAGAAGCTTTAGAGCAATGCCCCAGAGGGCGATGCCACGATTCACCCCAATCTCTTTCGCGTTTGCCCAAAACCAGCCCATGTCGGCCGGACCCAATCTGATGGTGACGACTTCGGGGAGCCAGGGTCCCTGTCAGGATCAAGGCCGGGGTGCTAAGCTAAGGGCGAATCAACCTGTGACGGGCCGATGTTCCTTCGGTGGATGTCCTCCACCAATGCCATACAACCACTCGCGAGTCGCATTTCACTAGCACCTCGATTACCGCCAGGTTGAGACCTGCATCTGCCGAGCCTGGTTCCCTGGGTTTGCATGAAAGAGTCGAAGAAAACCACGTTTGGGCTTTCTAACGTGGCTGTGCCCTGTGGTTGTCGCAGATCATGGCCGATCTTCGGTTTCAAAGTCGATTCTTTGACACCAGTCAGAGAGACGAGACGAGCCGAGTGCTGAGTAGACAAGATGCTACGTAAGTGAGATGGATGTACGAATACACAAGCATCGGACGGAGGCTCCTCCATCTGGAAATGAGCTTTGCGAACCCTTGCATTGACAGGCGCAACATCAACGCGTTTGGTCACGTCGGTGCGCTGACCAGTTCGTGCGGCACAGCAGATTTGCATCTACTATGGCGCGAGCCACGAACCACATCGAACCGAACCCCATCACGGAATTGCCCTTGTTTATATTGTGACTGCTCCCGCTTGCTGTTGTGTCCAGAAGCGTACGAATGCCTATCTATGAGAAAGAAGCAAAAGGTGACCCATCAAATGCCATCTTCGTAAGTCTACCAGTTACAATACTGTGAGCAAACGTTGGCAACGTCTAACATCATGACTTGACTACCGCTCACATCTTAGGTTATGTGTGAAGGTCAAAGCTATGATTTATAGATGTCTTCCAAGTGAGAGCTTTCTTGATCGCCCTGCGCTTGTTATTACTCAATGGGCTGGGGTATTCAGGACGGGGTGCTTCGTTCAATGAACCGACTTTGAAATGGCCGCACCCTGTAGCCCCTGTGATCATAACCCGAAACTTCGCATCCAGCAGTACATTCGTCTCCATACTCTTCTCATACTGCATACATTTCTGGCACGCCGTTTTTGTTTACGTGCAATTGCGGACATATCATCAAAATGTGCTACTAAAGATGTCCCAACGCTTGTGGCTCGTGGTTTGAGTTATAACCACTTGCACGAGAAGCTTGTCGCGTTTCGAAATCAACGAACAAGGTTGCGTAATCCAAACAACCTGCCACGAGGCTGATCAGAACACCTCAGCTGCGCCACAACTACCACCAAGTAGCAAGATCGCATCCATATTCATATAACCTATTTGCAAGCTCTTCCGGGTCGTGCCGATGACTTCCTATGGAGAGTCGGGATTTGGTGTGACTGAAGTCCGCGGCAGGTCCGCGGATGGTCGTGTGCCGCCACCAATTTGCCGAAAGGACTCGGCGATAAGCTGATACCGGGCTTTTTTTCTTTATCGGACGTCATCACCTTGCCCGAACTTCCTGCTGCGTTCACGGCTACCCCTCGACACAACTTCCTTCAATTGTCGTTGCGCTTACTCTCTGTGAAGCCCCCCTCATAATTTTCACTCGACGACGACGCTCTTCCTCCTGACCGACGACGACGACAATGTTGCGCCACGGCTTGCTGGGCGCCTCAAGGGCAGCCCGCCCCTCGCCGCTCCGCCACCGACCCGCCGTCCCCCCGCGCCGCCAGGCATCCGGCGGCCCTTACCAACCCATGCGGCCCCCGTCCCCCGCAGAACTCGGCGCCCCGAAGGCAGCTAAGCAGTACCGTCGCGGTCGGCGGTGGGCGCGACGTCTGGCAGCTATATCTGTGGTGGGCGGCGTCATCTACATCGCCGACCGGCGGGTGTACGCCGGGGGTTTCGCCCGGTCGCTGCGAACCTTCGGCACCGGCCTGCTCGTCGCCCTCGACTACAAACTCAACTTCCGACTGGAGCCGTGGACGGGCGGGTCTGTTCAGGACCTCCATCTGCGCAACGCCGAGCGCCTCTTCCACCTGCTGCGAGCTAATGGCGGCCTATACCTCAAGATCGGGCAAGCCATCGCCATGCAGAGCGCCGTGCTGCCTCCCGAGTTCCAGAAGATGTTTGGTCGCATGTTTGACGATGCGCCGCAGGACGAATGGAAGGACATCGAGGCCGTGGTCCGTGAGGACTTTGGCGGCAAGAGCGTCGAGGAGGTGTTTGGCGTTAGCTTCACTGGCAAAGAGGGCATGGGCCTGATGGAGAGGAGAGCTCGGGCAAGTGCAAGTGTTGCGCAGGTTCACTGGGCAAAGTTGCCCGATGGCCGCGAGGTGGCAATCAAGATTCAGAAGCGGGAGATTGCCAAGCAAATATCGTGGGATCTGTGGGCGTTCGAGTGAGTGCCCTCTTCCCTACGCCCGAGAACATCCCCAATGCTGACATACGGGATAGAACCGTGACATGGATCTACTCGAAGTGGTTCGACTTGCCGCTGTACACACTGGTGCCCTTCATCACGGAGCGACTTGAGCTCGAGACTGACTTCTGCAACGAGGCCAAGAACTCGGAGACGATGCGGGACCTCGTCAATTCCGAGAGGAGCCTCAAGGGCCGTGTCTACGTGCCCACCGTGTACCCCGAGTTCACGACGAGGCGAGTCCTGGTGACAGAGTGGATCGAGGGCGTGCGGCTGTGGGACAAGAAGTCCATGACGGGTAGGTGGCTAGGTGGCCACGGCAATGGCTCCCCCGGCGCCGGAACCCCCTTGCCCCCGGTCGATATGGCCTCGGCCCGACGAGAGCTGCGAACAAAGCCGTACAAGGAGAAGCTCAAGCCGGAGCGGCAAGAGTGGCGGGGCCGGCGTGGGCGCGGCGGCCTCGGCCTCTCAACCCAGGAGGTCATGACGACCATGGTGGACCTGTTCTCGGCGCAGATCTTCAAGTGGGGAGTGGTGCACTGCGACCCGCACCCGGGCAACATCTTCATCCGACGGCTACCCAACGGGCACTCGGAGCTGGTGCTCATCGACCACGGGCTGTATGTGTACATGTCGCAGAAGTTCCGACACGAGTACGGCACCTTCTGGAAGGCGCTCATGACGTTCGACAACAAGACCATCACGCGGGTGACAGAGGCCTGGGGCATCAAGGCGGCGGATCTGTTCGCGAGCGCGACACTCATGCGGCCGTACGAGGGCGGAGATTCGTCGACGCGCACCAAGATGATGCAGGAGCTCGAAGGCACCAAGACGCCGGCAGAGCGGCACTACGCGATGCAGCAGCGGATGAAGCAGGGCATCCGGGAGATCCTGACGGACGAGGAGAAGTGGCCCAACGAGCTCATCTTCATCGGACGCAACATGCGCATCGTGCAGGGCAACAACCAGTACCTGGGGTCGCCGGTCAACCGCGTCAAGATGATGGGCCAGTGGGCGAGCCGCAGCCTCTTCCAGGACCCCAACGTGCCGTGGGCTCAGCGGCTGCAGAACCGCTGGCGACACTTGCTGTTCCAGACGGCCATGGCCGTGTCGGACGTGGCCTTTTACGTCTTCAAGCTGCGGCAGTGGTTGGGCCTGGGCGGCGGCATGGAAGACGAGATGGAGAAGCGCATGAAGGACGTAGCGCAAGACTTCGGCATCGAGTTGCAGCACGAGGTGTTTGAGGGATGAGAGGACGCTCAACTCGCCTCGCTTCGAAGAAGGCGAATCATTAGGAGAGAGATGTTGTGAATGTATAACATGGAGCCCAAATCGCCCCTCTATACGGCACCGGGCCTTGTACAAGTTAGAAAGATAGATGATGAGCTGGGGACTCTGAATTTGTCTGGCAGAGGCGTCACAGGATCTGGGGCATAGACAGAGCCGCATGAGTGACAGGAAGAAAAAACCACCACACTGATCATGACCACAGAGACTACCTAGGTTCTGGGACAACAGTGAAAGTAAAAAGGGGAGATTGCCACGATGGACGACAGCAAACTACTAGTATTATACGACGGCAACACCGTGTATGACACAGTAAGTTGGAAAAGAACCGCAAGGGAAACGTTGGATTAAGCTGAGGTGAACGCCATTTCTGGGTGCGGTGTGCGAGTTTCGCCGATTGAGGATAGATTTACGCTGTACGTTATCTACGATGTAATTACCACGCCGAAACACGAGGAATTGCTTACTACTATGACAGGACAGGATGGAGCATGGACTGTGTGAAGTAGAGTGACATGTGCATGTGCAAGCGCAGGCGGGAAAGCGGATAAGATAAGCTGCGGCGGGCAGTCTGGGTGCAGCCTAAAAGACCACTTGGCTGTTGACACGTGAAGCGCGTGAAACGGAAGGACGACAAGCCCAGCACTGTGCTGTTCATGACATCGATGTGGTGAGATGGATTTCGGGTTGTTTTGTTTCACCTCTATTTTCAAAAGTCGAGCCTCACTGGCTGCGGCAGGGGTTCGGCTTCAGTACCTTCATGAGACGAGAGCCCATCAGGCTGGAACAGCGAAAGAACTCGGAAAGATGCACTTGCGAGGACCTGGCTTGCTGAATCATGAGATGTAGGCCTAAGGCACAGCTAGGGCCGGGGAGGACGGGGAATTGACAATGGGCAGGACAAGCTTGAATTTCACTCCCAACAGAGCCGGAGCACAAATGCTACTAACCGGGAATAGCGAGCGTGGAGGATGGATGGCTTGCAAGGGCTGGCTACTACAATCCATCCATCCATGCTGGCTGCTGCTCCGCAAAGCCATGTCAGCGGCATAGGAGACTGTGCACGTGAGAGCAAACGTGGGACCTGTCGAGACATGGCCGCGATGCAAGATAAGTACGGCCCCGTAACTAGTCGCGTAGCTAGACACGTGGTAGAGTGGGCGAGATGCATGCATGCATGTCGCAGTGGCGGCTGAGACAGACGGAGACTTGGAAACGGAATTGTTGCCTATTGTCCTAATGGTTCAGCGCCTCTAAATATCTACACGCACCGGCGCCCTGGCGGTTGGTAGAGATGACCAAGAAATTGTCCGAAGGGGCGAGTCTAGCGCACCCTGGCCCCGTCGAGGCGCTGGACTGGATGCACTGCCGGCCGTGGAAACGTGAATCGCCTGCATTAGTTAGTGGGCAAGGCCCATGGTAGGCGATGTTTCCCAGGGCTTGGCCGGACTGCACGCTATTCGGGAGCTTGCTGGAAACGAATGATACCTTGGTGGTGGTGGTAAAGATGCTGATGTTGTGAGGAGAAACGGGTAGATGAGTACGGAGTAGGTAACTGCCTGGGCGCTTCCAGCCTTTCAAGATCACCTTCTTCCCCAAACGGCTACATGGTTTTCTGTTGATGCCTGCTCAACTCTCGCTCCCTCTTCCGATTCCGGAATAGTGGCTAGAGACAGTGGGAGCTGGAACGGATGCCAGTGGAGCTGACAATATCGGTACCTGCAGAAGCGTGTCCCAGTTTGGTGGAGACTGGAGAGAGAGAGAGAGGTCAAAGTGCCTCGAAAGTGCCTAGAGGCTAGCAAGCTACAGGACTGACGAAGGCCTGGAAGATGGATCGTGTAGTGGTTGATCCCTGTACGTTCATAGACCCTGACTACTGCTGGTAGATATTGCTGACGAGAGGATATCTCGCATCCTTAGCCCAGGACCTCCGTACGTAGTATAATAACAGTAGTACTGGCCTATAGTAGTCTTGTCGTAGGGTTGTTGTAAGGGCTCAAATTGGCTGGGGACCGAGCACCCTAGCTTAGTGTGTTTTGTCTCTGTCGACTGTCGACCTACCCGTCTTGTCTCTCCTCGTCCGCCAAGTTACTCTCCTAGTCTAGCTGCTCTCCGACACTCGATCCGACAAACAAATCAAAAGGAAATCAATCCACCGTAGGATCGTGCTTAGATGCTTCCATACCTGCGGTACCTAGGTAGGTATTTACAGCTACTAGTAGCAGTAAGAAGGTCGCGGTGCGACGTTACTCTCCTAATAAGCCAAGAGTGTACAAAGTAGAGACACACATTGTACGGGCAGAGGTTGCCATCCATTTAGAGTTCCCCGTTTACCGTCCATTTGCCCCTTTTATTATTCCGCCTTGGTTGGTGGAGCGGTGCGTGCAGATGTGGAGTGGAGTCTGCCGTGCCGTGCAGACTCGGAGTGCAGAGCAGAGTCCGTGTCCACAGTTACCTAGACGAGGCAATCTACGTACCTTTTCGACTTGGACCCTGCGCCCCTGACCTCAGGCTCTAGCGCACCCAGAACCTCAGCCAATCGAGTGTCGTATCGGTCCTGTAGGTCCCCGGTTTCATCGAGTTCATCCGCTGCAGAGCCCGATTACAACCCCCTGGAATGTTGCTGGGAAGATTTGCGACGCTTGCTGGTTGCTCGCTCGGGGCCTTTGTTTTGTCGGTACGGTACGTATTGGGCTGGGTTGAAAAGGCCGGGCTGGGTCTAAACTGTAGACGAGGCGAAATAACAGGATGGTAGAGGAGCAATGTTTTACACACTAGCAACGTAGAAAGTAATCTACTGTCTACTAATCTATGTAGTACATAGTATGTAAGTTACTTCTGTAAGGTAGTAGCAAGCATTTAGCCCAAAAAAAACGCCCGAAACAATGTCGTGTTGACGGTCCTTTGCACGGTCTTCGTAACACAGAGTACTACGAAGTAGATAGTAGCTCGTACTGGCAGGAGACCTGGCACTGAGGTCCCGATTGCCAACAGCCCCTGGCCAGTCCGGCGGCTGTCTCTTGTCCCTCTCACCCCATGCCTGCTGCACTCCTTCTCCTTGATTGACTGACCACTTCTCCTGCTCCTCCTGTTCTGTTTCAGACTCTAGAACTGATGTGCTCATTGTTTCTTTTGACCCGACATTCCGGCATCTAGACGGAATTCATCGTGTCTGCGTCTGGCCGTTTCTTGGTTTGTTTTGAGTCGAGGCCTCCCTCTTAACGGTCAAGTTCTTCGAATCCCGGCTGAAACCGTCGTCTCCCGTCTTCACATCCGCATCCGCATCCGCATCCGCATCAAGGATTCACACAGGCTGCGCGACCCAACCTCGATTTCATTTGACCAGTCCATCAAAACCTGGCCAATCACCAACCCCCGAACCCGCTGGACCTGGTTTCCCCTGCAAGACGAAAACGCGGCCGACTCTCTCTCTCTCGCTCTCTCAGTCTTCCTTCGTCCCCAACGCCCGCGCATCAACTATCCACGTCTTCGACACCGGACCGTCTCAAGCAGACAAGCTGCCTGCAGGAAATCCATCCAAATCCTCCGGGTTCACTCTGCGCAACTGCAGCGCCCCTTTCATCAATCTACCGGCCTTTACTCACCCCACCCTCCCGTCCCTCTCGAGACAAGCTCACAAGCTCTCACGCACGAACAACTTCCCGCGCTCGCTAGCCGCCGCTGTCCATCCGACCCGTCCCATCCTCCCTCTCCACAACTTCGGAGCTCCTGAATCGTGCTTTCGACCATTGACCATTGCCACGAATTCGACGACCCGCGCTTTCGCCTGCCGGCTGTCTATCGATCGTACTCTCCTGAGTTGTCGCCGCCATTGTCGCCGTCGCCGTCGTCGTCGCCGTCACTATCGCGCCGTCCCCCCTCGTGGCCCTTTACTACCTTAGCCTCCGAATCGTCGTCCGTCTCGCGCTGCGCTTGTCGTCTTCAGGCTTCGCTCGCCCGCCTCGGTTCCTTCTTCATTCGTTCTCGACTTGTTCCTGCCCCATCATCCATCGACCCCTAGTCGGTCGTCCCCACCTTCTCTCCTCAATCCACCCTCCACCCTCCTCCGTCCGTTTATGCCCTCGGGCGCCCCCCCGTCGCGACTCTTTCCTTTCATGACACTTTCCCAGAAGAATGAGCACTCCGCCTCGTCGCACAAGCTTCGGAATGTTGCTACGACGCAGTAAAAGCGGTGATCTGGGCAAGGGCGGCCGCAAGGCTCAGGCTCTTAGAGAGGCCGAGCTTGAACGCCAGCGCCTGGCCGCCGCCTCTCGTGTTCCTCCCAAGCTGCCCGAGTTCGCCAAAAACACCGAGCAATTGTCCAAGTCGTTTGGTGCCGACTTGCGTCCCGAATCGCCCGCCACCGCTCCGCGATCCGCCGACTACAGCAGCGTCCGTCCCTCCGTCGACCGGCCTCGCAACTACGGCGTTGCTGTCCCCGTCCCTCCTTTGCCCAACGGTGGCTTCGACCCCTACGCCAGAACCGAGAGCATGACGCACCGCGGTCGCTACAGCTATGCCAGCAGCGCCATCAGCACCGTCAACAGCCCTCGCCGGGTTCGCAGAAGAAAGGATCCCACGCCTTTGAAGTAAGTCATGTCACGAGCTTCCTCTTGCTGATCTGGCCATCCTGTGCCCCTCGTCGCGTGCTCGTCCCACTTTGCTGATCAAATGTCTCCAATTTTCCAGCATCCTCGTCATTGGCACTCGCAATGCTGGCAAGACGAGTTTCCTTGAGTTTCTCAAGACCGCCTTGGCTCTCCCCGCCAAGAAGCGCTCCAAAAAGCCCGAAGATGACTTTGTCTCGGAACGAGCCCCTTCTGGAAACTTCATCCCCCACTACCTCGAGACTGAGATTGATGGCGAGCGCGTCGGCCTAACCCTTTGGGACTCCGAGGGTCTGGAGAAGAACGTGGTCGACCTTCAGCTTAGAGAGATGTCGGCATTTCTGGAGAGCAAGTTCGAGGAGACATTTGCCGAGGAAATGAAGGTCGTGCGATCGCCTGGCGTACAGGATACCCACATCCATGCTACCTTCCTCGTCCTCGATCCCGCTCGTCTCGACCGCAATGTCGCAACAGCCAGGAAGATCGCTGCCAATGGCCAGAATGGTCACTATAGGGAAGAGGTCGCTCGCGTTCTGGGCAGCCTCGACGAGGACCTCGACCTACAGGTCGTGCGCGCCCTCCAAGGCAAGACGACAGTCATCCCTGTCATTGCCAAGGCGGACACCATCACTACGAAGCATATGAATGTCCTCAAGAAGAGCGTTTGGGACAGCCTCAAGAAGTCTGGCCTGGATCCCCTGGAGGCCCTTGGTCTCGATGACGAAGACGGCAACAGCGACAAAATCGCCGAAGAAGACGAGGATGAGGATGAGGATGACGAAGAGTCTGATTATAACCGAGCTGGCGCTGAGACCCCGGAGGACCAGGAGCTCCCAATTCAGGGTACCCGTGAATCCCCTGCAGCATCGCCCAATTCGAAGCGTTTGTCGACCAACTCCATCCGACGACACAAGGCCCAGGAGGATGCCAAGGAGGAAGAGACACCGTTCTTACCGCTCTCAATCATTAGCCCTGACTTGTACGAACCTGGTCTTGTTGGCCGGCAGTTCCCTTGGGGTTTCGCGGACCCCTACAACGAGGAGCATTGTGACTTCCAACGTCTCAAGGAAGCCGTCTTCACCGAGTGGCGAGCCGAATTGCGTGAAGCCAGCAAAGAACAGTGGTATGAAGGATGGAGGACGAGCAGGCTCAAGCAGAGAGATGTCCCTTACCGCCAACGATAGGCGGCTGCAGCGAAGGGAGGATGTGGCCCATGCAAGGGCAGCGACACATTCCTTTTGTCTTGAGTGTGCTTGCTTTTCCAGCCCGCCCACTCGCGCTTACTCGAATTCAACGGATACCCTCTACGACACGTGAAACCCGCATCAGTGAACCGCGGAGTTTTATTTTCTTTATTCTCAACCAACTTTTCATGTCAAAACAGTTTCGGAAACTCTGCAGCATACCCCTTTGTCTTTTTTTCTAGTTACAGTACAGTTCTGATGCCCTTGAGGAGGAGATGGGACGCTCCGGTGCGAAATGAAATGGTGCTATTTGCATTTCTCGCAGCTGAGACTGCGGGAGAGGCGAAGATCTGGGCCCTGAGACCGTATCCCTCTCAGCCCTGGATCTAGCGCCTTCGCATCCTCGTCGAGACCTCGCTACATTCGGTTCAGCTCACGAATACTCATTTTATACACCCTTTTCTTTTGCCCCGACATTTGGCCCGAATGGGTCGGCGTTTGTGTCAGCGGCCTCATAACTAAAACGAAAGATGCTTGTTCATTCACCATGCGATCATTGCATACTCTCTTTTCTATTGTGATCCCCTCACTTCTGCATGCACCGTGAGACATCAGTTATTGCTAGCCCCCTTGGCAGGACGAGGGTTCTCGTTATGGCCGACTCTCGACCTTGGCGGATCCTATCATGATTGAGTGGGTGGAAAGTGGCGGCAACAGGGAAGGAGGAAGATGAAAACCAAGGGACACAAATGGAGAAGGTAGGGAATCCATAAGGATATGTGCTGGTACAGCTGTAGATTAGTGTATGGGCGACGTCTCCTTTTGTCTCTTTTTATCAAGTCTAAATCAATTATCCAACGTCTCTTTAAGCTTGACCTCTTGACCGCGTTTGGCAGCTTATCGTCAAGTGTGTATGTATTCCTTGTTGTACTGACTGGTCTTCTTTACCCAAAGGCTACACAATCCAGTTCGGCGATGATGAGGATGGTAAGAATTGATCAATAAATTGAGAATACGCCATAGAGCTTGCCCACAACCCCAGCCCTTTATTCCACCCGATCCACAAAGAGAATATACCCCGCCCTAGTTCGTTAAAAGTATCCCAAGACTGCATTCCTTCGTCACCCGTATATGACATGATAGCATATACTGGATATACTACATAGGTAAACATGGATCCGACTAATAAACCCTTTCCATCTTCCATATCAGGGAGGTAACAATTGTCACCGCTCAAGCACAACCTTACTCCTCCGACAGCGACCCCTCCACCGCATACTCCGTGTTGATAGCCTGGCCGTTTCGGTCGATGTCGGCCTCCTTGCGGAAGGGGTTCTTGCCGAGGCTGCTCAGCCGCGCGATCTCCTTCTTGCCGAGGACGACGAGGTCGAAGCTCGGGGGCAGAACGGCGTCGGTCAGGAGGTAGTCGACCTTCATGTTGCGGGCCTTGTCGCGGTAGGCCTGCTGGTTGCGCGGGCGCTGGAACCGGTCGTTGTCGTTGGTCTCGATGGCGGCCCAGGAGGCGCGCCGCTCGCGGATCAGCTGGATGAGCGTGGCCGAGTCCTCGTGCGACCAGACGTGGCGCTTGGGGGCCGGGGCGTCGTGGAAGCGCGCCCTCTGCGTGACGGCCAGCTTGGCGCGCTTGAGGTTGTCGAAGTCGGCGCTGGAGAGCTGCGTGGACGACAAAGCCTGCGAGGTTGCCGGAGGCTGGTTGGATGGAGGTTGGGAGGCAGCTGGCGTAGGTTGGGATGGTGCGACGCGAGGTCGTTTCGGTGGCGGCATCGTTGAAGAGATGGCGGCTCGTTTGCCCTTGTTCAATGGGCGAGTGTCGGTCTCGAACGGATCGTCATCCTCCTCCTCCTCCCCTTCCTCCTCCTCCTCCTCCTCCTCCTCCTCCTCCTCACTCACGTCATCGTCTTCGAAAGGGTCGTGAATTCTCCGGCTTTTTGGCGCTGGTCTGGGGGCACTGGCCTGCCTTTGTGTAATAAGAAGAGCCGTCGAGGGGGGCATGGGTGAGTCAAGCAGCTCGGAGTTGGTGTGCTGATGGTAGTCTTGAGGTGCATCCGGCGGAGGCACGCCCTGCAGTTGATTTGACGGCGGCGGCATGCTATTGTTCCGTTTCTGGCGGTTGAGATAGCTAATCGATGCCTTGCCGGCAAACAAGGTAGGCCTAAGGAGGGCGTGTTAGTGATCATGATAGAGGAGTGTGTGGAAGAGGAGGTGTAGCTTACTCTTCCTCACCAGTCCCAGCTCGAACTATTGACTGGGATTCCGAGACGGCATCGGTTTGGCTGTCGTCAATTTCCTCGTCGGCAAAAATGGTACCCTCAGACTCTCGTTCACCCTGCTTTTCCCCCAAAATTGCATAGGTGGTCGTGAGCCAAGACTCCAACTTCTTAAGCAAGTGCTCGAGAGGGAACTGTTCCATCAGCTTGTCAACCCCGTACGTTTTCTTGTCCTTTTTGACAGCGGGAATGATCTCGGTAATTCTTTCTGCGCAGAGCTCCTCGGTGGTCTTACCACTAGCCTCTCCCAACGTTCTGAAAGGGCCACGAGCAAAGCGCTGGACGTAGGTGCGTTTGCCTCCAGTCTCCTCACAAAAGACGTTGGCAATGATCCGACGGTAATCTTGATCCGGCGCCTGGCCCTTGAGCTCCCCAATCAGGAACCAGGTGCGGATGTCGAGGGTGAGTTCGGGGTCCTGGAACATGTGCGTAGACAAGGTGAAGAAAAGCGGGAAGAATTGGTCCAGCTTGTCCAGCAAGGGGTGAGGATCTTCCACCTGGCCTGCTTGCAAATTCAAGACCTCATCGAGGGCTGTGACAATGTTTGCGCGCACAACCGCCGTCACTGCTGCGGCCTGGCTCTCCTCGGTAGCGAATATGTCAAGGACCTGGCTCCAGTCTATGAAGGGCCTTGTATGTTTCTCCTCAAAGTTCTCCCGGGCACCAAGGAAGGCCCCTTTTTTTACATTGACAAGACCACGGAACACGGCGTTGGTGTAGTTTGCCTTTTCGAGGCGGCCCATCAGTTCTTCCGTAGAATGGATCAGGTCGGGAAGGCTGTGTTCCATAATCTCATATCTGGTCGCTTCCATCTCAAGTTCAGCTTTGACTTCAGATTCGACTTCAATGTCGGATTCAGCGTTGGCTTCTGCTTCGATTTTTACTTCCGCTTGAGGGACGAGAGAACCCTGCTCTTCTCCGTCACTGTCGGCGCCCCCGTCTTCCTCGCTCAAATCTGTCTCGTCACCCCGTGGGGGGACGGTATTAATGCTGGCGACACTGGGCGCATCCTCGGGAAGACGAGCGCCGCGCCGCGCGATCGGGTTCGAAGCTGGACGCCTGGGTCTGGAAACCGAGCCCGACTGGAAGGCTTGGCCAGTGATCGCTTTGACGTGCGCGGGCTCTGGGTACGTTGAGGCTGGGGTTGCCATCTGCCGCGTCCTGCGAGTCTTCCTCGGACTTTGGGACACGTCTGTGGCCGAAGCTGGGTGGGCCGCCGCGCGGATCCGCAGACTCCTCGTATTCATGGCAATGGAAATAGAGATCGCGTTGAATGATAGAGATGGGAGACGATGGTGAGCAGTTGCAAGGCGACTTGCTGATGGGTGATGGGAGTGAGATTTTGTTTTGGTTCGGTCGCGCTCAGGTCTATCGCGGCCATGTCCAATAAGAGCTGACCCTAACCCTAACCCCAACCCTTTAATTATCAATCACGTGGTCCGTGCATGCTTTGCGCGCACGGTCCTACACAACAATGCTGTGATTCGCTGCCTGTAACCAGGTCACCCAAAGCAATCATCCCACCCATCCCCTCATCACTTGCTGAGTGGAAGCGAAAAGCGCGGGGAAACATGTGTTTAACGTTTGTGTATGACATTTCCTTGCTCGCGCATGTCTAAACTTGGAAACGTATCCGGCAATGGCCTGCTCTGCCTCTTTCATGCCGCCTTCTTTGCTGCGGATGTTGCAGGTGTCCTGTCGGGACCAAAGAGCCCCAAGAAGTAGGCCGATCGCGTCAACAGTAGAAAGGCCTGTCGCGTGCACGGGTTGGCATCAATTGGAACCAAGCCTCAGATGCATGAATGCTATACGGAGTACTCACTGTCATTGCGACGTTTCCCCAGGCCATGGCGTTCCATTCTGCAGGCCTCAACAGAGCGTCTTTGCCGAGCCCATAGCCACTGAAGAGGATGTGGCCGATATCTCCAAGCCAGAGAGCAACGAGGTAGCTTCGAACGACTCTGACCTCCGAGGTTGTGTTTAGCACGGCGAGGCCGATAAAGGCCAACAGGAGATACAGGTTTCCTAGCTCCAAGGCCAGAACCACACCATTGGCGTTGATGGCGGCGGGTTCTGTTTGGAGGACTTGCTGAGCGGCGAACCAGGCGGGGTCCAGGATGGCACCGAGGAAGCCAGCAACCCTGATGCGTCTTGAGTGAGTGGCTGCTCCGTGTGGACGCGTGTGATGCAGCCAGGTAGGTAGGTAGCTTACAAGGAGATTGGTTCGATGATGGTAAAAACCACGCGCGGGAAGGTCGGGAGCGAGGATGCCATTATTGATGATGGGGAGAGGGACCCTGGGATTAGAATCACCCAAAGGAAAGAAGGCAGGCGGAACAATTATTCCAGCAGCAGGAGCAGCAGCAGCACCACGGAGTAATTCGTTGCAGTCTGGTGACTGTATCCGTACGAATACGCGTAGACCATCCGAAGAGGTCGGCGCCGTGAGACCGGGAAGTGCCGGCAGAGACAAACATCCAATGGCACAGGCCTGCAATAACTAGGTACTAACTAGGTGGTGGTTAGTTGGTTAGTTTGATGCACAAAATGCCTGACAATACAGGGCAGGCACAAGCTGAGGCACAAGTCGAGGCACAAGTCGAGGCACAAGCAACAATCCAATGCCTCCTCGGCCGCATCTGACCGTTAGCGCCGACCACGGCAAATCCCCTGGTTCCGCTAGCAGAGTAACAGTGACGGAAGGCGGGCGGGCGGCGGACGCGCGCCGTCGGGGAGCGCTGTAATTAGTACGGTAGTGCCCGGGCCGTAGGGGCGCTGCCACTGCCACTGCCACTGCCACCACTGCCTCGCTGGGGGGCGGCTTCGGATGCAAGCTTCACCCACCACCATGTGGCGATTTCACGTGCTGCCAGAAGACCCGACACGAACAGGTGAGACCACCTCCGGCCGGGCCTTTTCACCACCCCCAACCCTTTCGTTAATAGAGACGTCTAGGACCCGAGATGGCTCTGTGATCTCCTGTCCTCGTCGACTTCTCCCCTCCTTGCTTTCTTTCGCCTTTGTTCCAGGCTTCCGTGACCCCGTCCCCGTCCCCGGCTCCGGTTCCGCTCCGTCTCTTCTCGCCGCGACTGGGCTCTACCACTTATACCCAATGCGCCGCCCCAATCCCGCGAGCCCACGATGGCCACGATCGAGCCACGCTTGATTCACCTGCTCAACGAGTCGACGACGCCCCAGCTCCCGCATACCGACCTCCCTCCGCTGCATTCGTTGCCCCTCCCCAAGTCCTCGGATCGGCCATTGCCCCCGCTTGAGCTCGACGCGAGCCATCGAGTCGACAGACCCAACACCAACACCGATGGCCAGCTTCTCTCCAACTCGGTCCCGGCCCCGGCCCCGGCCCTGACCCCGGCCGATCCTCTGTACCCAGCCGGCGATGACGGCTCTTTGGATCACCGGAAAAACACCCCACGCGTAGACGAGAAGCATGCAGGCTCGTCGGCAGCTTTCCCGCTGCGCTTGCTGCTGGGAGACACCGAGGCCACCGAATCATCCCACTCACTGAACAAAATCCTGGACGACAGCCCCGACGCCCCTGACGATGCCTCCAACAAAAAACGCCATCGCGGACTCCACGCGAAGGATGATTTTGTCCAGCTTCCACAGCCCCTCAAGAAGCAAAAGGCTGCTCAGACTGCCCCCGTCATGCCACCCATCATCAATGGCCTCCACGAACCCCCACCACACGCCGCCTTGTTCCCACCCATATCCTCCGACTCCTTCGATGGCAAGGACGGTACGCAAATGAAGCTGTTGCATGAACTGAACCAAGCATCCCCAGAAGCCGACAAAAATAGCAACAAGGCCAGGAAACGGGCAACGAAACCAAGGAGAAAATGGTCCGAGGAGGAGACAAACCACCTCTTGCTGGGTGTCAATCGACACGGCGTTGGAAAGTGGACTAGCATCTTGGAGGACTCTGATTTCAAATTCAACGACCGCACAGCCGGGGACCTGAAGGACAGATTCAGGACCTGCTGCCCCGATGAGCTTCGCAGATCCAAAAAGGCCTTGCAGGGTCTCCCTTCGGCCACGCCGCGAGAGCCGAAGCAAAAGCTGAAAGGCGACACACACCTAAACAAGATTCTGATTGATCGCGCGGTCCCATTGATAGCGGAGCCACCCGTCGGGAACGACGCCGACACAAACCCGAAACAAAAGAAGAGTCGGGCGCATCGCAAAAAGATGGAGGATCTAGTTGAACTTGGCATACATGGGCCGTTTAAAAAATCTCACCGACGAGAGCGGCGCCCCTTTACGGAACAGGATGACCGGGAGATTTTGGAGGGTCTCAACCAGCACGGTCCCGCATGGACCAAGATTCAGCGCGATCCGCGCTATCATCTCGCCAGCAGACAGCCAACCGATCTGAGAGATCGCGTACGCAACAAGTACCCCAGCATCTACCACCGTATAGAAAAGGGTACTTTCCGGATCAACGACGGCGGGCGCGGCAGCGACATCATGGAACCGTCGATCAACATGTCGATCAATAACTCGTTCCAGACGTCAAACGCCCCTCTCGAGCCGCAGATGAATAGCCTAGCCCCCAGGGAGGAACTGCCTCGATGGCCTCTTCAGAGGGTCGACACATTCGAGAGCTCACAGTCCAGCCAAGGATTCGAGTTTGGGGAGCTGGTGACACCTCAGTTTATGGGAGGCGAGATGGATATATCGAGACTGTTGCTCGACGACGCCCAGCTTTCACAGGGGGTTTCGCGGATGGGCGTCGATCCTATGATCGGTTGCTCCTCCTCATTCAACCTGGTCCCGGAGGCGCGCCGGGGAGGTCTGGAAAAAACGACCGAGAGGGCACGACATGCCGCAAAATAGGCGGCTTCCACACGCACTCTGTGAGAAGGAAGCGGTTTTGGCTTCAGCGTGGGTTATGAGCGTTCCGCTTCGGACCAGGAACAGGAGTTGGGAAATTCGACTTGTACAAGGGAACCTTTGGGCGCATGCAAGTAGACTGGGGTCTCACGACAGCAAGACAGCACGCGCTGCATTGTCGGTCGTTCAACTTGGAATTGGGGTTACACATGTCGGCGCTAGTCACCGGGAAAGGGTAATACGGGCGCCTCGCAGGCAACAAAAACGGAACTTGGGTTTGGCAGGAACGTAGACATTCAACGAGCGTCAATGATCGTTGGGGCGGGAGGCAGGTGGTTTGGTGGAGACTGGAGAGAGTACACAGAATCCCGCAGTTAAGAACACCAACATGAAAATCCGGATGCTGATGGCTTTGATGAATCGACAGCGATCAATAGTAAAAGCTGTTGGGTGTCAATGCAGCCAGCCGTCTGTCAAAGCGGGTTAATTACTAGGCCTACTTAGGAACGAAAGCTGGGGTCTTTCGCAGTCATATGACCATGCACGTGACCTCGTCCATTTCGGTAGCACGTGTAGGGCACGTAACCCGCCCGCTCGTTAGCGCTCACAGAAAAAAAGTGTGGTCCGGCATTTCACACTTCGTTTCTCGTTAGCAGACCTATTGTCCGTCCATCCTCATCACCGTCGACAACACAGCCAACTGATACCATGGCCCGCGGAATGTGAGTAGCCACGCATCCTCCGAGGCAGCGATCACTGCGCAACCCGCCTTCGGAACGCGCATTGATCCTGATCTCGCTCTCCATCGTGCCTCGACGTCGATTTTCCTTTTGCAGCTCTAACCGTCTCATAGCAAGAAGCACCAAAAGCGCCTCAGCGCCCCCTCGCACTGGCTGCTCGACAAGCTGTCCGGCACCTACGCTCCCAAGCCCTCTGCCGGTCCTCACAAGCTCCGCGACTGCATGCCCCTGGTCGTCTTCCTCCGAAACCGCCTCAAGTATGCCCTCAACTACCGCGAGACCCGGTCCATCCTCATGCAGCGCCTGATCAAGGTCGACGGCAAGGTCCGCACCGACCAGACCTACCCCACCGGCTTCATGGACGTCATCACCATCGAGAAGACTGGCGAGAGCTTCCGTCTCGTCTACGACACCAAGGGTCGCTTCACCGTCCACCGAATCCAGGCCGAGGAGGCCGAGTACAAGCTGGGCAAGGTCAAGCGCGTTCAGCTTGGCCGTGGTGGAATCCCATTCTTGGTCACGCACGATGCTCGAACGTAAGTTCTGTCAGACATCATTCAGCCGTTGGATCAAGCTTTGGTCGATTCGCTTCACACCGGACGAAATATTCGAGCTTTATTTGACGGCTGTATGTTTCCCCACCCCCGTGCCCCAATGCTGACAATTTCTCCTTCACAGCATCCGCTACCCCGACCCTCTGATCAAGGTCAACGACACTGTCAAGATTGACCTCGCCACTGGCAAGATCACCGACTTCATCAAGTTCGACACTGGCACCGTCGCCATGGTCACTGGTGGTCGCAACATGGGTCGTGTTGGTGTCATCACCCACCGTGAGCGTCACGATGGTGGCTTCAACATTGTCCACATCAAGGACGCCATTGACAACAGCTTCGCTACCCGTGAGAGCAACGTTTTCGTCATTGGCCAGGACAAGCCCTGGGTCTCCCTGCCCAAGGGCAAGGGTGTCAAGCTCACTATCGCCGAGGAGCGTGACCGCCGCCGTGCTCTTTCTCACTAAATACGGCAGGAATGGAAAATGGCATGTGAACTGGAGTCTCGGATTTGACGTTTGCTTTTAAGGGTCTAACTACCCTGGAGATAGCCAGCCCATGTGGCTAACGATAAAAGATGAATTTGAGCCAAGCACAAACAGTCTATTCCGAGTTACCTAACTTCTCACGCTCTGTAGTGATGTACGATGTACTGATGCTTACACTCACGGCCCTAGACATGCCTGATCAACGTATTTTTGTATGATTGTGGAAGACTAGTCCCGCTAGACTGGCAGCTGTCTGTGCGTGACTCGGTCGGACTAAGCGCTGAGGGATACGTGTAGTCGCATCGGGGACTACTTGGTCTGGAGCATGAGGGCACATTAGAGAGCACGCGGATATGGACCGTGGGGAGACGTCGACTGATGGACCCATGGCTTCACAAGTCAAGATCGCTTGGAGTGGGAGAGTGGAGTTGGTCGAGTTGCCGTGGGGGTTAGGTCCTAGCTAGATTTGTACCGAGACGAAGAGGACAGGCAACAGGACGTGGTACAGAAGGCTATAAGGCCTGGTGTCTTATATTAACTTTTTTTTAAATTTTCGCACTAAGGTCACCCTATTATATTATATAAGCTTTATTTAATTATATATAATATTATATTATAATAAAAGATTATATCTTTATCTTATTTATTTATATATAAAAAGATTAAAGTTTTTATTACTATAGTAACTAATTAATAATAAAAGAAATTATATATAGTTATATACTCTTATATATCTTTTTATACTTTATTATACTTTCTTCTTTTTCTTTTTTTTATTATAAAAAGGCCTTTTTTATTTATACTTATAATATTCTATCTAAATAAACTAATTACTTACTTAAAGGTTTATAAATAGTCTTTTAGTATTATATACTACTCTAATTATAGCTAATAGCTTCTTATACTTATATTCTTATTTACTTTTATTATTAATCTAATAAACTTACTTTCTACCTAATAAATAACTAAATATATACTTATATAAAGTATAATAATTTCTTTTAATAAGACTATCTTAGTAATACTTAATACTTTTATTAATATAGCTAATATA
>WPDH01000259.1:0-14793 GCA_019137255.1 Corinectria fuckeliana | reverse complement strand
ATAAATTAATAATTAGATTTATACTATATAGTTAGTAAATAATATATAAGAGTCTATAACTTATCACTAGAAAATACTCTAGTTAACTACCCACCTCTTTAAAATCTTACAGATAGAATAGAGAGACTACTTAAGCACTATATAAGACCTCTTATAGTTAGACTTTATAAACTTTATAAGAAGACTATATATAGATCTAAAATAGTAAGTAATTAAACTATAGGAAAACCTTACTTACCTCTAATAAGGTGTAGAGTAGTTACTAATAGACTATTTTAATATATAGAGATTAATCTATAACTCTCTTAGCACTAAGAAGCCTAAGAAAGATAAGATCTTAGTATACTAATACTATTATAGACTATAAACTAAGATTAAGAAGGAGCTTTAAAGACTATAAATAGATATCCTAAAGGTAAGAAAGCTAGCTTAGAAAGCTTAATAGTAATAGTAATACCTTAAAGGTGATAACTACTTAAGAAGTGATAGCTAGAAGAGGAGCAGCTCTACTAATACTTAGGAGAGTTTATAAAAGACCTAAATAATAGACTGTTAGACTTGCCCTCTAAGTGAGTTAAGAACTTAAAATACTAATAAGTTAACTAATAGAGAATCTTAGCTAGCTAGTAATAATAAATAATAAGTAGTAGATAACTGCTTATTAAGTTAGTTTCTTAGAGGGATTACCTACTATAATTATAATAAAAAAGGATACTATACTTTAAATTATAAGGCACCCTAAAGGACTATAAGGTAGTTAAATAAAAGAAAGGCTACCTAAGATATAGCTGCTATATAGGCTATTATAGCCTATCCTAAGGATATTAACTTATTAGAAAATAAGTAGGTATAAGAATAATTACTATACCTCTTATATTAAAACCTAAGCTAGTACTAATTAGAGTAATTATATAAGGTAGGGTGCTTATTATATAAGTGTTTACTAAAGAAGAAGTTAAGATAAATATAGACACTTATATATAAGTTAATCTTATTAGCTAATAACTAGTATAAAAGTTAGGTCTTAAGTCTAATCTAGATTAGAAGGTACTAAACCTAGCTAGCTTTAATAAGATAATCACTCTTCTCCTGCTAACTTACTAGCTAACCTTTTTTCTACTAAATCACTAAGAGTTCTCTAGGAAAGTAAGAAAGCTGTTTATAAAAGTATAATACTTAAAAGAGGCTAGTAACTTACTTTTATCTACCTAAGTGATAAGAGAAGAAGGTATTATAATTAACACCTAAATATATATATAGACTTATAAACCTGTTTTAGTCTAAGATCTTATATTTTTTGTAAAGGGCTTAGTAGAAGATAACAAAAAGGTATTTATTATGTATATTAATAATATATTATTACTAAATAAGCAGCTAATACCTGTTCTAAGAGAGAATTTAGAGGAATAAAGAGATAATATCTTACTAGCTAAACTAAAGTCAGAAAGGGAAACCTTTAGCGAGAAAGTATTAAAGACTTTACTACTACTAGAAGGGGTGAAATACTTAATTAACTTATAACTAGAGAGGAAACCTCTACTAGAATAAATATATCTTACTAATAAGAAGTAAGCTTAAGTTATTTGTGAATATATTACTAAGAATATAGTAAATAGTTAGATTAGATATTCTGTGAGTAAAGCTAGTATACTTATTCTTTTTATACTAAAAAAAAATAAAAAAATCTAGATCTATATAGACTATAAAGGCCTTAATACTATTATAGTAAAAAACTATTATCTGTTACTATTAATTAGTAATCTATTAGATTAATTATCTAGGGTAAAATAGATCTTAAAGATTAATATTTATAATATATATTACTATATCTAGATTAAGCTAGACAACTAGTAGAAAACTATATTTTATATAAGATATAGTTACTTTAAATATACTATTATACTATTTAGATTAACTAATACCCTAGCTATATTCTAAGTATATATTTACTAAGTGCTTACTAGGTTGCTAAACACTTACTATATTATATACCTAGATAATATTATTATATACTTAAAAACTAGAGAATAGTATACTAAGAATATTAAAAAGGTACTTTATAGACTATAAAGCTTCTAACTATATACTAAGCTATTAAAATATATATTTTACTAATAGAAAGTTAAGTTCTTAGGGTATATTATTACCTAGAAGGGGTTAAAAATAGACCTCTCTAAAGTTTATATAATCACTAAGTAGCTAATACTAAAAAATATTAAAGATATTTAAGTTTTTTAAGGATTTTATAACTTCTACTAGAAGTTTATTATAAAGTACTCTAAAATCACCACCCTCTTAACAGCCTAGCTAAAATAAGACAAAAAGGCTAAAAGGTTTTAATAGGGAGAGAAGGAGAAAATAGCATTTTAAACTCTTAAGTATATATTCTGCTTAGTGACTATTCTATAATATTAGGACCTTACTAAGTGTATATAAGTAGAAATAAATATATCCCTATAAGTAATCTTAGAGATCTTAATATAACTATTTAATAATTAATAAAAACCTATTACCTATATATTATATAAGCTTATAAATATAAAGTAATAGTAGGGTATAAGATAATAAGAGCTATTAGCTGTTATTAAAAGCCTTAAGCACTAGAGTTACTATCTACTAGGACTTTTAGATAGGTTTCTTTTACTAATAGACTATATAGTACTTAAGAGAGTAATTACTATACTAGTATAAGACCTCTAAGAAAGGCTTACTTATTAGGTGTATAAGTTAGCACCTTTTAACTTTAATATTAAATACTACCTTAGGATTTAAAACCTTATAGATAGACTATTAAGATATTCTAACTATATAGAGGGTAAGGTTAGCTATAATAATATACTACCTACCCTTATAATAAAGCTGTAAATAGTTAAAAATCTGCTGCTAAATATATAATAAATAATTACTAATATTAGAGGCAAGATAAAAACTATAAGGGTATATATATAAGCAGTATAAGTAAGTCTTAAAGACCTTATAAGACAATAAGTCTAAAAGAGGCACCTCTCACCCTAAACTCCCTAGGAAGACTAGAGAAGTTAGACATAAAAAGTATCTATCTTTATAGTTATTTAAGCCTAAAGACAGACAGGTATAACCTAAGAGCAGTTAGAGAATACTTAGTGAGAAACAGCTTATTAAGAAAGCTAAGAGGACTTTACTAGAGCTAGGATTATTAATCTAAAGTAATACATCTTATACTAAATTATAAGAGAGCTTATAAAGAGTAAAATAGTATTCTTATTATAACTCTTACTATGCTTAGAAGAACTAGTTAGAGGACTATAAGCTAATAATTAGTTCTGTTAATAATAGTTAGTAAGAGTATAATAAATAGCTAGTAAGCTAAGTTACTACTTTTATAATTAGAACAGAACCTTATTCTTTAAGAGCAGACTAGTAATTCTTATATAGAAGGTGTTAAGACTTAAAATCTTATACTAGCACTATAATAATCCTAGAGCAGGATATATAGGAACTATAAAGATGTTAAAACTTATTAGCAGAAAGTTCTATTAGAATAAGATTAGAGAAGATATAGCTAAGTATATAACTAGCTGCTAACTATACTAAGAAGTAAGAACCCTAAGGTATAAGCCTTATAGATATTTATAATCACTCCTAATACTATTATACCTGTTCTAAGAAATTAGTATAGATTTTATTATAAGTTTACTAAATAGTATATAAATAGATAGTAAGAAATATAATATAATTTTAGTAATTATATACTATATAATAAAATATATAATATTTATTCCCTGTAAGAAGATTATAATAGTAGCTTAATTAGTATAAGTGCTTTATAAGCAGGTAGAATATAAGTTTAAAAGTCCTAAAGAGATTATAAGTAATAAAAATAAGCTTCTTATAAGCTAATTTTAAGAGAACCTTATAATTAAGAGGGTAACTTATTAGTAACTATCTATTATATACTACTTATAGACTAATAGCTAAACAGAGAGAATAAACTAGGCTATAAAGAAATATCTGTAAATCTATATAAGAAAGTCTCCTAAAAGATAAGTAGTATAATTACTAAAAGCAGAATTTATATATAATAACAGCTAATATAGTAGTATTAGTATATCCCTAATATAAGCCTTATATAAGTACTACCTAAGAGTAGTAAAGTATATACTATAATACTTAAAAACCACTATATAAGAAGTAACTAAGCATATTAAAACTCTTCGCTAAGTATATAAT
The DNA here is from genome assembly GCA_019137255.1 of Corinectria fuckeliana. Taxonomy (NCBI): domain Eukaryota; kingdom Fungi; phylum Ascomycota; class Sordariomycetes; order Hypocreales; family Nectriaceae; genus Corinectria; species Corinectria fuckeliana. Next base: position 10,584 of record WPDH01000259.1, on the reverse strand, counting down.
AAGGCCTATAAGTACTAAAAATAAGTAATAGAGGCCTAAGCTAAGAACTATAATAAAAGACATCTTAAATAAGAATACTAAGCAGGATAAGTAGTAAGACTATCTATATATAACTTCTAATTTAAACATAAGAAATTAACACTTAAGTTTATCTAGGTTATAATAGCTAAAAGAGTTAGAAAATAAGCTTATTAAGTTTACCTGCTAAAATAATACTATAAGATATATAATATATTTTTAGTCTTACTTATTAAACTATAAAAAGATATATATAAAATACTTAATAATATAAGAAGATGGGCCCACAGCCTAGAGGACCAGCCCCAGAAGGAACTAGTGCTAGGCCAGGTAGGGCACACTAAGAGCATAAGAGCCACTAAGTAGGATTACTTAGTGATCTCAGCGAGCAGTCTATAACTACTCACTAAGTTAAAGTCTTATAATATATAGATACCTACCTTAGAACTTTCTATCTCACCCTAATTAACTAACCCTTATAATTCTTTAACTTCTTTTACTCACCTAGGTGATTAGTATAAATAGAAAGATAATAACAAACCTCTAATAAACCCCAGCTTAAATAAGTTATATACTAACACCAGGTCATATTATAAGTAGCATATACTAGATAATAAAACCACTATAAACAGAACAAATTATACTAGAAATAATCAAGTTAGTAAAACTAGCATATAAACCAGAGCCGGGAGATATTAAGAAGGAGAGCTAGAAAACCTAACATAAGAGGTCTAAAGACAACCACAACCTATCAGCAGAGCTGCTACCTAGGTCATATAGGCAGATCCTTAGTGATTAACTAGTGACATAAGAGTAGTAAACCCTAATATTAGTACGCAGCTTAGATATGCAGGATTTCTTAAAGATCCTAGCTAAACAGCAGGCAGTATAAATAGAGCTAATACGCCAACTAGTCTAATACCTTATAAGCAACCTTAGGCGGGATTAGAAAAAACCCCCTACCTATAACTATATAGTACTACCTAAGGATGCTATAGAGGTAGAGGTTAATAACTAGATTCGCGCTATAGAGTCAGGAAACAGCCTCTAACCTAACTGTACTAACACACAGAAAATCAAATAGTCTATAACTAAGCTCTATACAGCTAGACAGACTAAATAGCATAACTATAAGGGGAACCTTATTAACCTAACCTAGCAGGACTATCTTAACTTTGTTTATAAGAGATATATTAATATAAGCTTATAAGAGAGGTAATTATAAGACGAATTAATAGAGATCTGATAGTATAACAACTAGTCGCTAATAGACTATTTTAACTTATAGACTACCTTATACGCCTCTATAGGCATCTTAGACCTTAAAGACTAAGCAGACCTAGCTTACTAATATTATCACAGGCTTAAGAACCAGCTGAAAAGAGAAATAAACTGTTAGAAGGTTAATCTTCTATAGGTGTGAGACATAGCTAATAAGGCAGAGAGGCTATAGTTATATATCTAATATAACTATAAGTCGCAGAGTGAAAGGTGAAAACATAAACTTAGTAATCACACCTAAGAGGGGTCTAAGAAGACTACTAATATAAGACAAGCTAGAAGCTAAGACTCTAGAGGAATATAAAATAACACAGGGAATTATATATACTCCTAACTATCTAGGAACCTACCCCTAGCTAACTTACTAGCAGACCGCTCTGTGTATAGTAGAGGATTAACTAACTAACTAGGGGTATAATATTATAATTATAATAAGACTAGGTATTTAGCGAGAGATTATTAGGCGGCTAGAAGGAACCCTAGTATTAACACTAACTAGATGCTAAGCCTACCTCTAGCAAAAGTATAATTTGCAGGTATATAAGTAGAAGAGCTAGACTCCTTAGGAAACAAGTAAGTGTTAAGAATACTACTAAAACCCTAGCGCTAATACTAAAAATAATACTAATTAGGCATATTATTTAAGAAAGGGTAATCACTCTATAAGCACACACTAAAGAAGTAGTCTATATAGATATAAACACTTACACCTAAGTTAACCTTATTAGTATAAGACTAATTAGGAGGTTAGGCCTTAAGGCAACTAGAGATTAGAAGGCACTAAGCCTATCTAGTTTTAACAGAGTAACTATACCTACCAGGTAGGTCTACTAGTTGATATTCTTTCTGATTAACTCCTGGGGATACCCACAGAAGGTTAGACAACTATTCGCAGAGGTATAACACCCTAACAGGGCTAGTAACCTACTCCTATCCTTAGATTCTATAGGGAAGGAAGGAATTCTTATTAATACTTATACATACTTGTAGAGCTATAAGCTTATTACCCTTATAGATACTATAACTTTTACAGAGGAGCTAGTAAGAGGGGGAGAACCTGCTTATATTATGTATATATATAGTATATTATCACTAGATAAGTAGCTAATAGCTGTTTTAGACGAAGAAGTAGATATAAGGTTAGGGATCTTACTACTAGAACTTAGAGAGTTTAGAGGAGTGTTTAGCAAATCTATAGTAAAAAAGATTCTAATCTTAGAGGGCGCAAAACATATAATCAAACTAAAAGAAGGTAAGATACTACCTTATAGACTCTTATACTCTTATAACAGAAAGCAGCAGGAGGTCCTCTATAAGTATATCACTAAGAATATCATAAGTGAGCGTATTAGCCCCTTAGTTAGCAAGACTAGGTCCCTAGTCCTGTTTATACTAAAAAAGGATAGGACCTTATAGCTCTATATGGATTATTAAGGTCTAAATAAGATCACAGTTAAGAACTATTACCTGCTGCCCCTAATTAGAGACTTACTAGACCGCCTTATAGGTATATAATAGATCTTAAAGATTAATCTACAGGATGCGTACTATTAGATCTAGATTAAGCTGGAGGATCACTAGAAGACTGCCTTTAGAACCTGCTATAGGCACTTTAAGTATAATATTATACTATTCAGGCTAATAAATATACCTGTAACATTTTAAGTGTATATTCACTAAGTGCTAGCTAGTATACTAGATACTATCTATATTATATATCTAGATAACATTCTGATTTACTTAACAACCTAAGATTAACATATAAAGAATATACAGGAGGTGCTAAAAAGATTATAAAGCTTCTAGCTATATATAAGGCTGTTAAAGTGCACCTTTTATCAGCAAGAAGTTAAGTTTCTAGGCTATATAGTAACCTAAGAAGGCATTAAAATAGAGCTAAGCAGAGTCTATATAGTTAACAAGTAGCTAACCCTACTAAGCTTTAAAGACATATAGGTATTTCTAGGGTTTTATAATTTCTACTAAAAGTTTATTCGCAAATACTTAAAGATTATAAGACCCCTTATAGTAATACTAAAAGGCAGTTAGAACAGGTGTAAAACTAGAGAGTTTACTTAGACTGACAAAAAGAAAGCAGCATTCTAAAAGCTAAAAAGAGCATTCTGCTTAGCGATTGTTCTCTAATACTAGGACCTAAAACACAAGTTAAGAGTTAAAACAGATATATCTAGTATAGCTATATTAGGTATTCTTTCCTAACTGTTTAATAATTAATAGCACCTTATAGCGTACTAGTCTAAGAAACTCTTAGAGGAGGAGTAATACTAGGCTACTAGCTAGTAAGAGCTATTAGCTATTATTAAGAGCTTAGAACATTAGAGCCACTACCTTTTAGGGCTTAAAAACAAGTTTATGCTATTAACAGACTATATAGCCCTTACAGGTATTATAAAAGTATTAGTGAGAGACTTTTAAGAAAGGCTCGCTAAATAAGTATATAGATTAGCACCTTTTAACTTTAATATTAAGCACTAGCTAGGTAAGACAAACCTAGCGGACAGCCTATTATAAAGGCTAGATTATATAGTAGGAGAGATCTTATATATAGATATACTTCTGACTTTAGCAGTAAAACTTAAGTTAGCAGGAGAATTACTAGAAGACCTCCGCTAAGTAATTATATAGATCCCTAAGAGCACAGAAAAGGGGATAGTTAATATATTTATTTAAGCTATATAAGCTAGTCTTAAGGATAAGCTTATTACTATCCTAGCTGTTACTACCTAGGCCGGAAGAGCTAGAGGTAAAACACCTAAAGACTTAGCGACTAGATAGTAACTACTAGCTAAGCTGAGATTATAAGAGATACCTTTAGTAACTATAGCAGTTATCCTAGACTAATATATTCCCCGCCTAGTTATAAAAAGGCTTATAAGGGGAGAGACAGCCTTTCTTAATCAGCTCTTAAGCAAACTAGAAGAGCTAGTATAAGAATTATAAAAGAGAGATTAATTCTGCTAATAGCAGTTAGCAAAGGTTTATAATACTATAGGAGGAGCTTACTACTATAATAAGTAAGAAATACTATTCTTTAAAAGAAGACTAGTCATCCTAGAAGAATATATAATAAGAAGGGAAATCCTCTGCTAATACTATAACAACCCTCACTTAGGATATATAAGAGCAGTAAAGACCTTAGACCTTATCATATGTAAATTCTATTAGAACTAAATCTTAGATAATATAAAAGACTACACCCTAAGGTGCTAATATTACCAGGGCGCCCACACGCTAAGATATAAGCCCTATAGAGAGCTATAATCCCTACTAATACCTGCCTACCCTTTTTAAGAAATTAGTATTAACTTTATTATAAGACTGCTAAAGAGCACCTAAGCTAACAGCAAGAAATATAACACTATACTAGTAATTATATACTATATAATAAAATACACACTTTTTATCCCTATAAAGAAGATACTTAACACAGCAGAAATAGCATAGCTCCTATATAAACATATTAAGTGTAAATATAGTTTACCTAAAGAGATTATTAGTAATAGAGACAAGCTGTTTATAAGTAAGTTTTAAGAAGACCTAATAAAAGAATAAGCAACCTATTAGTAGCTATCCACTATATACCACCCACAGACAGACAGACAGACAGAGAGGACTAACTAAGCTATTAGGAAATACCTCTAAGCATACACTAATAACACCCCGCACTAATAGGCAGCCCAGCTCCTAGAAGCAGCCTTTACCTATAATAATAGTACCTATTATATTATTAGGGTTTCCCTTATATAAGCTCTTTATAGATACTACCTAAGGGTTATAAAATACACCTTAGAACACCTTAAGTTAAACATATAAGAAGTGTAAGAGCATATTAAGATACTTCACTAAGTATATACTAAGGCAGAGGAATAATAGCAGAAAGCTATAGAGAGACAGGCTAAACACTATAATAAGTAATATAACCTATAAGAATATAAGGTTAGGTAAACTATTAGGCTATTAATAAGAAACTTCTAATTTAAATATAAGAAGCTAGCACTAAAATTTATTAAGATAGTAATAATAGAAAGAATTAGCAAATAAGCATACTAAGTATACCTTCTGGAATAATACTAGTAAATATATAATATTTTTCTAGTTAAACTCTTAGAACTATAGTTTAAAGAGCGCCAACTAGGCGCAGAAAAACCACTAAAACTACCTAAACTAGAAGAAGAGGATAATAAGTAGGAGGTTAAGAAAGTAATTAACTATAAGAAAGATATAAGATAAATATTCTACTAAGTTAAATAGGTAGGGTGGCTAGTAGAATATAACACTTAGGAGCTAGTAGCCCACTTAGAGAATATAATAAAGTTAATATAAAGGTATTATAAGCAGAGAAAGTAAACATATAAGAAATAGGATAATAAATAGATAAACTATAGCACTAAAAGCGCGATAAGAATATAAATTACTAGTAACACCTAAGTAGCTAAATACTACTAGAAGAACAAACTACTAGATACTATTAAGGTTACTACTAATTAAAAAAACAAACAGCTACTAACCTAATACCTAAAGCCAGAAGGGTCCTATAGAGAACACAAACTATAATAGAGATCACTTCTAAGACTTCTTCGCTAAGGCGCTATAGGGAGTAAAAGGCAAGAATATAACATCAGAAATACCTAACTTGCTAGACTTTAAAGAATAAGTCTTTAAAAGTATATACTTAGCTCGCTTAAGAGGGCAAGTAGAGAGTAAGAGTGACTCACTACTAGAATTAACAACTCAGGTGGGCGTCTTAGGGATCTTAGTCTTATAGGCATACTTACAGGCAGTAGAAGCTAAGACAGAAGAGGGGTTAGTAATATCTAGGCGACCAGCAAAACGATAAGAAGTTATTAAAGCTTAGGCGACAGGGGAAGAGACAGCTAATAGGTCTAACCCTAAAGAAAGAGCCTAGGCGCTAAAGTCTAGCTTAAAAGCCAGGTCGTCAGGGAGCTAAAAGCTCTCTAGGTTATCTAGGATCTAAACACTATTAGGAGACTAAATAATAGGAGACAGGAGAGCAGAGGGAGAGGCAATATAGGTGTAAGTAACAGGTGAAGTAATAGTAAGCTCAGTAAGAGTCTTATTAAGATCAGAGATAGAAACAGAGGCGGGGTGTAAGCGAGTGATAGGCAAGATAGTAATAGACAGAGCGGAAGACTTAATATCAGAACCGCTAAACTCAGACCTAACATCACGAGAAGGGCTACTAACAGCCCTACAGCGAAGAGGTTCTTAGTTTAGAAAGCTGACTTAGCATACTAGGGCCTAGACACTATAGTTATAAGCCTTAACAACAGCAGAGATAGTGGCATGCTTAATAGACACAGGGAAAGCCTAGAGTGTTTTCTCTTTAATATTAGTAACAGGGGTGACAAACACATAAAGTAGTTAAAAAACCACTATACAAACAGCAAGAGCAGCACTATTATTATAAAGATAAAAAGGCTAGACAGCCTTAATATAATAATCTAATTCAGTTAGAGAAACATCCTTTAAGAGGCTAGCATCCTAGCAGAACCTTAGGGTGTTAATAGTAGTCTAAGCCTTAATCGACTAGAATAAGAAACTAAGCACTTTCTTAGTTAACTAGCTAGACTTCTTAGCACTAGTACTAGCAACACTAGACAGGCTGTCAGCAAGGGTTCAAAAAGCAGACATAGCCTTATTAGCAGCACACTAAATACACCAGCATAACACGCTAGACAGAGGCTTATAAAGGGTCGCTTAGCGACTAGAGGAACACTCCTTAGGGTTATCACAAAAGTGATATACAGTTAACTTATTCTAGAAGACTGCTATAGCACTATAGAGCTCTAAGGGAATCTTAGAGATATTAGTAATATACAGAAAGCAGTAAGAACTTAATAAACTCATAGTAATATACTTCTACTTAGATTACTTATAATAGATATAATAGGCTTTAAGAGAACCGTAGATATATAGTAGACTAAACTAGTTAGCTTTCTATATTAGATAAAAAAAGTAAGAGGTATCCCTAATAAACATCTAGTTAAAGGAGGCATCTCTGTTAAACTAATAGAGAATATCCCTTATATAAACAAGAGATATCCTAGCGATAAATTAGCAACAGTAAGGTAAGCAGACTAATAATAACACTTTTGCAGTTTAAGTGTTACAAGTAATAGAAGGAAGTAACAGGGTGAGATAACTTATAGAGGTTTAGAGAGGGAGAACTAAATAACAAAAGATATTATAAAGAAGTTAGTATAAGCAAGAGAAAGAAAAAGAAAACAAACAAGTACACTAGCGTAGTCTATAGCTTAATAGCTACTAACAGACCGCTAACTAATAGGCCTACTATTAACATAAAGCCCTATAACTAACAGCTATATAACAGCTGCAGAGCAGGCACTAACTAACTATTATATTACCACGCTAACTAAGGTCCTAAGCGATAGCAGCACAGTAATAACAAAATGATATTAATCATAATAACTAAGGACAGACTCGCGCATCTAGAGACTAGATAGCCTAAGGAGGGGGCAATTATAAGAAGATAGGCCCACAGCCTAAAGGACTAGCCCTAAGAGGAACTAGTACCAGGCCAGGTAGGGCACACTAAGGGCATAAGGGCTACTAAGTAGGATTACTTAGTGATCTTAGCGAGCAGTCTATAACTACTCGCTAAGTTAAAGTCTTATAATATATAGATACCTACCTTGGAACTTTCTATCTCACCCTGATTAGCTAACCCTTACAATAAACACTTAATAACTCTTTTAGAACTTAAAAAAGAAAAGAATAAGTAGAAGGTTAAAGAAATTATTATAAATAAGAAAATAAGAGAGAAAACCTTCTACTTAATAAAATAGATAAAATAGCTAGTAAAATATAACACTTAGAAACTTATAATTTACTTAGAAAATATAATAAAGATAGTATAGTAATATTACTAATAATAAAAATACATATATAAAAAATAAGATAATAAGAATCTCTAATAATAGGTAAAAACCTAATAATAACTAGGTGATAAATACTTATCTTCTTCTAACCTAAATATAAACTTAAATAACTAAACTATTAAAACCCTAAATAAAAGCTGCTTAAAACTATAAAAGAAACTAGATTATAAACTAAACTAATAATAAAAATTTAAGCTTAAGAAGAGACATAATAAACCTAACTACTATAATAAGACTAGACTTCTTTCTCCTTTTTATTATTCTTCTTATTCTACTCTTAGTAAGCTTACTCTTAGAGTTATTCCTCCTCTAAGTGTTACTACTTAGCTATAATATACTCCGCCTTAGAATAGGTAAGAGCTTCTTCTTTAGGATTTTAAGTGAGCAGCTAGCAGCTATAAGAGGTGTAAAAAAAGGCGTAAAAAGGGGCTAAAGAATAGACTAAACTGTAACAAGAAGAATTACTAAATACACTATTACTATATGCTAAGCTCTTATTATTATAAGAATAGTTAGAAGCTAGTTAGTTACTATAGTAAAAAGGTACTATACCTATAAAAGAAATAGATAGCTTAAGAGCCCTATTATTATAATACTAAATAATAGAGGCCTAGATAGCCTTAGAAAAATTATTAGGGAAAGTATAAGTAGAACTCTTATTAGACACCCTAATAGTAGGTATACACTTAGTAACCACTAGGGTATAAAAAGCTAATAATAAAAGTTAGAAGATAAAGTTATTATAGTGATATAAGAGTGTTATAGATGCTAGTTAAGCCTATAGAACTAACTAGTTCTTATAGTTAATTAAACTAAATTTAACCTTAGTATATAAAGCTTAAATCTAGGTAAAAGTAACTGCTTTCTAGTATATAAATAAATATATATTACTACCCTAAATATAAATACCTATAGGGTTCTTAGCGAACTTAATAAGATTTTACTATATAGTAGTAATAGTATAAACAGCACAGATAATATACTAGTAGCTAATAGTAGAAATACTCTCCTTCTTATTATTCTAGTTATAGTAAGAAAGGTAGTAAAAAAAGTTCTAGTACTATTATACTATAAGGACTAACTTAGTAGGAATCTATTATTATAAAATTAGTATAAGTACTTATAACTCACTAAGTACTTATAATATATACCTAGCTATATTACTTATTTAACACTTTATAAATAGTATAGCAGGAAATAAGAGAACTATATATATAAGAATATAAGAAGAAATAGTATTTCTATTAAATATAATAAGAGTAGAAAACACTACTAGAAGGTATTCTAGAAAACTTCTTATCTAAAAAGGGAAAATTAACTTTAGCTTAAGTATAAAACTCCTCTAGCACTATAGCTATAACTCTAAGGATTAATATTAGCATATAGGGGCTAAACACTTAGTAAGCAGGTAAAGATAATATTAAGAGGGTAAGAACTAATTAAATAGAAAAACATAAAGTTAAGAGAGAAAACTAATATATTAACTATAAATAAGAGAGTTCTAAAGAAGGTTATAAGAAAGAGAGAATTCTAAACTTAGGGTAAATAAAAACCTAAAGTAAATATTTAGGGTGTAGAATAAGTAGGCCTCTATATAACAGCCTAATAACTACTTATATAACACTTAGATTATAATAAACCTAATAATAGGCTATATTATTTCTATATAGTTAGTAAACTACTATATATATAAGAAAATAATAAACTTTCTCTTATAAAGAATAATACCTTAGGATAAGGCTTAGAGGGGGAGAGAGTAATTATAATAGTTAGCACTAACTTTATTAACACCTAATATAAGCCTTTAGGGCTTAACCTTAGGGCTCACCTAAATAGTAGGCTAGTAGCCCCTTTAAAAATACTAGATAAGCACTTACTAAATACTTATTAAGTGGAAGCTTTATAATATACTAATACCTACCTTTATAATCTTTATATTTACACCCTAATAAGACTAACTCTTATAATCTTTTTTTTCTTTTTAGTAAAAAAAGCCTTCTTATTATTATACTATAAGAGTAAGATCTTAAGGCTATATTAAGTTTATAACTAGGCTTATAGCTTTTTAAATATACTTCTAATATTTAACTTTATCTTTAAAAGGTAAAAAAAGCATATTTTTATTATTATATTTATAAATAAGACCTAATAATAGTATTTATTTATTTATACCTAATTTAGCTTATAACTATCTAGTCCTTCTTCTAAGTAACTTAAACTAATCTATAATAAGAGAGAAAAACCCTAATAGTAAGCTATAAGATAAAAAACCTTTTACTATTCTCACCTAAGAGGGAAGTAAGTTAGGCTTAATATATATATATAGTAATATAAGTTATAAGTA